>BRDC01000032.1:600000-1024600 GCA_024343385.1 Tremella yokohamensis | reverse complement strand
CCCCCCCCCCAAACGCACAGGACAGTCCCAGTTGATCTCGCCGGTCTCTTCGTTGAACGCGCCCTGCGTCGACGAAGCCTCGGCGTTTTTCTTCTCTACGACGCCCGCGCCGGGCGCACCACCGGCGCTCTTGTCATCTCCCGCGCCTAGCTCGTCAGCTCCGTTCTTCTTGCAGCGAGGAGACTCACCGGGCTTGTGTATAGGCGCCTTGAGACTGTCCTGATCCAACACGCTCGTCCGGACTTCCCTCTCGGCACCTTCGGTCCTCACACTCTCACCAGCGACCAGACCACCAATGGCCAGCCCGACAGTGAGCCATCCGGCCGTGCGGAACGCCCGAGCAGCCGCGGGCGTGAGCCGGGGTGTGGATCGGGGTGGTGCAGGGGCTGAGTAAGCTCTCGAGGATTGTCGAGCGAGCGATCGGCCCGCTTGGCGGGCGACAACGGGTCGGAGGGCGGATAGCATCTCGACTCTCAATCTCGAGGTTGTGCTTTCGGAGGTTTCGATTGATCACTTGGTATTTATATTGGTATAAGAAGTATTGAGGGGAAGGTCGACGATGACGATGACGAAGTAAAAATCCTGGCTCTTCAGTGTCGTAAGTCGGCCACTGATCGACCCCGCAAAACCCAGCCCGATCCCGGTCACTCGCGCTTTCCCACGGTCATTCGAAGCTCACCTCGGCATCGTCGGCCCCCGTCAATGACGGTCACGGTGAACAGCAACAGCTCAGCTCACCCGCCGTCGACGGGCAGGCAATGAGCGACATTGCAGATCTCACCGCCAAGACGTACGAGATCGCCCGCCTCATCCCCCATGGCCACGTAACGACTTATGGCGAGTCACCCACTAGGCGCTCGGCGAAGGCTGATGTGTAGGTCATATTGCAAAGTTGGCAGGGTACCCGCGGTACCCCCGACATGTGGGCAACGCCCTCAAGGCCCTTCCCAGTGGCTCGGATGTCCCGTGGCAGGTCGGTTCTTTGTGCTGTAGGCCAAATGTGGCTGACTTTCAGCGAGTGATCTCGTCCAAAGGGCTCATCTCGCCTCGCGGGGACGAAGGACAGGGCGTACAGCGTCAGCGACAGCGCCTCGAGGCAGAGGGGGTGGAGGTGAAGAGTGTAAGTGGGGGAGGAGAGATGGTCAGTCTGAGAGAGTACGGCTGGTTTCCGGATACCATCGACCTCGGTCAGACATAGCGACACTGCATCATTCGTCTTCATTAGTACAACACAACCCATCGCATCGAGTAATTGTACAACAAGCAGCATTTGTATTGAAACAGCAATCATCACCTTAGCATACCTTATCATCTCCTTTGTCCGTCATGGTGCTGTCTGACGAACTTAAGGCGTTTCAGTCGCCAGGAAGGCGTCGTAAAGAAGCTTAGTCGATCGTTCATAATTCGTAGGTAGGTGGTCGTGTAGCATGCTCTTCGAGAAAATCGCTTCTTCGTCAGCTCATTAATCTTTGACAGATTCAGGATGAAGCTTACGCTCGCGAAATCGCTCCTCGACTGTGTCACATTTCCGGAGAATGACCCTGTTAGCCCTTTGAGCCTTGGTATTGGCTTCTGCCTTGCCACTCGATGTCATGGCGCTCGACACAAAGACTTCGTAGTGGTCCTGGCAACTCTCAGCCGACTAAACCTCCATGACGCACTCGCACTCACCATGACATACACATCGCCGGGCGGGTACAGCTTGGGGTTGTCCATATCCGCTCGCATGGTCTTGATCAAGCTTGTCATCCAATCATTGAGCGCATCAGAGTTGTCCAGCCTGACTCGTTCGTCTGTTGAAAGACCGAACGGGCGCTGCCTGAGTCCGATCACCTGGACATCAGCGGCAGCGCACTTGTATGTATCCAAGCCCGCTTACCCGTCCCACGATCTCTTCTGCGATATTCGGCTCTTCATACAGCGACACAGCGATGTTCTTCAGGTCACGAAGGACGCCCAAACTCAAACATGGCACGACGTCTGTATTCTGCACAACGCTCGTCACAAGACCTTCGGCGTAACGAACAAGGTCGAGCGAAGCGACAGCTGATGGGCCATACGCGTAGCAATGAATCGGCCTTCCAGCTGGCAGTCCCGACGAGAACGCCGTGACATACTTCGTCGTGATCTCGTGATGCCGCACTGGACATGCTCTCTCCGAGTTCTCCTTCAGAAAAGTGACTGTCGGCATGGCTGAGATGATGGCGAGAAGAGCCGCAACGCCGCCGCCAAGTGAGTGGCCACAAAGCACTAGCCCGTACGTCGGGTGGTTCTCGAGTGCTTTGACCAATGTCTGATGCACTGTCGAGCGCTGAGCGACAAGCTGGAGAGCCGATTGATACATTCCCGAATGCACGCAATATTCTGCGTCAGGACTTCCGCACGGAACATGAACCTTCCGGTAATCGCAAGTGAGGTCGATAAGGATGTCCGACAAGCCCAACGTGCCTCGACAAGTCCTGCTGTTTAGCGATGTAAGGGTCCATACTTGTACAAGCTTACAGGACGACAGCTTTGATGCTATGGTCGATCGCAACATAGTGGACAAGAGGCGGCTCGTTCGAGCTGAGCGGAGTCGATTCCACGTACGAAGACAGCAGGATATCGTCGACAGGGATGTTGGCGTGATGCGCCTTGACTCAGCTCACATCGGGCATGACGACCACTGACTCACAAATGCCCAGCTGTTTGCATGATGTCTGGCAGTACTGTGGAATGAGTACTCCTCATTCTCCCCAAAGCCCATGATTCGTAAAAAGCTTTGCTATTTGTCAGCGAGGAGGGACGTAATAGGACCACGCACTCCATATGCCGCACTTGAGTATCTCATGAAGCGATGGATATTCTAGACAAGTGGTTCGTGTGGATAAAGCTGTGCGCCTTGTTTGTGCGAGTAGATTTGGGCTTGTTTGACTTGCACCGTCACAAAATGGGAATCTACTCGTGTCCTACCAGTCATGACCGGATGTCGAGGGTCATCCCTCTGACTCGCCTTCGTGCGCGTCCGTCGAGTCGCCGACGCCTTCGGAGCGTGCCGTGCGATGGTTCTGCTGCTATGGCTACCGGGCGCTCCAGTCGGATCGGCAGCCGGACAAGGGAGGCTGAAGGTGCCACTGGGCGTGGAAGAGGTTATGATATTCGCATGACTATCCTCTTGCTTGCGGCCAAAAAACGAAGACATGCGATCCCTGAGACTGATGCCTTTGAACGCCGACGGTGGGGTTGGTCGACCAAATGCCTTCCGCCCAGACCGAGACGCTTTGGGACTGGAGCTGAAAGAATCGTCTGAAGGATAACCCTCTTCGGCTCGGCGAATGGTCTCGTCAGACTGAGACTCTTCAGTCATGTCGACTCCATCTTCGAAGTTGAGCTCCTTCTCGGGATTGGAGAATTTGAGAGATTGTCGTCGACGCGTGACCCTGCGTGTCATGGTTTTCAAGAAGTACTGAATGTTCTCGACGTGATCATGAGGATGACCCAATGCTTCTCGGAAGGTGCGGGAGGGTGCTGCCGGTGTGCCGTTAGGAGCTGAAGGAAACGCGACCGAGTCTTCATTCCAGTCTGGCGGATTGAGGGTGATCCAGTCATCCGCCTCCTCTTTGGACTGCGAAGGGGAGTCTGTGATCCAGTACTGGGCTTTGAGCATCTGAGAGGTGATCATCGACTCCATGTAGTCGGTGCTGATCTCTGCATCGTCGTCCTGCACGTAGCTGTTAGGATCGCGGCTGCGCAGGCGAGGCCGTGAAGGGGTTGAAGGCTCTTTCGGATGGGCACGGGGTGAGTCTGGATCAGACAGTAGTTGTTTCAGGTCTGCCAGATCCTGGTAGTCCATACTGACTGGTCTGCTCGACTTGAAGGTGCTGGTCGACGAAGATCGCCCGCGGTTGCCGGGTTGCAGAACGGACGGTAGCAGGGAGCCGGATGACAGCTCTGGGGAAGAAGAAGGAGACGGTCGACCAAAATTATCGGCAGGGCCCACTTCGTATGGAGACAGCTGGCGTAGGCTTGTCTGTGAAGCAGGCAACTGAAAAACGTCTGCTGGTCCTGCGAGATTATCGATGGTGCGGAATCTGGGCGAGGCCGTGCCGTCTGATGACTCTGATTCTTCGAGCAATGTACAGTCATACAAGCTGCCGGCGTCAATGGCAGCCACTCGACTCCGCGCGGTGCTCACTAGCTAAGCTTGAACCTGTTCTCCGTACTCTTCCAAGTCGCGCACTGTAAACAAGCAAACGCCGTTAAAGCTTTGGTGAGAGCCGCCAGACTCGCCAGCTTTCCTTGGTCCTTGGCCTTGGACCGCTCGTCCTCGAGCAACTCACGGCGAACAAGCGTGATAAAGCTGCTGAGGGCGCGGGACGACTCGTTCGAGCCGAATAAGGTATCGAACATGGCCACACTCTCCTGAGCGGCAAAGTGGGCATTCTGCACGGCCGAAGTGGTGAGGTAAAAGCCGGACATGGCGAATAGTTCGGCCATGGTGAATGTATGGTGTATGATGTAGATGCCGAGGTTAGTGTACTTGTCCAAGACCTGAAAGAAGGGGTCGTCGTCGTTGCTCTCCTCCCCAGCACCGGGGGTGGAGGAGGAGACCAGTCCAGTCATGGAGAGCGCCGAATTGGAGAGAAGGTAAGCGCGGCGGGCGGACGAGATGGCCGACACGAGTATCTGGCGAGTGAGTGTAAGTGAGAGCCGCGTCGACTGCTGCGTGGACTCGAGCATGATCTCTACGGCCCACGCCACGCAGCGCAGGGTCAGCCGCGTCGACATGGCGAGATTCGTGATGAGTTCAGCTACCCGGGCGGGAAGGAGTGTCGGGACGAGCGCAGTCGATGTGAGTGCCGACATGTTTAGTATGGCGGCGGACGAGGAAGGATGGGTTGCGAGGTGCAGCCCGCACGTAGGCGCAACGGCACGGGCATCATTGTCATGAGGGTCGTCGTGAGGGACCGTCATGGTGGCGACAACTCGATTCCCTCCCCGCTCACCACCCGGCAGCTAAGCCAGCGACTCTGGGGACAGGTCCTCGATTCCCCCGGTCCACCAGTCGCCCAGGCCGAGACGAATGCACAGATGAGAGTCGGACGAGACTATACCTCGACGTGATCACTCGAACGATGAAGCTCGATCACCCCATGCCATGATCAGGAAACAGAAGCTTTTGTTCTGTCGGAAAGCAAAGTTCGTACGCCGTCACACGCGTTTCCGATATCTGGGCGTGGGGTATCAAAGTCGCCTGGAAATTGAAGTGGGAGGCATTGTCAGAGGTGATTGTGAGATGTTTTACCGACACCACCGCCTCGTGTGCAGATGAGTCGGTCGGCGAACCACGAGATGATCGCAGTCACAAAGGAGGGGCACTGTTCCGAGTGACGAGACTGATTTCTTTCCCGCTGCTGCCGCTGCCGAGATAGGAACAAGATACAGTCGTCATGCATCGTCACGTCGCAGAAAAGTCGGATCAAACGGAAAGCTGAGAGCTGTAGACTACGCTAGAAGGGGTATTCTGCATTCGGGAAAGCCAATTATACAGAAGCATATTTCACTGCGCCTTATACACTAGATCCCTGCTCATACCCTTGAACCGAGCTCCGCACGACCATCAGCCACACCCTGTCGGTAGGCGTTGGTGCCGGCGCCCGTCGCGTGCTGGACGCCGGTGGAACCAGCGGTACCCGGGTGCTGGCCAGACCTTGTTTCGGCGGCAGCGTCGGACTGCAACTTCGATGTGATGCTCTTGCCCGCACCCGCACCCTGAACAGCCTCGGGGTGGTGGTGGCCAGTGACAGCCGGGTGTTGGGGGTCGAGGAGATCGAATGCAGGAGAACGCCATTCCTTGCCCGAGTTGGCAAGATCCTCGGTCTTCCACATGCGCTTGGCAATCGAGTTCTTCGAGTCGTGAGTGAGGTCGGGGTTGAGCTGTCACGTCAGCCTAGCTCGTGTTATATGTCCAAGTAACTCACCTGCGAGTCACGGTTGCCAATGATTCGGAAAGTACCAGTCTTGGCGTCCGCCTCCTGCTTCTTCGCCTGAGCATCTTGCTTCTTACTGGCGTAAAGGTCCTTGAGAGCCTGTTTACGGGTGGTCTCGTCACTCTGCTTGGCCTCATCCATAGCGTTGCGAACCTCCACAAGCTGGTCATCAAGGTGACCCATGGCGGTGTACACGGCGTTCTGAATGGCGGCAGTGACGGCCTTCTTGATGACGCCGGTAGCGACAGTTTTGATGAACTTGTAGAGCAGGTCGTGTTTGCTGTCGCGGATGGAGAACTTGAGTGTGTCAAGCTTGACGTTGACGTGGTTGGTCTTGAACACTGTGTCGCGACGGTTCTCAACGGATTCGAGCTCAACGTCGATGGAGATACCCTGGCCAGCAAGAACGACATCGGCGAGACCGTGGTCGGAAAGCTTGGGCCATCCCGACTTGCGGCGGAAAGCGAAGGCGACATCGCGGATGTCGGCCTGGATCTGGCTCATGCCCAGACGGAACCTGTGGTGGTGCACGTCGAGCTGCTTGTTGATGTTCGAGTATGGCGAGAACTTGAACGTGTTGTGCGCCTCGAGCTCGACAACGTTGGGGAACAAGTTGGGACCCGACAGGACGAGGTTCTCAATGACAAGGTCAATCTTGTCGTCACTGTACTCGGCACGGGGGATGGGTACGTAGCCGATCTGGCGAATGGCAGTGGGGAGGATGACGGTGCGGAGGTCGTTCCACAAGCGGGGCTTGAAGGTCAAGTTACCCTCCTCGTTGAAGAGCAGGTCCTTGGTGAGACGCTTCCAGTCGTCACCGAATCTGGAGGTCAGCGGCGACCTCGATAACACAAAAGGAGCTCACCGAACGTTCAGCGGGTCATCGCCCATGGCAAGGACCCAAGCCTTGATCTCATCCCAGAGGGAGTCCCAGTGGGCCTTGTACTTGCCCTGGAAGAAGAACTTGCCGTCATCGCGCAGCTCGCGGCCTTCGCGGTCGCTCTCGTCCTCAAGAATGAAGCCGGGCTCCAACAAGATACGACGGATGTAGTCGTCGAGGTGCGAGAACCAGGCGTGAAGGTCCTTGTCGTTCTTAGAGTCGGTGTAAATGGCATCGAGGGCGTTGAACACGCCGTCCATGGGCTTGTCGTTGGCGAATCGCTCGAGCAAAGTGCGGAACTGGTAAGTCGAGTCGGTGAGGCCGGGGTCGGACGTGAGGTCGCCTGCGGCGTTGGTGCCCTTGTTGGCGACGTGCGAGGCGTGACCCTTGTAGTTCTCAAAGGCATCGAGCAACCAACCCATAGCCTCCTGGTAGTCCTTGTGCTCTTGGCACTCGACAACGACCTGGGTTAATCAGTATGACGTACACGGGCTAGGGCGGCCTTGCTCACCTTCTTGAGACGGTAGATGTACTGGTCGCGGCGCTCTTCAGGGAACTCATCCTTGATGTACTGCTTAGTGTCGTTGACGACGTTGGCAGCCTTGGCGCGGTGCTCTTCGGGGATCTTCTCCTTGAGTTGTTGAGCTTTGGCACGTGCAGTGTCCTTGGCCTGGTCCTGGTCGATGTTCTCGTCGG
Source organism: Tremella yokohamensis (assembly GCA_024343385.1). Lineage (NCBI taxonomy): Eukaryota > Fungi > Basidiomycota > Tremellomycetes > Tremellales > Tremellaceae > Tremella > Tremella yokohamensis. The sequence goes on along the minus strand of BRDC01000032.1, from coordinate 1,017,055 downwards.
CAGCTCCCTGCGCAGCGTCCTTCTTCTCGTTTGCGCGGCCCAAGACCTGGTCCTTCTGTGCGGAAAGAGGAGCATTGGGATCGCGTGCAGAGGCAACATCTTCAGCGTGGGCTCGGCCCTCGGTCTTAGCACGGTCGACGAGGTTACCGCCCTGGTCGGAAGCCTGGGCCTTGGCGTTCTCCTTGGCCTGCTGAGCCTGGTCGTACGCCTCACCAGCAGATCTTGACTTGCCCTCGGTGTCGGTGACTCTGACGCGTCAGTTCGGAACAACATAACAGCGATAGGGAACCCACTTGGCGGCGGATGGGGCATCTTTGGGGTGGTATCTGATCTCGGCACCGCTAGGTCCCTTGACCTGGAGCTCCGGGGTCTCGTTCGGGCCGACACGCTTGCCGTCGGCAGAGACCCACTCTTTGGACGGCGCCTCTTGGTCTACCTTTGCCTTCTGCTCATCGGTGGGTCGGACCTGCTGGGCAACATTTGCGGCGCCGGTGGCGAAGAGGTCACGTCCGATGATTCCAAAGTCTTTGATAAGTTTTCGGGCTTCCGAGTTGGTGAGGAAGAGAGTGATGAGAACACGGAGATGGGCGGCAGCTTGGTTGGCGTCGGCCTTGGCGTCCTCTTTGCTGACGGGTACGACACCGGCCTGCTTGGCTCGCGCTGGGTCGGCAGAGTAAGAAGACCAGACGGCGTTCTGGAAAAGCTCGTCTGCGTTCTTCTCGTGTACGATCATGCGCATGGTCTCGATGATATCCCTGAGCGGTCAGCACGATGCTACCAGAGAGATACAAGGTATCAAGCTCACCTGATGTCGTCTATCAAGACACGTCCTTCTGGCGAGAGCTTGTTGAGTTCGACGGGCGAGTGCTCGATGGCGTATTCCAAGGCAGAGTCGATCTGGGCATTGCTTGGCATGCGACTGGCTCTTAGTCTGGCTTCGACCGATTGCTGCCATTCCACAAGGAGACTCACCCGTCCCGGAATGCCTCAACGACGCCCCAGAGCTTCATCTTCCTGGCGACATCCTCCTGCATCTCCTTGCCCGATGTGGGCGAGGTGACGCCCATCGAACCCGGGCGGGCCGAGATGGACTCGTGAGTGGCGGCTACGCTCATGATGGTGTGGTGCTACAGTCGTACGGTATGTTCTGCGTGGGGGTGTGGGAAGAAAGCTACAGCGATGTGTTGGGGGGGTTGATGATGACAAGAAAGTGGTTCTCGGCGGCGATACAATAGGTTTGAATAGTAGAGAGGGGAGTACGTGAGTGGCACGCTGGTTTAAGAAGAGAGAGAAAGAGAGGGCGGGGGCTGGCCCCAGCTGTCTGTGCCATGTCGTCACCACCACCCAGCCGCTGGAGCCTTTTGGCCCGCAGCGATGATGATGGGCACAAAGGATTTCTACGTTGTACGGCAGACGGCCATGATGTCATTGATTTCCCCCCCAAAAGCCAGGTGGTCTGCGGCAGCTTTTCCTTTCGGCATTGTTCTGGACGATTGACGATCGTTTCCTCGTAGTACCCTCTGATTCTCAGGGATACCCACAGGTGGCAACTGTATGCAGTGCAAGACGTCATAAGCGGTGATGAGTACTGGTAGGTGGCGACAGCATCGACGAACTACCTGCTGAGGGTGGGCGAACAAGGTTGTCGTCGACGGCTCCGTGCCTGTGACGTGACAGGCCGTAGTTTGGATTCCAGTCAAACAATATTTGGGACCCCGCGACGAATGATCATGGGAATCTTTAAAACAGTCATTGACAAGACACTTGTCTGCATCCGTGACCTGCAATTTCTGCTACCTTGCTGAAGCGGTGGATACCAAAACACAGGACTGTTTGATTGATGAACAAGCCTCGCGCTGCGTCTTCCGGGAGTTGAAATCGCACAAGCCAGGAAGCTGAGGAGTCAAATCCCTCGATATGGCGTTTCATGAGCCAGGAACATGGCGAGGTGGCTGCAATCGCGCACCTGAACGGCGTGCGTACTCTGCGAGGCAGCGTCTCTCTGATGCACGTCGGCAACGCGAACGTCCAACTCGCTTTCGGTGCGTACGTGGGACTTCTCCTTGCCCTTAACATGCTCCAGTAATTGGGTGGACATCCCTTGTTTACGTGCAAACAGCCGGGACGTGATACGCCACTGGCATACCGATAGCTATATCGCGACGTTCTTGCCCAACACCCGACTCATGGTGCTGGTGTAGCCTTGGGAAGGATATTGGTCCTGCACGCAAAAGTGTAGACTTCTCGCGCTGATGTGATTCTTGCCCGATATGTTGTACCATTTCACGCGTTGCTCCCCATGGCCTGTTGCTGGCTCGACTGGCCAAATCTGCCTCTCGGCACAGGGGCGTCCCATGACTGCGAACCAAAGCGAGCGGCCGTTCCAGCATGAGTTGAGATCGGTACAAGCTGGGCACTGGCTCCGAAAACTTAGTAGACCCCCTCGCGGAAGCACAGGATCCGTCTGTGTGGACGATATGCCATGCAAATGCTAATGTATGTTGACTGAGTGTCAGTTACGCCCGAGCATGAATGCTACGCGACTCACAACTCTCTCCACAGCCACAAGTGTCTACAACATTCGGACTACTAATCAGCTCCGCTCGCTGCTGTTCACATCATGAGACTGACTTGTCAAATACGAATCCAGCACTCAGCCTGTTATCTCGCCAGTCCATCTTGCTTCCGATGATGCTGAAAAGCGCCTTGCTGTCTATCAAGACCTTGACACCATCCTGCTCGACCACTTCGTCGAATTTGCCACCAGGTGGAGGGACGTATTCGAGATGATACGCCATACCGGCGCATCCGCGAGACTTGACGCCGATACGAAGCAGCTTGGGATCGGTAGGTGATGCTAGAAGGTCTCGCAACCGGTCCAGTGCTGCTGGAGTCTGAGATGTCAGCGGCGGGCGACGAGGACCTGCGAAGGCTCGTGTTTGTCACAGCCTGCGACATCGGTGTGCTGGCCCAGCACACCTAGTGAAAGGACGAGAACGAGATCATACATTAGGAGACGCCACTCACCATCGTAATTGCGCTCTTCTTTGCCTTGATCGTCCGTCTCTTTGGCATCTCTGCCACAGCCTTCTCCTTCCCTTTCGCATCTGTAACAGGCTCCACTCTGGCAGGTGGCGGCACGCCTTCGAATCCGGCCTCACTTGAAGGCTGCGGTACAGCGTGGACAGCACGTCTCTGCGAGAGGGTGCTCCGTGAGGGTAGGAATGGGCGGCAATAGGGTGCTTCGTGAAGCGGCAGTCGAGGTGAATAAGCAGATCGAAGGTAGTGAGAGCGGGAGGACGAGGCCAAGGGCACGGCAGCCGGCGTCGCTGAGGCTCTCCCTAGTACATGGATGGGGCGCAGCATCGCGGTCGACATCTCGTGATGCGGGGTCGAAACGAGAAGTGAAGTGGTGATGACAAAGTACCAATGGCAAGAATGTCTGTTGAAGTGGTCCCACTGGCCACTGGTCGGACGTACTCGGATCAAAAGATCGGCTGAGTCAAGTCGCCGTTGCTATTGGCCCATCAAAAGCTCTTTGGCACGCCTTGGCTACTTTCTTTCACCCACTCCAATACTCGGATTCGCTCTCTATGCGTAGGCAGAGGCAATCTCTACACGGCTGTGCCGTGCCAATTGGTGCACGATATGCATGAGAGGCTGCAACATAGATGCTTTGGACAACCGCTACATCACGTGACTGCCTTGTCGGCCTCGCGGTCAATCGAGCCTCTCGTCATCCCAGATCTCTCCAAGCCTTTGACCAGATGCATGAGAAGACGAATTGCAGATGCATTCTGACCACGGTATCGGTGCAATAGCGGACAAGGTCGTCTTCTGATCCCAGACCGAGCGCCCCGGAGTTCTGGGCACGATGGCGACCTCACGCCTGCAGACCAGTCTGACCGATAATCAGCTCGAATACATCTCGCTGGCGCTCTTCATCGCCATGTTCCCCATTCTATACACCATGTACCGTCACTACAAGAGCCTGAAAGCTCGGTATCCACCAGACATGGCTCAAGCGAGCGCTCCTCGAGGCCGAGCAAAAGTCAAGTCGACTTAGACCGAATATAGCAAGGATCAATCATGTTCTGTGCGTATGTCAACGGTATGTCACTCTGAACCCCTGTAGCCCTGTGACCTGTAGCCGCTTTGGCACTGACACCAGGCACTTCACAGTCTGGGGAAGGTTTGTGTTGACGTCGACGAGTCCCCCGATGGGCGGAGAAGCACGATCGGCGACGAGGGCGATGACTGCGGCAAGGAGGAGCGAGATACTGCGTGTGTTTGGACTGCATGTGAACCTTCGCAGACGCAAACCTGTACAGCCTGTTGTAGTATGCACCACATCTAGAGGCCACTCTGGCTTGGATAGGCAGGCTTGGCCTGCGGATGATGCTCGACGAGCCAAAGCTAATGACGTTCGGCTGTTTCCGATCGAGCGGCGACACACCGGGCCCAGACGCGCCTGGCCAGACCATCATCTCCGTTTGTCCGTTTATTCCAAGACCATATCATCGAGGTCATCACGCGACAACACGCTGGCGACGTCGCGAATCACCCCTCTGAGCTCGTCTCGAGCATGAAACTTAATTAAGGGGAGGCTTTGCAAGCTCATCACAAGACCCATCACCGCCACCCTTATATTTCCTCCTCTTCCCCTTCCCCTTCTGCCCGTCGACAACCCCGTCAGGACCTTGCTCGGCAGCTCGCAGCGCTGAGCGACCGGTATCATGTCGGAACAAAGGAGCTTCTCCTTTTCGCGATCAAATCCTCCCCAACCTCTCGTCCTACCTTCCTCGTCGTCTTCCTCCCTAACCGCTCGTCCGACCCGAACATCGACGACGTCACTCAAGCAGCCAGGGTGGCAAGGTCCTCAGCACGGACGCAGGTTCAGCGTGGATTTTGATCAGCACGCCGGGTGAGTGTTTCTGCCTCGTCATCCCCAATACCGCGACAGCGGCATAGGCCTCTGGCTCTGGCCATCAGCCGTCAAAGGAGGAGTTTTCCCGGGGGAGAAGAGGAAGGAGCAGAACTGACAATGTCAGAACTACTCCTTCACCCATGCCTCACTTTCCACCACCGTCATCTCTTTCCGAGAGCTCCTCGACCGCGACGCGACTCGCGACATCGCCCACGATGTCGCATAGCCCGATACGAAATCAGCACTCATCGACGTCCGTGTTCTCCGCTACGGATGACGACGATCGGACAGAGAGGCAGCCGAGGAGGGCGAAGGCAGGCCATGGGGGATCTCGAAACCCCAGTCCGACCTCAGTAGCTCCTCGCAGGAGCAGTACGCTGGAAGAGAGGCGCATCGCCAGTGGCCATCGCACACCTCATGGTTATGGAGCCACTGGCCAGGGTCTTGGATTGGGACTGAGCGACGTTCACCGAATGCGAGGTGATCGCACGCCTTTGAGTCGGGAAAGGGGAGAGGACGGCCAGGCCAGAGGACCACTGGCATCTCCAAGGCGTATATCGACGTCGTCTACCATGCCTCCTATGCCGCACACGGCTGCTCCGGCGCCTCGGCATGCCTCCCATCATTACACCGAGCCAAGGACTAGTCTTCCGATGACCCAGCCATCCTCGGCGTCGACGCCTCGGTTCCGCGGGATGCATATCGCCGGACATCATACCCCATCAACGAGTGGTCAAATGAACAACTCCTTCCTAAACCCGTCCACACATCGGCGCAAAGGATCCGTCCAATCCGCTCTTCAGTCGCCTAGAATACCGAAGAGTCCTGGCGGAACAATGATGCAAACCATTCGCAAGACCGCGAGCATGGCAGGCATAAGTCTTGGCCGCCCTGCTACTTACGATAGGCAAGACGCGGACGAGGCTTCCGACGATGAAGAGGAGCCTCGTGATGATGAGGCCGAGCGGAGGAACGGCCTCCGAGTCTGGTACAGGTACGTGTGCATCAGGGCTCTGCAGGGCGGACGTTAAGCAGTAGCTCCTTTGCTACCATTGATTGGCTGCATGATGCTGTGGGTCTCGTCATCATGTGGGTTCGAGCAAGGCTAAGCGCGCAGATCAAGGAGTCATCCCGAGTGCGAAGACTACGACATTATGCTCGCCGCTCAGTTCGAGGCTCAATAGCAAACGCCTGGGACCGTTTTCAAGGATGGCTAGTCGTCACGATCATCGGTGAGAGCTGCTTCAATTGCGCGGCTTATTTACTGAGACCTGCCAGGTGTTGCCTCCGCCTTCATCGCATTCATGATCATTCGCATGGAGATGGCTCTTTTTGACCTGAAGGAGGGTTTCTGCTCGTCCTCGTGGGGCTCTCCAAAACGCTTCTGTTGCACGCCTAAGCATCCTCGTCTGCCTGGCACAGGCGATACGGAAGTTTGCGGTGACTGGATCGAGTGGGGCGAATTCTTCACGCCTCACGATGAGAACGGGCCTGCGGGCGACTGGCTATGGGGGCGTTCGGAATTCCTGGCGTATGGCATCGTGGCCGTGCGTTCTCCTTTTCGGTTGGAAAGTGGGAGCTCACGCGCAGCTCGCGCTTGCCGCTCTGGCTTCATGGATGACGGTGTATTTATCCTCCTCACAGTTATCTACTTCGAAGGACTCGAATTTTCTTATGCCCCAGTCGAGCGAAGAGGACATGACCAAGACCCCCACCGAGAGACAGCCCTTGTTGGGCTCACCGAGCTCGAGCATACAGCCAGACCCTCAACAATCAGAGTCGCCTCGCAAAATCATGTATTACGCTGCAGGCAGTGGTATACCGGAGATCAAGACCATCTTGTCGGGTCCGTTACCGCTCCTCACGTCGTCTACGTACTGATTAGAACAGGTTTTGTCATTCATGGCTACCTGGGAGGATGGACTTTGCTCACAAAGAGCGTGGGACTTGCCTTGTCGGTCGCCTCAGGCCTTTCTTTGGGCAAGTAGCTTCGCCCCTCTCATCTTCGAGACTGACTATCGTAGGCAAGGAGGGTCCACTCGTGCATATCAGCAGTTGTGTCGGAAACATTGTGTCTCGCCTGTTCGTCAAGTTTGAATGCAATGAGGGTCAGTTGTGTCCATTTGTGACACGATATCAACTAACGGCACTAGCGAAGCGACGCGAAGTCCTGTCCGCCGCATGCGCTGCAGGCGTCTCGGTTGCGTTCGGCGCGCCAATTGGAGGAGTGCTCTTCTCTCTCGAGGAGGTATCGTACTATTTCCCGCCGAAAGTCATGTGGCGAAGGTGGGTCGGACCTCGTCTCACATTCTCGGCTAAGACCAGTTTCTGGTGTGCGGCTGTCGCAGCAATTGCGCTTAAAGGCTTGAACCCATTTGGTAATGGGAGCCTTGTTCTGGTAAGTTGCTTAACCCTCTCTCTCGGTGCCACTGACAGTCAGTTTGCTGTCACGTATACGAAGCAATATCACCATTGGGAATATGTCATCTTTGTCATTCTGGGCATATTCGGAGTGAGCCTTCTCCCCTTCGCGTCGCCCGGCAGCTGATCACGCAGGGGCTGTATGGCGCGGTCTTCTCCCGACTCAACATCTTGTGGGCCAGGACTGTCCGCCAGGGTACTTGGATTAAGAATCACCCCATCATCGAGGTTCTGCTTGTCACGGCCCTCACCACGGCGTTGGGCTTCATGAATCCTTATTGTCGCATGGGCGGCACGGAGCTTGTTGCAAGCGTAAGTTCCGGAATCAGACTTGCTTCGGGCCTGAGTTGATGTGATCAGCTCTTTGCCGAGTGCAAGCCGAACTCGACAAACTCTCTCTGCGTTGAACACGCCCATGAAATCTCATCGGTCATATCTCTCGTCGGTATGGCTCTGCTCATCAAGGGCTTTTTGACCATCATCACTTTTGGCGTCAAGCTTCCCGGTGAGTGGGCAGTGTTTTGCAAGTCACAAAGCTTATTTTCAGCGGGTATATTCATCCCATCGCTCGTCGTTGGTGCCTGCTTCGGTCGCATCGTCGGCTTGTCGCTTGAATGGGCCGAGTACATTCATCCTCAATGGCCAATTTTCGGCTCTTGCGGTGATGGCGAATGTGTCGTTCCCGGCCTTTACGCTATGCTCGGTGCGGCAGCCACTTTGGCCGGTGTCACGAGAACCACCGTATCGCTAGTCGTGATCGTCATTGAACTTACCAATACCCTCAATTACGCTATCCCGATCATGTTGAGCGTTCTCATCGCTAAGACTGTTGCAGATGGCTTGGAGAAGAAGGGCATTTACGACCTGGTTATCGAGTTTGTTCTTCCGTTTGAGCCTCCCGTGTACTACATAAGCTCTGGCTGGGCTCCCTCTCTTCCCACTGAGTCACCATCGGCATAGCCGCTGACCTATAGTCTTAATCAGCTACCTTACCTCGACTCCAAGCACGAGTATGTCTGGGGATCTCAGCGGGCCTCTGAGATTGCCGACCGCGATATTCCCACTATCCGGGCGGACAAAAAGCACAATGTGCGAGAGCTTACTGGTCGATTACTCGAGCTCGTTCGCTTGGGGTTGGCCGACACGGGTTTCCCTATCTTGGTCAAGGAGAACACGACAGAAGGTGCTGCATTTTACCGCGTCATCGGCTTTCTTGGGATGAACGAACTGGAGCACGCCCTGAGTGAGCTACTGGCGGTTCATCATTCAGGGATAGCTAGCTGACCTTGGTGTAGAAGAGCTGCAGGACGAGCCTGACGCCGAGCTTCAGCTCCATCCTGACGAATCGAGCAGCCATCATCAGAGCGTCATGAGCATCTTCAGCTTTGCCGAGTCCTTCTATGATGCCCGCACGAACCCTTACGACATTTCTCGATATATCGATCGTGCACCCATTACCGTCCAGAAAGACTCGCCGCTCGAGCTGGTGCAGCAGCTGTTTGTCAAGCTTGGAGCCAGGCAGCTTCTCGTCACTGATCACCGTGGCGTCTTCCGGGGCATCATCACCAAGAAGGCTTGGCTGAATTACCTGTCTGAGCTGGAAGAGAGGAGGGATCTTTGATTATGTGGACAATCTTACCGTTTATGACTGCCACGATCTTCACATGAACAAGTATATACAGTACAGTATGTACAACATGCACATGTTCTAGTCGTTTCGTACCGATCGCTTCCATCAATGCCCATTCGTCTGGCCATTCTTCATCTTGTCCGGTACAGGCAGGACCTGCCCGTCTTCTCCTAACACCCCTATCGGATCCATCTGGCCGATGATAGCTTGGTTCGCGGGGTTGTTCTTCATCAAGTTGCGCACAGCGAACAAGGCGTGTTCTCGGAGGTCTGTGGCGAGTCAGCCAAATTTTGGCCAAGAGAAGGATCAGGAAAACGTACAAGGATTCTTCTCATCCACTTCTGTCATTCCCAATACCAGGTGCACACCACCGTGTTCCCGGATGATGTTTCCCGTGGCGGGGTCATCATACGATAGGATGCCCAATAAGCGCACGAGACAACGTTTCAAATTTGCAAACGGTCGTTTCTCGTCTTCCGAGAGGTCGGGCGCAGTCGCGGAAGGCTTGACGCGAGGGAGGAACTTGTTCAGTTCGGCCAGGATTTCTGTATCTCAGTTCGCGTCCCAAAGACATTACGACAGACAGCTGACCGATGAGTGGCTTGAGGAGCCCAACAGCCTCATCCGGGCTTTTCATATTCCGCACCAGGTCCTCCTCTCCTCCAACCACCGACTCTGTCGCCGTACCATTTTCCGCCGACGCGGCGGCGTCTGCTCTGGCTTGGCAAGCGAGACCGATGCTTGACAGTGCCTCGGTCACGAGGACCAGACCCTCAAAGACTTTTGGCAACCTCGCGTCGTCTGGCACGTTTCGCATACTTGCCAGTGCGTACACCGCCAAATCGCGAAACAGGGGCAAGAGAAACGCATCGGGGCTTGGTGACAGGTTCGGGTGAGGACTGGCCAGATATGAATCGAGCAGCTTTAGGAGGGTCGTCTGGGTAGGTGAGAGAGGTTCTGGCGGGGTCGCCAGGGTATTGAAAGTCCAAGTTTGAAGTTTGAATTCGAAAATTGGTTTGTAGAGAGAGTGCCTGCCGTGTGAGCGAGGCCGAACGCATGTCCAAAGATGGCGTACGCGAGTTCGAATCGAGTATCATTGGGCTCAAGCCACTCGTCCATTCGTCCCAATATCCGCGATGTGCAAGAGAGACCTGGCCCTTCGAGTAGCAGAGATCTGACCGATTTCAGCACAAATCACTAGAAATGGCGGACGTACAATCGGTCCTGACTCCCTCGGGTCAGGTTTGCCAAGAGATGCAGAGTCGCAATGTTGGTCTTTGGATCTCTGGAGTCCAAAAGACGTCTGTGAAATCAGCAGGACGATCATACTTGAATAGATACACGCGCATTACTACATCGTCCTCTCTCCTTCCGCTGAGATACAGGCGAAGATGCCGGTCCGCAAGATCATCTGCGCCCGGATCAAACGAGACTGGCGAGATCATGTTGGATAGGAGCTGCGTGAGCACGGCATGTAACGAGTGGTCTGCATCATCAGACTCGGGTCCCCCAACCAATACTGGACTCACATTCCGGATCTTCTATATACTCAAAGGACGTGACGTTGAAGATCAGTCCACGGAGATCGGGCTCGTGTCGTCTTGTCCTTCAGCTTTCGGGACGGTGAGGGGGAAATGGCGCTCACACTGCTGCCAATTGGAATTTCCCTATGCCCGCCAAAAGATTTCGCTCCAGTTTGCCCAAAGCTAGGGCCACCAGAGCAGCCTCCTGCTTTGCTGATGGCGAGGTGATGGCGGTCTGGGAAGAGAAGGCACCTCTCAATGCCACCCATTGCTTTCCCAGCTGTGCCCAGATGTCCTCGTTGTCCTCTGTGCCAAGCTCGAGGGTTGTCACAAACTCTTCCCTGCCCATCAGCATTCCTGGACCTATGTTCAGGACACATACCTGCTGTCGAGGTTCATCGCTACATATCGAGCTGCATTCTCTGCAACTTGCGCCAGTGTGCGCAGAGATGGCGCGGGGCTGCCATCGTCCGGCCAGAGGGCGTCTCGCAGCTCGCTCAGCAACAGCGTCGACATGTTGGGGGTCTGATGCATCATCAAACCTGGGTCCGGCGCCATCAAGTGCAATGTCCTTGTCGTGCGGGGCTCCAAAGGAAAAGTCACCACACCTGTCCACTCTCCCAGATATTGACACACGTTCTCGACATCCTCTTTCCTCACAACTCATCTTCGGGCGAATCTTGTGTATATACTGCCCAGCATGGTGTCCGTCAGTACCCGTACCCCTTCTTCTCCGGCTCGATCGCGGCCGTCGACCGGAACCTCGTCCCCGAAGAGCGATACGTCTCGGTACCCGCCTGTCGTTCTCGGAGTGTGCGCCATGGACGTTAAGGCTCGCAGCAAAGCGATGCGCGAGATCCTCACACGCCTCAACGACATAGAACAGGGAGGTGTGGAAGTCAAGATCTTTGGCGACATGGTCATCCTAGAAGAAGGTATGTCGCATGGCAAGCATGCTGCTCGACTGCGGCTGACCGCCAGATATCTCTCATTGGCCTCCGGTAGACGTCCTGATATCGTTCTTCTCGACCGACTTTCCGCTGCCCAAAGCGATAGAGTATACCCAAATACCCAACAGACTATGTCCAATCTCAATCAACAGTCTCGCCATGCAATCGCTTCTCTGGGACCGCCGACTGGTTCTGGCCATCCTGGATCACGTGGGAGTACCTACACCCCGAAGAGTCGAGGTCTCCCGCGACGGAGGCCCGACTGTGGATGGGGGTCTGCGGAAGAGGGTGAGGGATGATCTCGGCCTTGTCCTCCCTGGTCCTCCGGCAGCCGACGAGGCTTCGTGGGGCGAAGTTGTTGTACCCGAGCGATGGAAGGGGAAGCGCAGAAAAGATGCCACCGCCAGGGCTCGGGAGGTCATCCTGCGAGAAGACGGCAATGCTATCATTGTGGACGGGACGGTGTTTGAGAAGCCTTTTGTGGAGAAGCCTGTGGATGGGGAGGACCATAATGTTTACATTTACTACCGTGGTGAGAAGGGCAAGCGAGGCGGGGGCCGACGCCTCTTCAGGAAGGTCGGCAACAAGTCGAGCGAGTTCGACCCTAATCTTTGGCACCCTCGGACTGTGGGCTCTTACATCTATGAAGAGTTCATCAATGTGGACAACGGTCAGTTGATGTGTTTTTAATGGAGCACCGGGCTCACCGTCAGCCGAGGATATCAAAATCTACACTGTCGGGCCCAACTTCTCCCACGCCGAGACACGCAAGTCACCTGTAGTCGATGGTCTTGTGCAGCGCAACGCAGATGGGAAAGAGACGAGATTCATCACCAAGCTCAGTACCGAAGAGGAGCAGATGGCACGAGACGTCGTGGAGGCTTTCGGTCAAAGGGTCTGCGGATTTGACCTTCTTCGCTGCGAGGGTGGTTCGCGCAGTATGGTCATCGATGTCAACGGATGGAGCTTTGTCAAGGGCAACCAGGCGTACTACGGTTCGTCGAGCTCATGAAACGCCGCCAACATCCCGCTGACCTCGCAGATAAAGCTGCTGAGATCCTGTCATCGGTCTGTCAAGCTGCCCGAGAGCGCAAAGTGCTGGCGGCGCGACCTGGACCGACAAGCATACCCATAGCGGTAGAGGCAACGGCGGCCTCCACCTCGACGCTTCGAGCAACCGTCACTGTTCTTCGTCATGCGGATCGTACACCGAAGATGAAGCTCAAAGTGGGTATACTGCGTGCGAACTCGGGATATGGCTGATCATCGCAGTTCTCCTTCCCTGCCTCAGAGGCATGGTCGAAACCGTTCCTCTCCCTGCTCAGGGGTCATCGAGAGGAGATCATCCTTCGAGATCCTCGCCAATTAGCGTTCATACTGTCGGCCGCCGAAGAAGCAAAGCAAGCTCCTGATATCACCCAAGACAACCTCGACAAGCTGTCTCAGCTTAACGAGGTTCTCTCGAAGAAAATGTCTCTTCCAGGCACGAAGGCTCAGCTCAAACCGAGTTTCATCAAGAAGGGCGACAAAGGCGAGAAGAAGGATAAGAAGGACAAAGATAAGAAGGAGAAAGCGGAGAAGAAAGGGTCTGACGAGGAGGATGAGCTTACCGAAACGGAGGGCAGACGAAAAGTCAACGACTGGCTGAAGGGTTCCACCGCTACCACCAACGGAACGTCCGACCAAAGCGAAGGAAAGGAGCCTTCGACCCCAGACATGCGGGCGCTTATCAGTGGCTCGACAACGAATGATGCGTTCATCCCTGCCGGTCTTGAGAAGATGCAATTGGTCGTCAAATGGGGCGGCGAAAGTACTCATTCGTCGAGATACCAATCGCGGGATCTGGGCGATGCTTTCAAGAAGGATATCATGATCATGAGTGAGTACCGCATGCTTCCTCGCTGGCGACGTGACTCATTGGCAGACAAGGATGTGCTCAACAACGTCAAGATATACACGTCTTCTGAAAGACGAGTCATTGTGCGTCATGGTGTTTGTGCTAGTCAAAGCAAGCTCATGATGCAGAATACCGCCGAGATCTTTGCCCAGTCTCTGCTGAGCTCGAGTTCTGGCTCTCAGCTATCGTCGGGCAGAGGCATTGAATCTGCGCCGCAGATCAGCCATCTCATCCAGCGACGTGACCTGTTGGACGACAACAATGCCGGCAAGGAGAAGATGACCGAGGCGAAGAAGTCCCTAAAACTGCTCCTCCGGCCTGGGGAGAGCGAGAAACGGCCCGAGCTGGCCTGGCCAAAAGGCCTCAAGAAGGAGCCCGTCGAGGTCGTACGCGATGTCATCGAGCAATTGACCGAATTGCGAGCCATCATGCGCAAAAACTACGAAAATGGGAACGTTGACAAAATCCCGCAGCAGAGATGGTGCTCGGGTGACTCGCCTTGGCTGTTCCGGGAACGATGGGAGAAGATCTTTGAGGACTGGGTCGGTGTCAAACAGGAGAAGTTCGATCCATCAAGGGTGTCCGAGCTGTACGATAGCGTGCGTTCTACACCCTCTGATGACCAAGCGTTCAGCTCACTCTACAGATCAAATACGACAGTCTTCACAATCGACCCTTCCTCTTGGCAGTCTTCGACCCCAATGGCAAAGGACCGGCTGGCAAACCAAGCCCGAATGCGGAGGGGCAGGACAGACGTGAGCCTTTGCATCACTGCCAGTAAAATTACTGATTATATACAGGCCTTCATGAGCTGTACGCGCATGCCAAGGCCCTTTTCGACCTCGTCGGGCCTCAAGAGTATGGAATCGACCAGGAGGCGAAGGAGGAGATCGGCGTCCTGACCTCTCTGCCTCTGTTGCGGAAGGTTTGGGGCGACCTTGAGGAAGCAAAGACGACGGGCAAATCCTTGGCATGCTTCTACTTTACGTGAGGAATGCTCTTGTTCCAAGCGACTCGCTGACATGTACAGAAAAGAATCACACATTACAACCTTCGTTCACCTGCTCTTGGCGTCCGGTCTGCCCTTTACGAACGTGCGAATCCCTGAGCTCGACTACTGCTCTCACTGCACGATCGAGTTGTGGGAGAAGTCGTCGGGCAATGCCTCGGCCAGGGGCCAGAAGGAGTTCTCTATTCGATTGTCGATCTCCGAGGGCGCCCACAGCCCCGCTGTGCTGGACAGCAATGTCGATGCTGTGGGTTTTTGCGAAAGGATTTGCCGTTGAGACGCTTACGTGTAGCGCCACTCCTTGACGGTTCAACCGCGCAAGAAGCTCACAAGCCACATTGACTGGGACCTTGCGAAAGACTGCCTGTCAAAGCATTTCGGCAAGGGATTGTCATTCTCCACGACCCCACTCGAAGGCGACGAGGTGTATCTGAAGAAGAGCATCCAGGACGAATCGGTGCTGCCGCTCGACCTGACTGGCTCAGAGACACCGCGGATGATGTCTTCCGCCTCGAGTGACCGTAGTCATCCCAGTGCATCTGATCATTGGTAGAATGCATAGAGCGACAAATGGGTGTATGGTGTCGATGTCATTTGCATGCATGTTGTATTCCGTCAAAGTAAAGAACGGCGCCCCACCCTCGGCCTGCATGGCCGCCGCCGAGGCTTTTAGCTAGTGGAATGGGCGAAAAAGCCCAAAAGCCCCCTTCTGACAAGCCGGCGGGCCGCAGCGCGTCATCTCGGTCAGGTCACCCCCCACCCATCCACATCACCGTAGACTGAGTGGGACAAAGATTCGTCACCGCAGTTTGCCAAGCTGAATACATCCATCCATCTTCTTAGCGAGCATCCATATCACTTTGACCACATGAAGACGACCGACACATAGATCCCTACACACCTTATTCATCTCTGTCGCCGCGGCCGTCTACATTGCCGCTCCGACGCTGATCGGACGACAGCTCGGCCACGACTTTGATCCCTCTCGAGGCCGACGGACGGACTGGTCGACGTCGACTCTGCTTCGCGCCGCTCCATCGCTATCGCTGGTCATCGATCCTGCAGAACGTCCTCATCTAACTACGCTTAGCAGACGCCACCACCGACGCGAGAGCGCCATCCGCCATGGGCCTCCTTTCGGGCTCGATGGAGTCTCTGACGCTCAAGGGCAAGTCGAGGCGCGAGTCGGATGCCTCGACCGGCGGCAACAAGGCCCCAGAGGGCAATCCGGACGATACGTCCACGTTGGATAAAGAGGAGGGCAATGTGCTCATGACTATTATATCGCAGCGTGCGTCTCTCCTCCGCTTTGTCACCCTGCGCCTCTGGCCACCCACGCTGACGCGCAGTGCGCCCCGGCATGGACTTGTCCAAGATTGCCCTCCCGACTTTTGTGTTGGAGCCGCGGAGTCTACTGGAGCGCATTACTGATTTTTTCTCTCATCCCGAGCTCATCTTTGGGTGGGTCTCCCTGCCTTGCTCCTTGCCGTGTCCGGCTGGGATAGAGAGTGCGTCTGACCCGCAGGTCTGGCCAGGATCAGGATCCCAAAGAACGTTTCTTGGCAGTCATGACTTTCTACCTCTCCGGATGGCACATCAAGCCGAAAGGGCGAGTCTCCACCTGCACTGCGACTCACAACGCTGACGGGCAGCGTTAAGAAGCCATACAATCCTGTGCTTGGCGAGTTTTTCCGCTGCAATTACTTCTACGAGGACGGCACGGAGGGCTTCTATGTCGCCGAGCAAGTGTCGCACCACCCAGTACGTCCCATCTTCATCTATAAGTCTCGCATGCTGATGTATAGCCCGTCTCTGCCTTCTTCTACGTCAGCCCGAAGAACCGGCTCCTCATCACCGGCGAGCTCAAGCCAAAGTCCAAGTTCTTGGGCAACTCGGCTGCGACCATCATGGAGGGAGAGGACCGGATACGGTTGCTGGACCAGCCCGGCGATGGCGACTACGTGATCACCGTTGGTCCACGCTATGACTAATTTGGACGATCCTGAGACGCAGATGCCTAACACCTATGCCCGAGGGATCCTATTCGGCAAAATGATTTTGGAGCTGGGGGATGTATCGAGCATTACCAATGAGCGGACTGGCTTCCGATCCGATGTGGACTTCAAGACCAAGGTGCGCCATAGTGAATAGCGATGAGGTCACAAAGTTGACATCTAGGGGTGGATTTCGGGAGGCTACAATGCCATTGCTGGCTCGGTCAAAGGGCCGCACGGTGCAGTTGGCGACCTAACTGGACACTGGAACACCTCGATCGAGTACTGCGACAAGAAGACGGGCAAGAAGGAGGTAGTTTTCGATGCTGGATCTGTCAAACACGCTCCAAAGGCGATTCTGCCCGAGGAAGAACAGGAGGACAATGAGTCGAGGCGGTCAGTCTTTCAAAATGCTTAATTTACAATTTGCTAACGCCTCCCAGACTATGGGCAAAGCTCACCGATGCTATCGACAGAAGCGACATGCATGGTGCCACTGCGGCCAAGAACGAGGTGGAAGAAAGGCAGCGAGAAAAGGCGCGAAAGAGAGAAGCGGCTGGTGAAGGCCTACCACCACCAAGGTTCTTTGTCCAGGTCGAAGGTGACAAGTGGATGCCCAAGATCGGCGTAGACAAGTGAGCTCTGCAGAGGTTCGTTGACGGGCTTGGCTGACGGCAAGATTGCCCAAAGACCCAGATGAGATGGAGAGCGCAGTTAGGAAATGGATCTTTGGCGACAAGTCACCTTCGAGAGATCACATCATCCCTGGACCGGGAGCTCCTTCACGTAGACGGTCCCAAACCACAACCTCCAATCGCAGCGGCCTCGCCATGGCCAGCGCCTCTGGTGGTCTCAAACCTCCCGCTTCGGCTGTCAGCGCATCATCTTCGACCTCAACCCTCAGCGTCGCTCCTCCACGTGCGTTTCTGCATCGTGTGGAGCGTTTGATTATGCTGACGCTGCCAGCCGCACATGATACTGCCCCTGGACCACCGAAGCCTGGACCTAAATTTGATCACCCCATCTCATAGTGTGTTTCATGCTACACAGCTCGTGACGCCATGAGGTGGAGCAGCTACCCCTGTCCATACAAGTAGATGTTTTAATCAGTCTGATCGGATGCGATGTAGATATACACTCACGGCGTGGTTGGTGGGGGCGTGGGCGGCGTGGTGCCTGTGACCATGTTGCCTACACACCCAACAAACCGACAGACTGACCTCCCATGTCCAAGCAAAGAGATGTGACGTGGCGGATCGGAGCATAAGCGGCGGCGACGGCGGCGGTAGTATGGCAAGTGGGAATAACCGAAGAACAGCGGGACTCTCTGGCCAGCTGGCCAGCTGGGGGCGTCGCACCTTTTTGGCCCCGCACCCCTCCTCCCTTCCCAGTGCCTCCCTCTCACCCGGCAGAACAGACCATATCCCCGCCGACTCCTCTCCCTCTCTCCTCCTCACTACATCATGCTCTGATCCCCACCCTTCCACCCGCCGTCGCCACCACCACATCCTCCTCTACATAGATTCATAGACCATCCCGCCACCAGACTCTGGCTGAAGGGTGTATAGATCAGATCATTACCTCGCTCACCTCATCACCGAAACCCTCACCCGACACCCACCGGCGTCCAACCACCGACGAGGAATAACCCCTCCCTCCCTTCCTCTCCACATCCGCGTCTCTCATCGCACCGATCCGTCCTTCTTGGCTCCACAGTGGCCACACCGGTACACCGCCTCTGTACCGTTTAGACACGGTTGCACATCACTCATCTCTCGCGCATCCGCGGGCGGATCGCACTCCTTCTCTCCTCCTCTCCAACCGTCAACCCCTCAAACCGTTAATCGCGATGAACGGTGTCGCCACGCCTGGCCACAGGCGAGAAGCCTCGCCTGCCACCGCGCCTATCTCTGCACCCCTCCAGGCGCCCAATTCAGCGATGCGACCCACCCCCGCCCGCGCAGCGACGCTGCAGACGACCTACAAGGCACGCGCCGCATCGCAGCCGGCGGGCGAACGTTTGCCGCCGTCTTCCAACCCCGGCTCGGGACGCGGTAGTCCCGGTATGAACGGTAATGAGTACGGTGTGATCGGTGGGAGTAGGACGCCTGGACGATTTGGGAGTGCGCTGGCGGCGCACTCGGCGCCTGGTACTCAGACTCGCGCGAACAGTTTCAGCGTCGCCGATGGCAGGGATTTCAGCGTGAGCCTCCCCCTCTCGGACTGGTCTGATCGTGTGACTCGCTGATGCTCACTGATTAGCATTCGACCATCTTGCGCACGCTCTCATCGCACACCGAAGAGATCCCCACCTCGCGCTCGAGGTCTACCTCGCCGTACCCGACTTTCTCGCCCACCAGCTCAGCTAGTAATTCGCCACAGCGCCCGCATCCCCATTCACCTCCTAAAGCCACCGAGAATGTATCGCGGTCCCGCTCACAGTCGCTCGCCACCGGCGTACGACCCACCGCCACCGAGCGAGGATTCATGATGCCCCTCTCGACGCTCGAAAATACCGGCTCGTTTCCTCGCAGCTACGACATCTCCCCAGAAGGTCTCTCCAATATGTCTCCCTTTGCACGCCACCTCTCCTCCCTCTCGAGGGAGTCGCAGCCGCGTACCCTCCCGCAGAAACGATTCACCCAGGAAGCGTTCGGCACTCCTGGCTCAAAGTCCAATTACGGATCCGCCCCCAACACCTCGAATCTGTCAAACTCGGTGGCGAGAGCCCTTCAACCGGCCTATTCGACTGTCGTTGGGTTCGACCCCAGCGGCGGAAAATCCGGGTCGTCCAGCAGGCGGCACAGTGTCTCTGTGGTCGGTGGACCCGGTGGCCGCAGAGATTTCGGCTTTGAGGGCATGACACACATCACGAATCCCGGTCGTGGGCTTGGGCCTTTGGGACTATCCGACGAAGATCTTCTTCCCGAACGGCTTGGCAATGCTCTGTCTCTCGAAATTGACCAGAGCCGCAAGCGCGGTGTCGAGATCGAAGCAGGGCGCTCACCTCTTGCCTCAAGCCTTCCGCAGTCGGCTCTCGCTCCCCAATCTCAGCCGTTCGAGTTCCGTCCATTTGGCGCTACACGCGGTCGAGGCGAGTCTATCGGCCCGAGTGGAGACCGTGCACCCTCTGGCGGTAGCAAGAACAGCAGCGAGAGATCCAGGTTCAGCTTTGATACCAACGCGAACCCTACCTCTACCATGGGCGTTGGATCAATGCCTGGCAATATGGGCAGAGGAGCTCCAAACCCAGGCATCTTTGGCATCGGTCCCACTCCCGATCGCGGGCGTGACCTGTCTTCTGTCGGCGCCGTCGGCGGTATCCCACCCCGACCGATGCCAGGAGCTATCGGCGGTCCCGCTGATCCTCGTCTCTTTGGAGCCCCTCAACCCTATGGCGGTCTTCCTCCTCCCCAGGCCATGCGTGGTGGCATGAACTTTATGCCTACTTCGCCAGTGAACATCTCGGCCTATCGACCATCATATGGCTTCTACAACCCCAGACCGGTACCGTCGTACCCTCCCATGCCAACGCCACCTGGTCCGCCGCAGGGGTACTATCCGACTCCCGGTTCGCCTACCCAGCCTGGCTCGCCCAATTTCTCGTCCCTTTCGTTATCGGATCTTGGCAAGGGCATACCCCTCACGACCATTCCGCCCACCACACCGCTGTACATCGTCGCGTTCAAGGCCGGGCGCAGAGACGTCTACTACTGCCCCGATCCAACTCTCCTCATCTCTAACGGGGACCGAGTGGTCGTTGAGGCGGATCGAGGCAGCGATTTGGGTACCGTCGTATTTGATCAGGTGACCCCGGTCGACATTCGCGATTGGCAGGAGCAACAGGCGACTGCTGCGTTGTTGTCTGGCGCTTCCCAGCATCAGCCTCCCGGCATGGCACAAGCTCAAGCTGCTGCTGCTGCAACGCAGCACACGCCCACAAAGCATCGTGCTAGACCCTCTGGTTCGGGCGAGAACGCCATACTCGGTGGACTGGCAGATGCCGACCTCGGCACCCTGCTTGCGGGTGCTGGTACCAGCAGTCAGGTAGAGCTCAGTGGCGGACCTACTCGCGGACCCTTGGCCAGGGAGATCATGCCAAAGCGGATCTTTGCCAAGAGTTCGCAAGGCCCAGAGGAGCAAGCGTGAGTCACGTCGCCGGAGTTGAGCAATGATGCTGATATCTCAGACGAATGATGGACAAGCTCAAAGATGAATACGAAGCCCTCATGCTTTGCAGGGAGAAGGTGGCACAACGACAATTGCCGATGCAGATTGTCGATGCCGAGTATCAATGGTGGGTATCTGGATGTATCGAGGGTTTGGCTGACATGCGACAGGGACCGACGCAAGCTCACTTTCTACTTCAAGGCCGATAGGAGGGTCGATTTCCGTGAGCTTACGAAGGAGTGTTTCAGGATTTTCAAGTCGAGGATCTGGATGTCAATGTTGCCGAAAGACGGTCAGTCTATCAGCACTGTTAAGGGTGCTAGGCTGACCGACAGACCCGCGTAATTAATGGCAATGCCCACCTATATAGTGGTAACGACCAAGACACGCCCGATCGAGTACCAATTCTAGCCGATTCAATTGTTCATCCAAGTTATTCACCGCAATTCCGCAACCATCAAGGCTCTCAATAATCACGAAATATGGATGTAGGATATAAGGGCGGCGCGCAAGGTGTACGATAGGGTCAAAAGTGCAAGGAGAACGAGGGCAAAAGAAAGCAAGATGCATATAAACCATAAGGGTAGAAGTCGTCGGCATGACGCGAAGATGAGATGCAACTGTACTACCATCCCAATCCAGTCAGTGAGCCGATGTCGGTGCTCCTGCTATGCCCAGTCCTGTGCTGGCCGGTGGACCTGTGGATACTCGTTGGCCTGCCTGTGCAACCGGTTGCCCTGGAGGTGCTGGAGAACTGGTGGCTGTTCCAGCTGGCACGGGTGTAGAGGGTGTCTGAGTGGATTTGACAGTGCGTATTTGGAATGTGCCTACCAAAGTGAGCAACAAGGACGATATATTCGAATAAGAAGAGAGCTTACATTGTGGCAAGCCAGCTGATTCGGCGACGACATAGGCAGGCAGACCAAGACGGGCAAGTGCACCCTGTATGAGCGCTTGAGGAAAGAGGAGGTGCTGCGTGTCAGTTGGTTCGTGGCTCATAGAGGATGTGGAGACGCACGAGTCGAGCGATGGCCTGGTCGTGCGCGATACCCTTGTACGATGAGAGCGAGGTGAGCGGTGGGAAGGCGTGTGATTGTAGTACGAATACGCCCTATAGGTCAGCACTCAGTCGAAGTGAGGAGGGTGGGGAACTGACGCGGTGGTTTGTACGTAGATTGTCTATCTGTTTCGAGTAGACGTATAGGAAGAGCTCTTTGCAGATGAATTTGATAATGTCCAGCTGGGTCGCGAGCGGCGGGCGGGCCAATGTCAACCTGTCATTGAGCTCGGCTCGGCTTTTTTGAGTGAAGGCCTCACTTTTCAGCAACGTAACCTCCTACCATCAGACCCATTCTCTCCACCTTCTTCGCCAGCTCTTCCTCTACCAGCTCGTCCCCCTTCCCATCCCCTTCTGCATCTCCTCCTTGTGCGTCGGCCTGGGCGTCCGCCCGACCCTTGCCTTTGCCCTTATCTATCCCCAGCCGTGCCATACTCATAGGCAAGACGCCCTCGTCCGCCACAGCCCGTTCGGCTTTCCGGCGCTTGCGCACAGAATGCACTGTCGATTCGCGCAAGAGATTCAACACCCCTGGTAAGAGGTACGTGGGGAGGTGCGCGTCTATCAGGTCGGGAGGGGGGTTGGCCATTTGGTGTATGGCAGGAGGGACGGTTGGCGCTACTGCCGGCGGATGGGCCGCGGACGATGATGGACGCGAGGACATGTTGTTGACTTGCAGAGTAGTCAAGCGTACAATGCCAAAGAGTAGCTGTCCATGCTGCACAGTGGTGGTTCTCGGCTGATGCGAGCTGGGCCGAGATTGATAGCCACGTGGTCGACCATGACGTGTCGCAACTCGCTCGCTTGTGGCCAAGCTTACCCCGCGCCGCCGGCGACCAGATTGGACTTCGCGGGGAGCCAGAGAGGGGGGGAATGGCATGTAAAAGCAACACACCTCTCTATTTCGCTTCTTTTCCACCCTCCCTTCATCAACCTCTTCGTGCTCTGTCGATCAGAGCGCAGTCTCAGCTGCGAGGCAAGATGCCCGACTCGGAAGGCAGCTCGTCTCAGTCCCCACCGCCCCAATCGTCCCGGTCAGGAGGAGCACCATGGTCTCGACCACCCCCACCACCCAGCTCCTCTGCCTTCCCCGCCGCCGGCGCCGCTGCCCACACCCCCGGTGTCGCTAGCGCCTCTACTTCTGGACGCACGAGCAATTCTTCCAATCGCCAGACGCTCAAGAAGCTCTGGGACACGCTCAACACCGAACACACGCGCCGGTCGTGCGAGTTCTCCCTTGGCGCGCGAGCCCGCGTCGTGCAGATGCTCTATGAGAGCATGGGACTCACGGACAACGCATGGCTCTACATGTCCCAGGGCGTGCGACCACCGACCGACTGGGCATACACCGATATCGATGGCGTCGAGTGCAATTGGTCTCTTGGGGAACAGCAGCGTGCAGCCAAGAAGCGCGCGGGCAAGGAGCCGGAACGTACGCCCGGCAAGAGGTGCGGCAAGGTCATGCCTCGGTATGCCAAGACCTACAGCTGCAAGTGAGTTCACACCTATTTTTCAGAGTCTTTGCAGGAGTGCTGAGCTGCAGAACTTGCCAGACAAACCCCCTCTCTGTCCTTTGCTCCGAGTGCTTCCACGCTGCCGACCACGAAGGACACGAGGTACTCTTCGGCACTTCCACCACCTTCACCACTGTTTGTGATTGCGGCGCGGACGAGATATGGCTACCAGGCTGCCAGTTATGTTCAGATCATCCCCCCCTCCCACCAGACGAACAACCGGAACAACATCCCATCACATGGATCACAGACGACCCTGCCATACCCCGGCACGCGCTCAAGCAGGTATTCGACACGATCTGCCTCTGCCTCGAGTTCATCATCAATGCCTTTTCCCATTCCCCGCTACCGAACGAGTCGGGTCATCTCCCTATGAACCTCGAGGATATGCAAGAGCACATGATGCACACCGCCGAACCACCTCAGAATCGTAGAAGCGGGCCGTGGAGTGTGATCATCTCGAGCTCGGAGCGGCATACCCTCTATGAAGTCACTAGACAAATCAGGGACGCCATAGGGTACAGTGTGACTGTCGCAGAGGCTCATTCGAGGCAATTAGAACATACCGTGAGCTTGCACTTCTATCCGTACATGCTCGCAGCTGATTTGGCAGGGACGCAGCACGGTGCTGGTCACTCGAAACCCACAGCGAGCATTCTATGCCGCATCTATGTTCTCAATGATCGATATTCCCGTCACTCTGCGCTTAGCTAGCGATACTTTCAAAGAGGAAGTAGCCGGCGTCTGCGTCTCCTGGCTAGACCAGATGTGCGAAACAGAGATTGGCGGCGACCCCGAGATCTTTCGCAGACTCCTCATGCGAGCCATGCTGGAGGCCCGTCTTCCGCACATGAGCGCCGCCGCCATCACAGACGGCACTCATTTGGCGATGGACTTTCTGGATCTGGGCTGGGGACAGCCGTTTCCGATACCTGGGCAGCAGGTCTGTCGTCTTGATTGGCTGTTCTACATCGACGTTCGGTTATGGCGGCAGACGCGTCTCGATTTTCGGCGGATATACACCAACCTCTTCATTATGAGTGAAGAGGCGCGCAACGAGCTGGGTGAGTACACTACGATAATATCAGAGTGTATTGTGGCTGATCGGCTATAGCATGTCGCTTCGCAATCAATTACAGCCGCCTTTACGAGTACTTCATGTGGTACGACCGGGATGCCGACAGTTACCTCATCCATCACCTTGCTTCACACGTCATGCCGAGTAAAGACGCCTCTGTCTTCGCCACCACTCATGCGCAACTCTTCAACATTGTCTGCGACTCGGCATATGCGTGGTTTACAGGTCAGATCGAGAACGACAGGCTGCGCGTGCCGGCTTGGAGACCGGAAGACCCAATTGCAGAGACAGAACATGTGCCCGTCAGGGTAGACGGCGACCGCAGCCTGGCATTCAAGGGCAAAAAGTCCTCGGTGGTCCTCCAACACGTCCGACTCATGCTTCGCAACGTCGTCATGCAGCAAGCTATCGTCCACTCTCCTTCTATGACCGATCGCTTTGTCACCCTTGCCAACATCTTTGTCGGCATGCAGACCCAAGCGCGAGAGCTCGGCGACCATGTCGAGTACGAAGTCGACTGGCCGCGAACCTTTGCCGTGCTCACTGAGTTGGTCAAGTGCTGCCGGGAGTTTGCCTCCTCCTTCAGATACGCAACCTCGGACGAGATTTTGTCTGTCTTATCAACAGTCGCGACAAAAATCATTTGCGACCAAACACTCGTGACGAGAATTCTAGATCCGGACAAGTACCTGCCCCTCAAATGGCATACGGTCAACGATGTCCTTGTTCCCGGCCACAGCGCAATGTTGATCCAGAATCACGTGGCGACCATCAGAGCCTTCTCCTTTCACACCTATCTGCACCTGATCTTCGGCGAGCTCTTGCGATGGGCCCCGACAATTCTCGAGATGAAGGATTGGGATGGCAAGCCCATGTCTTTCGGTGAAGCTATGGATGCTCTCATTTTCCGCACAGATTTTGGCGATGCGGTGGCGCAGAAGCTCACTCTGCTCGAGGTTCCCATCACCAGTGAGTCGCCATCGGTCGCGCGTAGTGCCAAAGCTAATGGTTGCAGAGTTCGCCGTCTTCGCTCAGGTCAAAGCGGACATGTGGAAGAAGAACGGCTCGGCATTCCGAAATCAGATGACCCATTACCGCGACGTCGCCATACGAGACTGCACTGTCGACCAAGACTTCCTCGTGTTGCAGTTCGGCTTGTGCAACATGGATCCGCTCATTTTCATCACAGCCTTGATTGACAGATACGGGCTTAGCAACTTCTTCAGGGGCGATGTCAACCGCGCAGATATCTGGACCGAGGACGATTCGCAACCCCGGCAACGGGTCGCTGTCCTCGAAGACCTGGTTCTCCTCATCATCAACCTCGTGACCGACACGTCCAGAGTCATGGGATTATCACTCGACCAAATGGTGCGGCTGCACCTCATCCACCTCCTCGCCCTCAACAACCAGACGTACGCCGAGTTGAGCAAAAAGTTGCCGGAGAAATTCTTGGAGAGGACCTTCATCCCAATCCTGGACGACGTGGCCGATCTGCGTCAGCCGACAGAGACATCCACCGGTATTTATATTCTCAAGCCCGAGATGTTCAATGAGGTCGACCCGTATTGGCGTCACTACAGCCGAAACGAGCATCGAGCGGTGCAGAGTCGTTTGGAGCAAGAAGCCAAGCGTACTCAACCCGAGAATGAAACCCCTTTGCTTCTGCCAAAGCCTGTCACTCTTCCTCCCGCGGGCAAGCCTTTCTCGAATCTCCTCGATCTCTTTCACAGCAATGTCATTCCAAACCTCGTCAACTACCTCCTTGCTCATTCGTTGCATATCGGTACCACCGAATGGCCGCACGACTGCGAGCGGCCACAGCTCGAATCCCTTCTCGATTTGGCCCTTCAACTCGCCATGATTGCTCTTGTCGTTGATCAGAAGCACTTCAGCATGACCTCGGTAGACATTATCGAAGGCAGCAACGCCATGAGCACATTCCAGACTCTGTGGTGGATGCAGGCGACCGAGGCCTTCAAGGCTTTCCATCCGAAAGTCGACCACATCCTTTCGATCGTCGTCAGCAACCTGCCCGAAAGCTTCACCACGGAATACCGAGAGTCGCGGCAAGAGGCGGCAAAACCCAAGCCGGTTCCTGCCAAGCAGAATGCGGCAGCGAGGCAGAAGGCTCTCATGGCCGAGTTTGCCAAACGACAAGTGGCATTTGCCGCCAATCTCGAAGACGATGAGGACGTTTCTGATGAAGCTGAAGAGGACGACACGGTCAACTACGGCCAGTGCATCGTTTGCCAGGAACAGGTTTCCTCCAAGCTTCCTGGCGGTATGCTCGCGTTGCTGCAACCAAGCAAAATCCTCCGCGAAGTCGTCAATGAGCGAAACTGGCTGCAAGAATCGCTCCTTGCGCCTTCTGGCCTGGACGAAGCCAGCCGCTATCATCGGTACATGGAAGATGGCGAGCCCGAGGTCACCGAGGCGTACCCCGCAAGCAGCTGCAGGTTCGGCGTCCACATGTCGGCTTGCGGACACATGATGCACGACTATTGCATGGCGACGTACTTTGATGTCACACGACTTCGACACTCTGCCCAAGTACAACGCCATCATCCCGAGAACGCCATGAGGCAAGAGTACCTGTGCCCCCTCTGCAAGAGTATAGGCAATGTCCTCATCCCCGTGGAAACGACCCGGTCCCCGCTGCGACCCATAAAGCAGCCGTCCAGAGTTGTCAATGGCACTCCCGCCACTCTGTCAGAGAAGATTCGAAGCGTCTCCGAAGAGGGCCTGATCAGAGTGTCCGATTCCGCACGTATCTGGGACTTTCACATCGAGACGGGTGAATTGGCGCCATGGTTCACCGACTGCATTTTCTACCAGGCGACAATGGATCCCGAGAACCGGAAGTCGATGCGCAATTCGGCCAAGATGATCGATCGTTTCCGTGCACTGGCTCGTGCGCTCTCAGAGCAAAGTCAGCGTCTACGAGGCAAGAAGTCACACATGTATGTCCCGGAAGACATTGTCGCGTATACCGTCGCATGCGCCGAGATCACGCAGCGTGGGTTCTCTAGAGGCAGTGGCAAGACCGTGGCGGAGCAAGTACCGGAAACGACCGCAAAGCTGATCAAACGTCTGATCGGCATGTTACAGCTCGAGCTCGATGTCTACTTCGGGCTCAAATATGACCGTTCTGCACTGCGTGTAGGAATCTTTGCTCGATTCTTGCCGGATTGGTATCGCGCCTCGACGCTCCCGACCCCGCTTCTCATGCGACAACCACTGAGCATGGTCATCGAGACGGCTGCGATCGCTCCTGATCTGCTTCACAGCGTCATGGTCATGTCGTATTATGCGGAGCTGACGCGAGTCATGCTAGGCGTTAGCGTCTTCGTCAGAAGATCTCTCAATCGTACTGCCCCGGCAGATCGCACCAGTCCGCCCTCAGACCCGAATCTCGCAGACGCTCTCGGTGTGTTCGCCAATTTCCGCCCCATCATGTATGCCGTCCTTCGCAGTGCGGGTCCCTTTCCCGATACTGAGCTCATCCTCGCGCATCTTTCGGACGAGATGCTCTCCAAACTGCTATATTCGCAAACTTTGCCCTTCCTGCGCCGATGCGCCATCGTGTATTACTCGATTGCCGGATCGTACCCGCTTTCTGAGCCGACTCTCATCCTCACCAAAGGCTGCGAGTATCGACGACTGCTCAATCTGCTCGCTATTCCGAAACCGAGAGAGACTCTGGCCAACACGCACTCGACCGAGAGTCCCATTGTCTCGCGCTGGTTGTCCCAATGGGCGGTGCAGGGTAGAGTTGTGCCCCCACTCGAGTACCCCGGAGTCTACGAGCTCCTCCGTTTACCTAGATTGCTGGAGGAGATGGTCCAGCGCTATCACGAAATGCGCTGCGAAGTGTGCCAGACGAAACCTTCGTTCCCTGCCGTCTGCTTGTTCTGCGGCCAGCTCGTGTGTCTGAGTGGCGATTGCTGTTCTGATGGCGAGCAGGGCGAGTGCAACATTCACATGCGAGAGTGGGTCTCTCACTGATACCTTGAAATGTCTAGCTGAATCTCAGTTGCGGTGCTGCTGTAGGCATGTTTGTCGACATCAAGCGCTGGCACATCCTGTATCTTTACGCCGGCAGTGGCAGCTTTGGTAGCATGCCATACCTCGACCGGCACGGCGAGCTGGATATCCACATGAGGTGAGTCGCGTGATGCTTTCGAGTCGATGCTCGATGCTGACGCTGCAGACGTGGCCATCGGCAATACATCCACCTCGGTCGACTGGACGAATTGAGGCGAGCAGTGTGGTTGCAGCACGCCATACCTCATCTCACGGCGAGAAAGTTGGAGTTGACCTCTGATTCGGGAGGTTGGGCGTGTCTGTGATCGCTTTCCAATCATAAGAGTAGACGCTCTTCACGCGTGCATTCTGATCCTTTGCTCTTCACGATCATTTCCTGTTGTAGCTTGTCTCCAGTTCATAATGAACGCATTTTGGCATCATGCATTGCATTGACTTTATTGTGGCTTTGAAGCAAGGTGACTCACCTGAAACCGACGTCCGAGTGGACCACCTCCACTCCGTCATATCAAGGGCCGAGAAATGATTTCGACTTCAACTGCCTTGTCATCGACTGTCAGCTCGGATGGCGGCATGGCCTTCTTTCAGAACCATGCCGGGCCGTCAAAGAGGCCCGACGTGCCGACATATCGGTGAGCTGTCGCAAATCCGAAGCGGTAGCTCAGCTGAACAAGAGGCATCTCCTCAGTCCGGGAGCTATGAACGTGTTGTCAGTGGACGTGTTGCTACCCATCCTACCTAGCTGACTTCTCTGCAGCAACCCACTCCGCGTCGTAGCGCACTGCGACATTGATGCCGCCTATGCGCGTAAGTCTGGCTCAAGGGGTGTCCCAGTTCTTGGCTGAATTGCCAGAGTTCGAATCGGTTCGCTTGGGCATACCAGACGACGTCCCTCTCATCTGCGCACAATGGCAGAGTATCATTGCCGTCAACTACCCAGCGAGGAAGTACGGCATCAAACGGTGAGCCTCTAGAGTGCTGGATATGTAGCTAGGGGTGGTAGCTGACGCCTGGCAGATTCAATACGATTGACGAAGCCAAGAAGATGTGCCCGCACCTTGTAGTACAGCACGTCGCGACGTATCGGAATGGCGAGGCCGAGGCGGGGTACTGGGGCGAGGTGGATCCGCGCACGCACAAAGTGTCTCTGGACCCGTACAGGCGGGAGAGTCTGAAGATTCTGGCCATCTTCAAGGAGATGGTGCCGAGAGGAGAGATAGGTGCGCCAGATTCCCCTCTTCTCGCTTGTGAGCCGCAGCTGAAGCTGGTAGAGAAGGCGTCGATAGACGAGGCTTTCCTCGACCTCACCACGCAGGTCGTCGAGCGCCTTCTCGCACTGCACCCTTTCCTCGCTTCAGTACCGGACGACGCGCCTGAAGGCCTCGACTCGCCCCTTCCTCCGGCACCCCCGATTGACTGGAGCAAAGCCGGTAATGTGTTTCCAATAGGTGATGCCGATGATGCGGGCGGGCACGAGGAGGAGGATGGAGATGGACCCCGCAGCTCGCAGGATGGGCTTGCGACCGGGCCTGGCTGGGAAGACTGGGCATTGTGCATGGGTGCGGAGATCATGTCTGAGCTGCGGGCCGAGGTGTTCAAGCGCTTGCATTACACTTGCTCGGCAGGCATCGCGCATAACAAGGCCATGGCAAAGGTCAGTGATTCGGGAAACGATAGTCCTTGATCTGCTGAGAGATGCTAATCCGTAGCTTTGCTCGTCGTGGAAGAAGCCCAACAACCAGACTGTGCTTCGAATGGCTGCTACCCCGAACTTTCTGCGCGACATGGACTTTACCGATGTGCGTCGCATCCTCTTCCTGCCCATGGAATCGGGCGGCTCATCCCCAGATACGCTTCCTTGGCGGCAAGCTAGGTAGTGCCATTGCCAACGAATACAACGCCAAGACTGTCGGCGACATGCTGTGGGTCAGGCGTGCCACGCAGCGCCACAAGCTGATCAGCAGAACAGTGCCACTTGACGAGCTGCAGAGACGGTTCGGAGAGGAGAGCCTGTGGGTCTACAACATTATCAGAGTCAGTCTCATCCTACTATCATCTGCAGTGTAGCTTACAGGGCAGGGTATTGATCATACAGAGGGTGCGCTCTTGGCAGGTTAGTCGGGAGTAACCTAGCTGACTGAGCAGTGAAGGAGCGGGTCGCCACCAAGTCGATGCTTGCCTCGAAGAACACCAGACCGTCGGTAACCACCCCGGAACAAGGTCTGCACTGGATCAATGTGTTGGCTGGCGAACTCAACGTGCGCTTGAGGGAAGCTAGAGAAGTCGCCCCGGGTCTTTGGCCCAAGACGCTCGTCCTCTCCCACCGAACTGGGGGCGAGGCCAGTCGATCTCGACAAACGCCATTCCCATTCACCAGGCACCTCAGCACCGAGTATATTGTCAAATATGCCAAGAAGCTGTGGGATGAGGTCACGCAGCCGATGAAGAATGGAGCGGGCATGAAGCTGAACAATGCAAGTCCTTCGAAGGCCACTTTCGCAGATGCTGACTGTGAGTAGATGGCTTTGGCTTTCAACGGTCTTGAGAGGCTTGAAGGCGGTCAACAAGGTATAGAGGGGTTCTTTGGGTCTGGTGCCGGTGCCGGTGCCGGACAACTCGCGGTCAAAGGAGATGTGACACCCACAAAGTCCGACAAGAAACGATCCCGATCCAGTTCTCCGATACCTGTCGCTCTGGACCCACTGCCGGCCCCTGCCCGAACCGCTTCGAACTCCACAGCTGACGGCTCACCGCTGAAGAAACCCCGACTACCGACGCTTCACACGGGCAAAGAGAGACGCAAGACCGCCCTGGACACGTTTCTCGTCAACAGGAAAAACGGAGAGTCGTCCACCACACCTACCCCGCCACCACCACCCTCACATCGGTCCGCGTCTCCCGCTACGGCGGCGGCGCCCCGCCTGAGCGTGCCCGATACGAAGATCATCGATGACTACGACACGGAGGCGAAAGAGACACTGTGGACTTGCCCCAAATGTGGCAAGCACCTTACTCCTCCCCCCGATGCTGAATCGGGTATTCGCATGTCGCTTTTGGCAGATCTCAAGCAGGAGCATGAGGATTATCACTTTGCCCTCGAGCTACAGGAAGGTGGGCCGACGCCGAGGAAGGCGCCAGCAGCCAAGGTGAAGAAGAAACCAAAACCCGAAGGGATCAAAGCGTTCTTCGCGCCAAAAGGCAAGTGAACCAATTCGTGCAAGCAAAGATGTTGTTGTACCAAAGTGTTCTTCCCGTGCTGCATTGTGGGCTTTTAATGTTTCGATGCATCCATTTGCCCCAAACGTACACGGTACTGAGAGCGTACGAGTACAGGTAGCACTGAGCGATCATGTAAACTTTGATTCGCGGCTGAGTGGACCTCTCATCCTGACCTGCCGAATACGCCAAATCCCACCACACTGACCTACTGATCGTCACTAACTCTTCCAACTCGGCGAAGAGGCATATCCTCCTCCAGCTCCCCAGCCCTTTCTCGCTGCCTGTCCGTTTGCCTGCGCATTTGCCGGTCTGTTTGCCGCGGGAGCAGCTCCAGGAGAAGTTGGAGAATACTGCGGCGACGTCGGACTGTAGGCAGGTGAGGCGGCCACCCCATATCCAGCTGGACTCGTGGGCGAGTACGTTGGGCTGGTTGGGGAATACGTCGGCGATGTCGGCGAGTATTGAGGGCTGGTGGGACTGACAGCGTCAACAGGCAGAAACGGAACAAACAAGGTGGGATACGTACGAAAACTTGGGACTCTTTGCTTGGAAAGGAGCCGCCGGGCTAGTTGGAGAGTAGGTAGGACTGGTGGGGGAGTAGGTAGGGCTGGTGGGAGAGAAGGGATTGGGACTTGTGGGACTGTACTGCGGACTTGCTGGAGAGTACCGCGGAGATGTGACACCGCCCATCGGGCTCGTTGGCGAGTAAGCCGGGGAAGCTGGCGAGTAAGGGGATGCCCGATTGCCTGCGCCACCGCCATATGCTGGCGATGTCGGCGAATACGTGGGCGATGTAGGAGAGAACTGGGGTGATGAGGGCGAGAACTGTGGAGAGGTAGGCGAGTACTGTGGAGAGGATGGTGAGTAGGCTGGAGAGGTAGCTCCGCCGAAACCGCCGCCAGCTCTGGGTACCCATGGGGACGCGCCACCCATTGGCTGGAATGGCGATGTCGGACTGTAGGCGGGCGATGTCACCTGGAACGGTGACGTTGGCGAGTACGCATTCGGAGAAGCAGGCGAGTAGCCGCCCCCGGGCGACATACCTCCTTGCATAGGAGACATGCCGAAGCCCAAGAGATTGAAGTTGCCCCCCTCGTCGTTGTTCGAGGTCTGCATAGGCGAGAAAGCAGCAGCGCCGACGTTGCCGCCGCTCCACATAGGTGACAAGTTGTCATAGGGCGTCATGGCTCCACCTGGCGTCATGCCGCCACTCATCACTCCAGCCTGGAGCATATTCTGCACCGGAAGACGGTGATCCACGATGACGTCCTTCAGCATGTCCATGTCGAGCGACACATCGAAGGCGCCCGTTCCCATGGGTGCGATTTGCCCGAGTAGCACATTTTCGGCGATACCCCGACAATCGTCAACATCACCAACGGCAGCCGCCTCGAGCAGGATTTCGACCGTCTCCTCGAATGAGGATCGTGAGAGAGCTCCCGCATCTGTACGATTGATACCGTGTCGAGTGATCGACATGAGCTGGCCCTTGGAGCACATGAGATCGCACAAAAGCGCGAGGTGACGATAGTTGACATACGAACCACCCATCTCGATGACGCCGTTGAGCTCTTTGTAAAGAGCGTTGCGGCCCGCTTCGATACCCAGGGTCTGGAAGACCTCGTAACAATTGTTCGAATATGTCCGGACGGGATCAACGCCATCCACTGCGAGAACCTCTCGCAGGTTGATGCCGTCGGTCTCGAGGAACCATTCTCGTTCTTGATCGTACTCGCCAGCCTGGGACAAGACTGTTTGTTTGCCCTCAGAGATGAAGACTCGCTGAATACCGGTGATACCGCCCAGCTCGACATGGTCAAGCAGCGTTCCCTCGATCTTCTTCAAGAAGCCATCCTCATCGCCAATCACATTCTCCTCTTCCTTCTCGTCCGACACGACTCGGATACGAATGATGAGTTTCTCGGCGTTGTCTTCGGAGTGAATCACGAAGACGTCTTTGCCAACGGTATCAACGATGGCGTTGACGATCTGCGACATCTCATAGCCTCCCTCCAGGACCTTGGCTCGATCCATCTCGAGACGCAACAGCCACTGAGAGTGTTGCTCGAGCTTGATATCCTCATCGGGGATGGCGAAGAAGGCATCAACAAAGTCTCTGTCCTCTTCGATGTCCGTCGAATCGAGCTTTGGGTCGTAGAAGATCTCGACTGATGCAGTGATGTCCCTCAAGCGAGTGAATGTGAGTTTTCGCATGATCTGATGGGCGTCCCGCTCCGTCCGACTGTATTGGGGCTCGAGATAGACATTGAGAGCCGGAGTGCGGATGTTCACGGCAACGTTGATGATCTCCTTCAGACGAGGCACACCTCCAGTGACCGACTTCGACGCCACACCAGCGTAATGGAAGGTGTTGAGGGTCATCTGTGTCGCGGGTTCACCGATAGATTGCGCGGCCAGCGTGCCCACCATTTCTGCAGCATCGACGACCGCCTTGTTGAATATCTGCTCGATCTCGCCTACTACCCATTCGAATGCCTCTCTTGTAAGGTGATGCTCCTCGAGGACTCGCCTAGTTGCCAGATGTGAGCGGACAAGGATGTTGAAGAGGAGCGTGGCATTATGCTGGGCAGTCTTGCTCAATTTGTCGTCACCTCGGACAACCACCAATCGATCGCATAGCTCTTTCCGTACCTGGATTAGGTACCTTGGGTCCAGGTCACTGGCAGCTCGCGGGTCAATGCTGAACAATTGTTGAGCATTTTGGATGATACGCTGGATGTTGGCAGGAAGAGGGTGACCTGGGTTGCCGTCGGGGAAGATTTCTCGCCGCAAAGTCTGTCGATCTTGGCTCAGTTGTCGGAACTCGTCATCAAGCAGATTTTGTAAGGACGCAGAGGTCTTGTCGATCCCGTCTGCAAGTGTCCTCGCACCGAACCCTGCGTCCGGCCCTCCGAAGACATCGATCCTGTATCTGCGGTCGAAAGCCTTGTCGGACAGGCGAATGATATCAAAGCTTTGTTTCTCCATCGCTGCGCCATCCATACCGTCTTCCCCGTACAGGAACTGAACGACTTCTCCATTCGAATTGCGGACAGTGCCGTCGTAGCCAACCTTGAGGTCTTCCATGGCCTTCACCAAACGGCGCTGGATGTATCCCGTTTCGGCAGTCTTCACGGCAGTGTCGATCAACCCCTCTCGGCCACCCATAGCGTGGAACCAGAACTCTTGCGGTGTGAGACCACGAAGATACGAGTTCTCGACGAAACCTCTCGACTCGGGTCCGTAATCGTCTTTCGAGAAATGGGGCAGTGTACGATGACGGAAACCGAAGTTGATTCGCTTCCCTTCGACGAACTGTTGACCAACAACACCGGTCATTTGCGAAATGTTGATGAAAGAACCTTTGGCTCCAGACACCACCATCTGCTTGACATTGTTGTCCGACTTCAGGTTGTCCTGGGCGGTTTTACCCGTCCAGTCACGAGCTTTGTTGAGCTCGGTAGCGATCGCTGCTTCGAGAGTTTCACGAATCGTCATACCTGGTTTTGGCTTCATGCCATTCGCTTCGGCCTCGCTGATCAATCGCGCGACAGCTTGTTTAGCCTCAACCATTCGGTTGGTGATGCCCGCCATAGTAGCAGCATCAACGATGGTGTCGCCGATACCCACACTGAAGCCGAAATGAAGCAGCCAAAAGTTGACCATCATTTGACAAGCCGAGAAGAAGTCGCGTGCAGCGACATGACCAAGCTCGCGGAAGATGACGTGGACGAGACCATTGTTTGCGCTCCCAGCCATGTTCTTGACGATCGTCCCATGAATGAGCTCACCGTTGTCGATGAGCACATTCTCATCGGTGACATCGATCGGCGACGGCTTCTCGTTGTTCTTGTAGGTAATGTTGATACCTTTGGGAATTGTCATCGACAGAAGCTGTTTTCCGGTCCACATTGGCTTTGGCTTGAGAATCGCGGGCGGGGGAATCGTGCCATCCCAACCGGGAACCCAGAGTAGGATATTTTGGACGATCTTCCAATCGCACAGGTTGTCGCGAAGGGTAAACTTGCGGATACCGCAGAGTGTGTCCTGCACAATACCCATGACGGGCTTGTTCGCTTGCGGCGAGATGATCTGATCTGAGCACTTTGCACCCAAAGGCACAAGGGCATGATATATACCTGACGTGGCACCCAAGCAATCTGGCTCAACTCCGCCCTGGTCTCTTCGCTCTGCGGCACGCTGAGGCGAATCAACACGCGCGCTCTCGGGATTGTACTGTATACTCACTGCAAGTTCATTTCATCACCATCGAAGTCGGCGTTGTACGGCGATGTGCTGTGGATCAGACAATGCAACCCGGGCAGAATCAGCAGGCATACACGGAAAGGTTGAGACGGAAAGCTGAGAATTAGCATTGCAAGCGAAGCGGTCTCAGAGGGGCCTCACTGGAGTAGTTCATGAGCTTAACTCGATGACACATCATAGACATCTTGTGCAAACTCGGCTGTCGATTGAAGAGCACGAAGCTGACTCATTAGCCCAGAATGAAAGCCTTGCTCTCATACTCACTCTCCATCCTTCAAATGTCTCTCAACAATCCAGCCGAACTGCAAACTGATGGGCTCTCCCGATTTCCGGTATTTCAGATCGATACGCTCTCCGGTATCCTTGACGTAATAACGAGCGCCAGGATATGTCGCTGGACCATTGTTGACGAGTTGCTGCAAATAGACAATGTTGTACGGGGTGACACGTTCGGGATACGTGAGCGTCATGCCGATAGACTTCGGCACGCCGACCTGGTCGAGCTGCAGATTTGGATCACCAGTGATAACTGTACGAGCTGAGAAGTCGACCCGCTTCCCCATCAAATTGCCACGCATCCGACCTTCCTTTCCCTTCAATCGAGCGCGAATCGCTTTGATTGGTCTTCCAGACTTCTGCATGTCCTGCGGAATGCCAGCAATCTCGTTGTCCATATACGTGGCGACATGGAATTGAAGCAAGTCAAACTGCTCGTCGATAACAGTCGGTGGGACACCTTCGGCCTCTAGTCTGCGAACCGTGGCAGATGTCTTCAAGATCTGGTTGAGCTTGTATGTCAAGTCGTCCTCACTTCGCATAGCACCGCCGTCGACCGAAATGGAGGGGCGAACCGCTGCGGGAGGCACGGGCATGACTGTCAAAATCAACCACTCTGGTCGAGCATAGTCGATATTCAACCCCATGATGTGCAGGTCCTCGGCGGGGATTTTGCGCAAAACATTGTAAATCTCGCCTGGAGAAACGGATCGCACTTCGGGCTCGGCTGGCTCCTCATCTTTCTCTGTGACTGGTGGTTTCATCTTCGCGATGAGTTTAAGCGCTTCTTTGCGCCACACTGGCTGCTCGGCTCCGCATCCGCCATGGCCGACGACGAGTCCCCGATCCTTCTCCAGATTGAACTGGTCTTCGTTTGTGGCATCGCCGGCATCGTCATCGCGCTGGTCGGGCTCGCAAACGGTCCGCTTCGACGCCAGCGCCCATATTGCCTTCAGCCGATGTTGGGGCTTCACACGACGAACAATGTTGACCACCAAAGGGTCTCGCTACAGCAGTCAGCAGAGATGGTTGACCATCGACAATACTAACGGTATCGACCAGAAGCTTGCCGCAACTGAAACAGATGCACTCGAGAATCTTTTTGACTTTGACCATGAAGCCAGCATGGAAGACGGGACGAGCGAGCTCGATGTGACCGAAATGTCCTGGGCATTCTGCCATACCTTCCAGGCATGTCTGACACTTAAAATTACGATCGATAGCTGTGTGTGAGTGATTGGTCAGCTCGACATTTGCTGGACATACTGCCCATTCGCGGGTCCATCAGCCCTCCGACCTTTTGCCGTCCATTCTCGTCCATGACCTCCGGATACTCGACTTTGGCCACCGAAAACGCTTTCTGCATGTGTCAGCCCATTGTAGACGGTCAAATGACGTCGAGCTGGGCTTCTGGCTACAGTACAATGATCTGGAGAGTGTTGACTTACGATCTCCTCAGGCGACATCACACCAAATTGTATCTCCTTGATCTGACGCGTAGGCGCCGAGGAGTATGGGAAGGTGATCGTCATCGTGAAGGTAGATCGCTCGACGTGTCCTGCAAGGTCTCAAGTGCGCTCCCTTTCGGCTGTATGTCGCGACGACAGCCTGCCCAAGTCAGGCTCTCGCTTCCTATCGCCACCCAATCCCTCTTCAATTCCTTTTTCCACGCTTTTCCCTTCTAATCCAGGGTATCGAAATGCTCGTCTATCCTCTTGTATGGGTCGAAAAATGCCAGAAAAACACAATATGATGATACAGATGCCTGAATGGGGAGAACTTGGTCGTGAAAGGCAGAGAGAAAGAGCGAATGAGAGAGGCGAAGAGCCGGGATCCAGGTAGGACTTCAGATAGTCGTCCACCCCTCGTATCGCCCTTTCGACGCGTTTTGGGTCTACCGAAGGCCGTAGGTGCTCCTCGGAGAGTCGTGACAGGTGGTGGAGGTGGATCCCTGCCCTGTCTCTACCTCTGAAGAAAGAAGTGAGAGACGTTGGGAGGTTTGCAACAACCAGAAAGAAGGAAAGGGGACTCGGGGGAAAGAGCATGCAACGGCCAGCTCAACACTCAGTGGCAACGAGGGACTACGCCGGGGATGATAACGCCGGGAACTCCGTCAGAGTGGCACCTTCCGGTTCAGCGAGCGGAGCGTCATAAGCGATTGTGTCCACCGTCTCTTTCTCTCTCCCTTGAGTTATCTTGTCTACCTAGTCTCTCTGTGCAACATCAGCGCGCTCCTCGGCCCACGCTCGCGGGTATTCTGCTCGCGCTACGCCAGAAATAAAACGCCAAAGTACTTCGCAAGGACGCTCCCTAGGACTTTGCATCAGCTAGACGCGGTGATCAGGGTGTCCACACGCTCGCCCCTTTGTCGCCGCCGTTGAACAGCACCGGCTCGGCCGGAGCGCGACGATGTCATGGCTGGGCTGGGGACCCTCGGTCCCTCCTCAATTCGAGGAGCTGGTCGGTGAGTGCATTTGTATCCATTCACAGACTGTACATGGTCATTGCGCCCCTTCGATCACCTTCTGTACGCGTGAGCCAGTCGATGCTAACTGTGGCAGAGAAGGCATGCTCTCCGCTCAACCTGCCTTGGCCGCAGTCCGAAGACATGGCCACTGCTTTGGAGATCACAGACATGATCAGAGCCAAGACGGTGCCGCCGAAGTTGGCTATGCAGACTCTTAAGAGAAGGGTTGGAAGCAAGAACGGTCGCGTGCAGATGTATGCCCTTGGAGTGAGCATAGAACGTTTTCAAAGAGGCCAAGGTGCTGAATCGAGCAGCTTGTTGACACTTGCATCAAGAATGGGGGGGATCACTTTTTGGTCGAGATAGCGAGCAAGGAATTCATTGACGAGATGTCTGGCCTTATTCAGACTCCGGTGACTAATCATCTTTTCGACCCTTGGATGGCGCTCATCGCAGGGTTCCGCGAGCGCCGAAGTCAAGCAGATGGCATTGAAGATGTTTCAGTCCTGGGCCTTAGCTTTCAAAGACAAGAAAGACTTGTCATTCTTTGTCGAGAGGTACAATGAGATGAAGGCCGCAGGTACATACGTTCATCCGAATGAAGGCTGTCTGCTGACAGCTCAGGCGTACAGTTTCCCCCGCCACCCGCTCAGCAAGCCCCCGGCTTGCTGGACACCACGACGGCACCAGCTTGGGTCGATTCCGACGTGTGTATGCGATGTCGCACGGCCTTCACCTTCACCAACCGAAAGCATCATTGCCGGAATTGCGGTTTGGTCTTTGATCAAGCGTGCTCAAGTCGCACCATGCCTTTGCCCCGGTTTGGGATCACGGAGCCTGTTCGTGTGTGTGAGGGCTGCTGGGTGAAGTCGGGGAGTGGCAAATCAGCCAATGCGTGAGCATTCTTGTACATACTGCAAGGGGCAATCTAATTCGACAGCCCTCCGCCTGTTGTTCCTGGGCGCACCCCTCGAACCAGGGAGGATCTTGATGCGGACTTGCAGAGGGCTATCGAGCTTTCGCTGGCCGAAAGTCAGGGAAGGACCGGCGTGATGGGTTCAGAACCTCCAATAGCTAGGCATGCCGGGGCGGGAGCTGAAGGGGATGACGACGAGCAATTACGACTGGCCATCGAAGCAAGTCTGAGGGATATGGAGTCGCGTCCCAGCGCGCCAATCGGTACCGAGGAGCCCGAGTACAAACCTCTTCCGACTTTCGACCTAGCTCCTCGAGAAACGGAGACCATATTGACCTTCTCCAACACGCTTGATCAGATGGCGGCATATGGAGAGAGAGATTTGCGACGCTTTCCTCACGCACATGTGCTCTACGAACAAGCCTACGCTCTGGGAGGCAAATTGCAGCGTAATGCCGAAGAAAAGACCACAAAGCAGCGTGAGTCGATGCTTCTCAGATGCGAGGTCATCAGACTGATCCGACCAGAGATGCTCATGGAGATGCAGGACAAGCTGTCCCAAGCGATCGGACTGTATGGCCACATTCTTGACGGTCAACAAGCCTTCACCGCTCGCAAGATGCAGGAAGAGCAACAACGACGCTATCAGCAGTACTACAACCCACAATACGCTCCGCAACCGCCATATGGCTACTCCTCGTCAGCCCCTGTGCCGCAGATGAACGGCCACGCTTCCCCGTACTATCCGGCACAGCCGCCACAGGCCGCGTACCTTCCCCCGCAGCAACAAGCAAATACTCTCTACCCGAACATGCCAAACATGTCTGCTTCGTATATCCCTTATCAGGCCCCGTCTCAGCAATATCAATACCGCCCAGATTCGGCGGCTTCCACTTCGACCGCTGTTCCTCAGGCATATCAACCGCAGCCAGGTGTGGAGCGATCGACGTCCCAGCGCGTGTCATCGGGACCACAACCAGCCTCTGTGCAGCGTCAAGCTTCGATGACATATGGAGCACCCATCGAGCGGACCTCCGCTCCCGTGGAACAGTCTTCGCCTGTCGAGGCATCTCAGCCATCGGCCCCACCGCCGGCAGTCGACATGTCTTCTCATCCCTCTTCGTCGCCCCGAAGTGTCAAATCAACATTGCCATCCGCTCCTCTTCGGAGCGCATCTTACACATCTCCACCGACCGTGCATCAACAGATGACTTCGCCTCCACCTCAACCTTCTGCGCCTCTGCAGCCGGTACCTGAACAACAGCCACACACGAACGGATGGCACCAACACCCGTCGCAGCCTTACGAGGTGTACCCTCAGCAGCCTCCCGTTCAAGCACAACCACACGTC
Source organism: Tremella yokohamensis (assembly GCA_024343385.1). Classification (NCBI taxonomy): domain Eukaryota; kingdom Fungi; phylum Basidiomycota; class Tremellomycetes; order Tremellales; family Tremellaceae; genus Tremella; species Tremella yokohamensis. Next base: position 976,343 of record BRDC01000032.1, on the reverse strand, counting down.
TATTCTGCTGCCTCTTTCCCTGTTGCCCCGCCCGCGTTCCCGGACGCACCTTCTGAGATCCCCTTGCCTCAGTCGCAGAAGGCAGAGCCACCCCAAGAGGCGTTGTTGATCGAGTTGTAGATTTCCTTTCCATCTCCCCACACTGTATCTCTGTTTTGTTGCATGCATTTTATCTCGCATCCTTTTAGCGGCCATCGACCGCCTGCGAGACACTTCACCTCACTAAGGTAGCAAAATGCATAGTCGTCACACGGCATGGGCTAATAATGTTCGAATGCTATCTGTGCTGGTGGTATGCGATGTTCCGGACGCACGCGGGATATATATGAACAAGCAACGATTAAGTGATAATGGAAACGAGCGAGTCGAGAGGGAATGGGGGTCATTCGACGGCATGATGATCGTAGAACGTGGCGTCATTTTTTTTTTCGTGGTAGGGGGCATAAAGGGGGCATTAAGTCGTCCAGTACGTTAGGTTCAGTTGATGATTTGCGCTCCGGGCGGGCGTTTGCGAGGAGTGGAGAGGTCTTCCCATTCACCGGATCTTCTCCAGCTGCTCGGTGGCGGCGGCGACTCCATTCGTTTGTTGGAAGCCATCTTGCGTCCCCGGGGAGGGACCGAGCTCGACGATGCTTCAGCGGTGTAATGCGAATTGCGCAGCTTGGTCGGTGTGAGTTCGGTGGAAGGGTCGATCGACGCATGTCGTTGTCTCGGACCTGTCGAGGGTTGGTTGTCGGGCAGTGTTGACAACCTCTGCGAAGGTAAAGCTGATGGCGGTCCGAAGTTGCCTCCGAAAACAGATTGTGCTCCGGGACCATAAGCGTAACCGCCATATCCTCCTTGAGCAGGCTGCGGATACTGCATCGGGAAGGGGTACTGTATCGGCCATTGGGGTACTTGTGAGGGTGACATGCCGGGCATGGGAAAGGGATATGGGAAAGGCATCGCTTGGTAAGAAGGCATGTAGCCGTGCGATGGTTGAGGGGCGTGCGCATGCGAAGTCGAAGCGACAGAAGCGCGTTCCCATTCCTCTTCGCATTGTCGGGCGGCAGCCGCCATGTATGAAGCCTGGAATTGCTGCTTCATCATGTGTCTTTGAGTCAGAAATATTACAGAATAGCGATGGACTACTGACAGCATCGCGGCATTGTCGTATCCGGGAGGAAAGCCGGGCATGGCCATCGGACCAGGATACGGAGCCGTTCCCGGGTCATAGGGCGATGGCCAGGTGGGCATCGAGGCAGCGGACATGCTTGATTGCGGGCGTGACCATTGCGATTGCGCGTCCGTTTGTAAATATTGCTGCCTCTCTGCAGGTGACTGAGTGTCAGATTGCGCTGTTGCAAAGATCGCGGAGAGACCCACCGTTGGCGCAGCAGGTCGGGCAAGCGAGGATCCTGCTCGTCGGTCAAAGCCTGCACCAGAGTCACTGGGCGTGATAGGCATTGGCGGAAGCGTATCTGCTGTGACCCCGGACAGCCCCGACTGACTCGAACTCGACGCCGGGGAAGCCGAACTGCCACGCATGTCTGGCAACCTGCTTTGTGCGGCAGGTAGAGGGGTGGGGACTTTGGCAGGAGAACGAATTGGAACTCTTCGTATGGGCTGAGGCGGGTTGGCTGTCCGGCCTGGCTGAGGCTTCAACTGGGGACGCGAGGATTTCGCTTGCAGTGCGGATTTGTTGTTAGAACGATGTGGATCGTGTGAGCGTGAGGCTTCCGCGGTAGACAAGGAGGCGGTACTCTTTCGGTTTGATATCGCTGCCGGTAGGTTGGGGGACGAGTCCCTCACGTTGAGGGCGAGGGATGAACGAGAAGCTCTCATCTTCAGGGTCATGAGGCGCTCATCCTCAGAGCTCGATGCGTCTTCTTCCTCTTGTACCGCTTCGCGACCTCGACGTTGAGACGCTGCCGTATTCGAGGTTGTTGTTGTGGAGCTGGGGGCGTTGGAGCTGGCGCTAACGTTCGAGAGCACGCGTAAACGATCAGCCTTCTTGCCAGGCTGCCTGGGACCTCGCGGTCGTAACGATGTTTTTCCGTCAGAATCGCTTTCCGAACTCGACCAAGATTGCTTCTTTCTGCGTGGCTCCTTGACAACCCTTTTTTCTGTCGAGGGTTGAATTGGACCATTATTGGGAAGCAGAAATGCTGGTCTAGTCGAGGTGGTCGGCGATGCGGTAGCCGAATCGCTGCCTTGAGACTCGGCCCATAAGACGGTGTGAATCGGGAGCGCTTCTTCGCTGTCCTTATCCGGGAAGGCCTGTCTGTCGAGATGCGGACGATCCGGACCACCCATGTTCGACGAATTGGCCGCAGCCAATGCGAGGCGATCTGCGAGCGACAGGCGGTTCGAGGATGTCGATGATGGTGTTGCATCAATTGTGTGCGACTTCGTTGGCTTCGGTCTTTGAGGGGTATCGTTGCCACCGAATGCGTTGAGAGAGTCCATGACGAAGCTTGCATCAACAGCGTCGTCGTCATTGTCAGATGGGCTACTCCAGATTCCCGAAAGGACCCGAAGTGGCTCAGTAACCAGCGCATTTGAACGAACTTTCTCGCGAAGAGCCGCAGCAATGGCCGATGGGCTTTGAGGAAGGTTCGAAACGGTATTCGAGGCTTCGTTGACCGTTGCCACCGGCATTGGCGAATCAGGCATCTGATCGGGAGGTAATGGAAGCAACATGGCGCTCGGCGAATCGGGCCTTTCATCTTCGGGTTGAGGCAAGTGGATGGGTTCGACAGGAGGTGGAGTCCGTGACGTACCATCTCGACGCCGGGTTTGGGAAGCAGCTTGTCCGGGTGACGGCGTCCTGGACGGAAACATGGATCGAGACAAGAAAAGGTGGTCGCTCGGGTAGAGGCTGGTCGGCGAAGCGACAAGCGGAGCAGCAATATGAGCCAGCTCCTCAGTCGGGGACGGTGAGCGAGTGCTCGAAGGAGAAACAAATACGTCCTCCCTGACGCTGAGACCATCTTCCGTTTGATCTGGAATAGCTGACGATGGTCGCGTGGTAGTCGATGCTTTCAGGATAAATCCAGAGCCGCCACTCATAGTGCGTTGGTGCCTCCTGACTGCAAAGGCGAGCGAGGGCTGCGGACTGTCGTGTCGGGGCGGCGCTTCCACTGGCTCTGATGGTCCTGGAACTCCAAAATCAGGGTTATCGGTCAAGTCAGTGAGGGACAGCGCGCTATTGAGAGCGCTTCCTTTTCGCGGCCGCATCAGGTCGCCCAAGGGCATATCGTCGTCATCGTCGTGGAGCGTGCCGTGTCCGTCCACGCTCATAGCCAATCTACCTTCGCTCGGACGCCGTATTCCTCGTCTAAACGCCCCGACGCTCACCCGAGATGGAGGCATATCGTCTCCACTGAGAAGAGATCCGGCAATGCTCGGTGGGCGAGAAGGACTAGGGCGAGAAGGACCAGGTCGTGGGCCTGGAAAGGGGAAAGACGTTGGAGGAGAGCTGGTACTCGGGGGTAATTCTGCCTGAGCCCCAGACGGCGAAGCGACACTGTCGAGGGTTGCCACCGAATGCCTCTTTATATGTCCCATATAGGCCGCAAGGCCCATATCACTGTCGCTAACACCCGACACGTGCCGAAAGCCCTTGAGCCGGAATGAACCATCATCCGCAGCTGTGTTTTCTTGGTCTACGTAAGCGACCGAGGCGCGAGACATCGACCTGTTGAACGGGTTGGAGAAGATCGCCGAGGAGATTCGACGAAGTGGCGGAGGCGGCCTGGCCCCCTCTTCGGTAGCCAAGGGAGGAGAGGGTTGTCGCAATGCCTCCGGGAACACTTCGGAAGTCTTGTGTGGGGACGGTGATTCGGGCTGCAAGTCAGTCGCTGAACAAGATTTTGCGGTCCATGCTTACCCTTTCAACGGAAAAGTCGCTCGGTGCAGACGAATTGTTCCGTGCCTTTCGCTTGCCCTTCCAGAACCCCTTGTCTTTGAGCTTCTCCTTCTTGTCCGCCTCGGGTGAATCGAGCAGCTCAAGGGCATCGTCTGTGTTGCCGACTCGGGTCTCCTGAGGAAACTTCTTGGATTGGCTTGTTTCGAAGAGGCCAGACACCTGCGCAGTTACGGCCAAAGCTCCTTCCTGCGCATCCTCGTGAAGGACAATCCCTTCTTCCGTGTTGAGCTCCAGCCAGTCACTTCCGACCTCTGAGGCAGCCGCATCGACAGACTGGGAAGGCGGTCCGGCAGGAGCAGGGGCGCCTTCGAACTCCAGCTTTCCTAAAATGCCGCCTTGCTTGCGGAACGCGCCAGAAGACACCTTTGCCTGCCGATCTAGGATCGGGTCGTCAGGTATACCAAGGGTACTCGCTGCCCGAGGCCGCGCGACCGCCAAGGGAGATGTGGATGACGCAGCATGGCCGACGGTCCTGAGGTCGCGAGCGGAAGTGTTGCGGGGCGGGGGCACAGAGGGGACGGTCAGGAAGGGCGACTCTTCGTTCACCGTGGCATCCGGCTTGGACTTGGGCTTGCTCCTCCCCCAAGGCTTTCGAGATATACGGGAGATGACGCTCGATGCCGACGGTGAGGGTGGACCAGGACGACTCGAATTCACCCGCGATGAGCCGACCTCCACGCTGCCTTGAGACGTAGAAGGTGTCGGGGTGGAAGGTCGTGGCTGTTGCTGAGAGAGGGGTTGCGGTTGAGGTTTGCGACGGGAGAAAAGGCCCATGTTGAGGCCGAATCACCAGCTGCTACCACGGTCAGCTCGTCGTACTGGAACAAGCGGTTTATGAAAGAATGAGGGAGCTCAAAGTGTGCCGCGCGCAGACTGCGACAAAGGAGTTTTGGGAAGTGAGAGTGACCTGCTCCCGACGGATGCAGGTGTGAAAGGAAGTCAGGCCAAGGCTAAGTAAGGTAAGGGCGCAAGCGCTGCTGCGGTATGGGATCGGCGTAGGCAGCCACGATGAGCTTACCTTCGACGTCGCCTCCTCCACTACTGTCATCTGAGAAAGATCATGGGTCGAAGGATGACTGCGGATCTAGTCGGTGCTTCCAATGTTGTTATTGATACCTGGCAAGAAAGATGAGATCGAACTAGCCGCCCGCGGCGAGTCTGACCGCAAATGACACGGTGGCGGTGCGTTGCCGCTCCTGCCCTCGGGTGCTTGTGGGTCGAAAGAGGGTCTCAAAAGTCGAATAGGATACCTAGTCTAGGTGCGAGAGAGATGGAGGGAACACTTGATACAAAGGTGAACGAATAGAAGGACAAGGGTTGGATGTAGAAAGCGTTGACAGCGCATGGACCGCCCTTTTCGCCGCTGATCTTGACATCCATCAAAGTGAACTGTCCGGTTGCGGGTGTTGCCGAAACGTCATCATAGCGGCCAGCTGACCAGCTGCAGCTGCAGGTGGCACAGTGGCGGTCGCGTGGAAAGGCGAGATATGCATGGCATGTTACGTTGATGCATTGCGAGTGCAGCGCTGCAGCAAAGTACTCGTATACGTCAGGATGCTATGAGGCAGATCTCAGAGAGCAGGCTAGATCGCGCTTTGTCTACTACGCCGCTCCGGTCCCAACATTAAACCGTGCGGGCCCATGCGAAGGTCGGGCCAGTCAGAAGTCGAGATCGTCGAAAACTGGTAGCTCTAAGTGATTGTCTTGAGTCATAAGCGGGTACAAAGTCCCCTCTTTGGCCGCGTATGGCGAAGCGCCGTCATGCAAAGCATATTCCGATTGAGCGTTATAGTCGTAGTCATCATCGAGATCGTCTATCACATCTTCGTTGCCGTCCACGTAGTCGTATTGCTGGATCGAGGGCGGCGGGTACCCTCTTTCGACGTCGTCAAAAGGATCATCCGCCAAGTCGTCCTCCAAATCGTCAGTGAGCAGGCCCTCGCCGTCCCAATCGTCAGGCTCGAAGATTGGGCTGTAGAAGTCCTCTTCATGAGCCATATCGAGACCGGTCGATGTATTCGCAAATGTTGCGGAGGGATACGGCCTGGCCGAGAGGCGCTCTGCATAGTGTGTATTGGTGTCTCGGTGAGCAGTCGGCGACTCGTATACGAAGTCATCGAGATCGTCGACGAGGTCTGGATACTCGGATGTGGGATGCACGTCGTCGAAATAATCGTTTCTCCACTCTTGGCCATCGTCGTTTTCTAATCGCTGGTCGTCTCCCGGGAGAAATCCGCCCTCACCATCCCCCGGTAAGCCGTCGTCAAGCTCGTCAATCATCTCGGCGGTTGCGGCGTCGAAATCATCCTCCACCTCATCGTCGGGATATATGTGAGCCTGCCGATCGTCTCGTCGAGCGTAACCCCAATCATAGGTAAAGTCTCCTTGCTCCTCAAGGGTCTCTACGATGAGCAAGTCCCCGTCCGGATCGAGCTCGTTCTCGTCAGTCGGCCGCACAGCGATGTGATGATCCGGGATCGAGGACGCGGGCAGCAATGATATCGTATGGGGATCGGCCTCGTTCTCGTGCCAATCGGCCAGTGGTAGATCTTTCAGTTCGTCCATCTCGGCTTCGACAAAGCCTGGAAGGAACGCGTATTGCGTGTCCAGAGCGGCGTCATCGCCGGACTCATGGTCCGGTCTTTGATATGCCTCGCGGAGATGTTCTTCCGGTTCCGGGAAGGCGTCGATGTCACCATCACAGAGCAGGTGATCGCTCGAATGGGAAATAGGCCTCCGATCCTCATTGTGCTCCTCTTCGCCTACAAGGTCGGCGATGAGTTCGACCTGGCGTGCGGCCTGGCTTTCGGAGACTTCCAGGCCATTCCTGTCATCTGCGCATAGCTAGCTCAATCAGTTATGATCCGGTCAAATGGCGCCAAGCTCACCTGTATGCGATTCGCTCCCATCTTCCGCGCGCTCGATCGGCATTCCTGCCACTTTGTCCGCCCCACGATCCCGAGTGCTTCAAGCAGTAGTGCCATAACCCATCGATCGTTGTTGCAATCGAGCTTCTTGACCCTATCAACTCGAATCGCCATGTGCCGCTCCAGCTGGCACTCGGGGGCCAGTTCTTCCGAGTCTTTCTTTACTTCAGCAGCGTTCAGAGAGGATTTCTCGGTGACTTGAGTATCGTTTTCTGCTACGGCGCGTTTCGACTTCTGTTTCTTGGCACTTTGCCGCAGACGTGTTGCAGAATCCGCCTGCACCCGTACATGCTCGTCGAGGGACTCGATCATTAGCCCGATCCTTCGCATCAGTCGGTCATGAAACGATGACCGAGGTCGTTTTGACAAGCAACTGAATGAGGATAGAGCCGTTATCGTCGATCTGCGGGGTGTGAAGGCCGGAACATACTTTTTGTCAGCTCCCCTCGCACTAGACCACCTACTCGTAACAAGGCCGGGTCAAATACCAGAGGAAAGCGCCTGGCTGTCAGTCACATGGTAGTCGACGTCAGACGAGTCTTTACTTTATGAAATGAATTCGCAAGACCTTGTGAACCCCTTCTTGCAGCTGTTGTCCGAGCCAATGAGGGAGATTGTTATAGAGCTTATCGGGATCACCAGTCTCGTCGCATTCTCCATCCTCGTCGGGTGATCCTTGATCCAACGATCCAGGGTTCATATCGATTCCGGAATCAGCTAAGCCATCATCCATGACCGGCAGTTCGCCATCGCTGTTGGTCGAGTCGAGAGCGACGTCAATTTTCGACCAGCTGAACGACAAATCGATTTGCTGCAGGTGAATGACGGGCTGGCCGATGGGAAGAAAGTGAGTCAGCATCGTATGATGAATTGAGTCCGACGATAATGAGGACATTCGTAAACACAAATCGCTTTCGTGGTCGTCCTCGTTCGGATCTTCCTCTTCAATGCCCGACAGCCCTAGAGCGTCACGCGCCTGTTTCATCAGCTTTTTCGGCTTACCACAGACGAGCACACCTGCTCGATCGACTCCTTGATCTGTGCTTTGATGTTGCTTGATATGCTCGCCTCGGCTTCGTCCTGTTCGCAATTGTGGTCGACCGGCAACGTGACATCGATCTTGATTTTGACTGTCCCAGACAGAGGCACAATTGTTTCGACGCAGTCTTCTAGCCTCCGCCCGTTGATGCGAGAGGAAATCAGATGAGGTGGAAGAAGTACCCTTGGTGCGATCTTGATCTTGAGAGCGAAATAATCTTGCTGCACAAGACACCTTCCTGTCGTCTGGCTTCGGACGGGAGGGAATGTCAGGATCGTTGGAGGCATTTGTAGAGGATGAGTAGGGGTGGAGAACGTCGGCATGGGGGATGAGAGATGCTAGCAGCGATTTGAGCTGCAAGATAAAGATGTGAGAGTCATCCGTCGGTCGTATCTCAAATGTATGACTACGACTGAGCATGATGCGAGAAGACACAGCCGAGAGTTGCTGACGCTTGGACCTCCGAAGTGGAGGTTGGGACTTGAACGACCGTGGGAAAATGGTTTCGCTTGCCAGGGCGGATCCGATGAACCATGACGACGATGGATGAGCCAACCTGAAGCCCGTCTTTGGGTTATTTTCGTGACCACTTGTCTCCATCTTGCGCAGCACAGCGTTCGAGACTCGTTCATCGTCTGGTGTGATGTGTAACTAGATCGACGATACCATAAATCCCGCCGAAACAACACGTCGCGGTCGGACATGCCTCCCCTTACCCGGCTCCGGATCCGCCGAGGTCCTTCTTCCCTACCGACCGTCATCTCGCTTTCGAAACTGCTTCATGTGGGCACGTCACTTGCATCGCGATCGCTCGCCGCTCCATATGGCTCCTTCGAATCGGCAGAGGGCACCGAACCGGAAGCTCCCGAGGACCCTCCGGGTAGCCCTAACTTCGTATGGAAGCTCGGACTGTCGGTAGGCTTGGTCCTGCTCGGGGGTGTCTTTGCTGGGTCTGTCACACTGAGAACACATCATGTACCAAAAGGCTGACCTTCAGCCTGACGCTGGCATTGATGGGTTCGGATGATCTGAATCTGCGAGTGCTGTCCACGTCGTCAGATGATCCAAAGGAGAGGAAAGCCGCAGCAAAGGTGCTCAGGGTGTTGGGGAGAGGTCGACATTGGGTACTGGTCGTGCTATTGCTGGGCAACGTGGTGAGTTCAAGGTCCTGGCGAAACTGACCGCATGTTGACTGTATGCAGATTGTCAACGAGTCTCTACCCATCTTCCTCGATGACGTATTGGGGGGAGGAGTCGCGGCGGTGATCGTATCTACCACAATGATTGTCATCTTTGGCGAAATCATTCCTCAGGCGGTGAGTCTAGTGGGTTGCGCATATGTCGGTTCTGACAGGCAGGTCTGCGTGCGATATGGCTTGTCGATCGGAGCCGTTTGCGCGCCATTCGTCTGGGCTCTGATGATCCTATTCTCGCCCATCGCCTGGCCGACCGCTAAATTACTCGACTATATTTTGGGTGCAGATGAGGGACACACGTACGTTGGCAGTTACAAACGTCAATATAGCTGATCATGAGCTACAAAAAGGCTGAGCTCAAATCCTTCTTGCAATTTCACCGGGAAGGTCAAGAGCCGTTGCGCGACGATGAGGTGAGATTACAGACATTTGCGGGGGAGGATCATGCTAATCACAGATCGTCATTCTGAACGGGGTCTTATCGCTCAATGACAAGCGAGTCAGCGAGATCATGACTGAGATCAAAGATTGTTTGACACTGCCCGCCGACAAGGTCCTGAACCATGAGGCCATTGATCAGATCCTGCTGTCCGGCTTTTCGCGAATCCCCATTCACGAACCGGGCCAGAAGGACAACTTCATCGGCATGCTGCTGGTCAAGAGGGTGAGAAAAGGACGATGATTGAACCAAACCTATCTGACAAGAAGCTCATCCCATACGACCCGGACGATTGTTGGCCGATCTCCAAATTCCCGCTCTTGCCCTTGCCGGAGGCTCGGCCTGACATCAACTGCTTCCAAGCACTTGACTACTTCCAGACAGGTCGTGCGCACTTGCTCCTAATTAGCGAATCGCCGGGAAAGCGAGGCGGAGCATTGGGGATTGTCAGCTGTGAGTTCGCCCGCATGTGTATCGACAATTCTGACAGGTCAGTGGAGGATCTCATTGAAGAGATAATAGGAGAGGAAATTGTCAGTACTGACACACTGACACGCCCTGGGCTCATTCATAGATCGACGAAACTGATCGCTTTGAGGACAACCACTCCAAAAAGCAGGCCAAGAGAGGTGCAAATGCAGCGGTAATGCGTGAGTGAATGACACTTTGGTTGAGGTTTGTGCTGAGGGGTAGGGGGCATCATCGAGCGCCAGCGTGTTATCAATGCCTTCAGTCGGCGGCCTTCCGTTAGTTGCTCTGTTGCCTCTATCCGGTGACGCTGACGTGTAGCGAAATGGGACCTCTATGTCCCGCCAGCCTACACAGGATGCGACAGAACGAGACGGATTACTTGTTCATATGGCCGATGGTCAGATCGTAGCCGAGCCCGCGAATCTGCGTCAGGATAATCCAGATGTCGAGCTCGAGGCGGGCAAAACACTGCTCATCGGTCCTGCAGGCACACTGGACGACGTGCCAGAATCGTCTCCCGACCTCAAGACTCGCACGGATCATACGGACGGTGCACAGGCCGGATTGCTGGACGGGAACGGCAAGAAGGAGCGCGACACAGAGGGCGAGACGCCAGAGACGGGTGAGGTCATCGGGAAGGACGGAGTGGCAGAAGTGGAGGATACGCCAGATGGCGTGCGGAAGGCCAACGGGCATGCGAAGGATGGCCCGGAAGACTTGATGAGTTAGTGTAGCCCATGCGCAGTACACGCGCCGTATGCATCTGTTTATCTGCGCTCACTGACAGCTTTCGACGATGACCCAGAGCGTGCGGAAGAGCCGTCGTCCGGGCTGGTTTTCCCGACGTATGAGGATTTTGAGAATGCCGCTTGTGCGTTCGCAACGAAGTGGAACGAGGGCGAGGTCGACCGTACTAGGGGTGATTTGAAAGAACGCACCAATGCGGGATGGGAATGGACATGCCCTCCTCCAAAGTCAAAAGTGGGCCTCGCCTCCCTGACAGGTGGCAACAAGGGCTCACTGTCAGTGGGTAAAGGCGCAAGGGTACCTGTGCCGAAAGTCTTCGCGGCGAATACGTTCAGAATTCATCACGAATAGCGAGAGTTTCGAAGTAGAGGAAGAAGAAGAAGAAGAGCTGGAACAGAGCGAGGATCAACCTGCTCCCACACAAAGAAAGGAAGAGCGGGTCGAGGTGGAATACGACGTTGTGTACAGCGCGACTTATCACGTACCCATGCTCTGTCTCCGAGCGTGGGATACCAGTGCGTCTCCCCTCTGCTTTCCTTTCTGAAATACCAAAAGGAGGAGAGGGCACTGACGACCAGCGGGGACGCCTTTATCCCTCGACAAGCTTGTCGAAAGCGGTATCGTCTCGTCCCCCTCGCGGAGCGAAAAGGGGGGCGAGCGACTAGATGCGATTTTCCTCCCTTCCACGCCGTTTCCGCTCTTACAGCAGACCGAACATCTCGTGACGGGTCAAGTGGTGTGGAGTGTGCATCCGTGTCAGGTAGCCAACGCCGTGCAGGAAGTCCTGGACGCCGAAGGCCGAAACAATGATGAGCAACAAGACGCAGGCGTGCGATGGCTAGAGACATGGCTCATGCTGTCGAGCACGGTTGTTGATCTCCGGCAATAGCGAGCGAATAGGTATTTGTATATCATCACTGATTGGTCGTCAAAACAACATCATGCATTAGACCCCACACCCTTCCTTGTCTCTATAGCCTGATCGTCAACATACTGAGCCTTACCGGCGAATAGACTCACGAAAGCGAACGCATGATCCCATACCCCACGGTCACAATGACGAATGTCGCGAGGACCGATGCGGGGATTCCGTTCTTCAAAAAGTCCGTTGCGCCAATAAAACGATGTCCCAGCTTGTTCTCCTGAGTGATGCTGAATGATCAGCACCTGTGACCTGTCAAGTGCAACGCTGAGGCACTCACGCAGTCATATTAGGGAAACCAGAGACGGGAAGGCCCATCCCCGCGGAACAGATCAATGCCGTAGCCATGATCAGCAGTCTGGGGTGCGGCTCGTCAAGCGAGTCTCCGATTCGAGTAGCAATAGGTACAAGCAGGACGGCGGCAATTGTGTGAGAGATGCTGTACAGTTAGCTTGGGGCCGTTGCGATATCTCGCTGGACTCACAATGTCGCTATCACCAACGCAATGACGGAGAAGACGATCAGGATGCTGTACAAGCCAAGCCCCTCGACCAGTCCTTCAAGGACGCGGTCAAGGTCGTCGAGCAGGCCGGACGAGAGTGTGGCTTTGCCAAGGGCGATACCTCCCATGGCCAAAAAGACGATCGACCAGTGGAACGAATGGAAGTCTTCCTGATTTGTTAGCATTAGTGGTGATGACCACTAATGTCTCACCTTTGATAATATACCCGTTCCGAAAAATGCAAGCAGGGGGATGATAGCGATGATCCCCATGTCTCCGATCCATCCCTCCATGCTCTTCTCGCCACACCACAGCGCAATGGTCAAGCCAGAGACAATAAGCACGTAATAGTGTGTCTTGCTCAGCGAGTCGGTGTTTTTGCGCATCTTTGGAATACGAAGATCCGCCTCCCACCGGTAGTTGATGTGCAAGAACGCCCAGATCGCCACGACGGACAGTGTAGAGACGGGAATAGACACGGCAAACCATTCAAGCCAGCTCAGAGGCGGGTCCATTGAGCCAAGAGCGATAAGGTTCTGCGGTGAGGAGATGGGCGAGGCTTGTCCGCCAATATTGGATGCGAGGGCGATAGCGATCTGACCATCAGCTTCAACGAGGGAGAAATGCTAGACTCACAATGAGGCATTTGGAGAACATCGACTTCGGGTGAAGCTCATCAGTGATGGGCTGCTCGTCAGCAACGATATGCAGCATCAGAAATGTGACTCACTTTGATCAAGGCGTAGCACAGAGTCGGCGCGGCAACATTGCTAATCCACATGCTGGCGAAGGTCGCAACACACATCAATACCAACAGCACAACGCTTGGCCGTGTGCCAGCAGCGTTCAGTATCCGCGTGGCCGTCATTACGTCCAGACGAGTCTTGGACAGCACGGCGGCAATGGTGAAACCACCGATGAGGAGCATGATGGTCGGCGAGAACATTTGGGAGAAGATATATCTGGACGTGAGCGGAGATTCGAGCCAGAATGAGGCAGCTGACTTTGTCGCATCCGCTGCAGACAGACGGTCCTCGCCGTCTGCGGTCTTCAGGACTCGCAAGATCACGACCAGGAAAGGGACAGCGAGCGAGGTCACGAACAGGGGGATCGCCTAAATAGTCAACTTCCCGTAGTGAGTGTTCAAATTCGACTCACCTCAGTGGCCCAAAGAATCGTGCAGAAAAGCAGCATGGCCAAGCAATTGCTCTCTTCCACCCTCGCGAAAGGCTGTACTTGCGAAACGGTGACCAAGACACAGCACGCAACCAAGAATACGATGCCTTTCGTTGAAAGCCAATGAGGCCGTCGGAACCGGCCGAAAGGTGTCTTGACGACCGCGCCTTTTGGCTCGAAGACATCCGAGACAGAGTCCGGCTCGATGGATCTGAAAATGCCCTGCTGGCCCCTCTGTCCTGACACCATCTGCGCCCAGACTGTCTCCCTGTCTACAACCACTTTTTCGCGTAGCTGCGAGCGGAGCTGTTCCTTCGCCTGATCCTCGTTCCCGGACGTGACGATACGGCGGTAGAGCAGGAGAATCCGGGAGGTGATATGGTCCAGTTCCTCTCGATCAGATTCGATCCAAGGACGTGATTTGAGCACGACGTTGTTGACATAGTCCTTCTTGAGCTGTGTCGTCAGTCATCTGTGTACATCCTCATGTAGGCTGCGTACTTTGGAATTGGTGTTCTTGTCGTACCTGGACGTCAGTCATCGTCACAACATGCTTCGTTGTGCTCACTTTTTCAAGATCTTCTCGAAGGCTGTCAGGTTGAGATCGACATATTGTTTCAAGCCGTACGCCTCGAGCCAGAGGGCTGTAATACGCTTCTTGAACTGAATGCGGAGCATCTGAGCCTTGTGCCCGTCGCCTTTCCACACGAAGATGGGTGGTCGGGATGACGCGATGCCATTTCCACCCTCTTCGAGGTCTGTCACGGACTCCTGGGCCCAGTCTGGCAGAGACGACACATCCATCGGCGTCAGACCAAGTGTACCGTAGCCTCTGGCTTTTGGCCAAGCAATATCGCCTTCGTGAGACGATGCGCTCGACATGGACAGCCGTCTGTCTGCTTCCGACGACTCCATGTCTGAAGCTCGACGGCCTTTCGGTAGAGGCACCTTGCCAGATCTTGTCGGCGAGCCCAATACGTCCCCCTCCTCAGTGGTGTTGGACACGCTTCGCTGTGTCGGTGGGCCGTACATGCTTGCTCGCGCCCCTCTGTCGGTACTTCGACTGCGTACGCGCGCAGATGGCACGGCGCCTTCGAGCAGATCCGCTTCGTGGGTGTTGATGTGACTAGGCCGTCTGCGCGGGATTTGCGGTTTGAGACGACTGAAGAATCCGGAGCGGCTCTTTCCAGTGGTCAACCGCATGGGCGACGGCAGGGGACTTGACACGCTTCCCATCAGATTGCTGCTCTCCATGGCGGTGATGCCATCCTCGTCCTCATCTTCCTCCTTTATCGTGTCATCCTGTTCAAGCTCGAGCTCTTCTTCTCTTGCCACCTCGTCCTCGGTGTTCTCCAACGTGCGCTGCACTTCGTGTATCTTGTTCAGGTAGAACGCCGTGACCTTGTTCCTCTCCTTATCGAGGGCGGCGCGAAACTCTTCTGGAGATGCCCATTTGGCCGACTCGCCTCTGTGAGTCGGGAGGAGCGAGGTAGACTCGCCATTTGACGCGGTGGCGAGATACGACGGATCAAGAGGAGTGGAAGGGAACAGCTTCTTCAAGGCGTCGTAGCTGGGCGAGGTATCAGCAAAGCCGTAGATAGCCACGCGGGAGCTTACTCGACATAATGGTTCCACCACTCGATATTGCTGTTCAGCTCGAGCAACGTGCTGGAATTCAGTCCCATCTTCTTGTATTTGCTGCGAGAAAAGACTTGCCCAAACTTCATCTTGTCTCCTGTGCGCGGAGCGCGTGTTGCTGATCGCCAAGACCACCTACCGCCCAGATGCGCCGAAGCCGTGTGAAAGTCGTGTGCGCTTGCGTCTTCGCCTAGGGGCAGGAGAGCAAACGTGTCCGGGTGCTGATCAGAGTCCTGGAGCTGATCGCTTTGGTGGTCTGGAAGACGGACGGCTGATCGAGGGCCAAACGCGCGAGCGAGTCTCACGAGTGGGTCTGGTACGAAGGCCAAGACCGGGCTGGGGTGAGACGAAATGGTGTCGGTGCCGTGTCCCGGCCGAGTCGCATATGAGTCGCGCTTGTTGATCAAGGGGTCTCCCTTCAACACATTCGATCGAGACAGCTGATGTCTGTATCGGCTTGCGCAGGGGACAAAGTACGACGGGTAGACGAGCAAAGCAAGGTGTGAACGAACGTTGTCGGAGCATGCAAATGCATCTTCCTTCCATTGGGTGATGCATGCGGAGATCGCCGCTTCCAGAACTATAAAGCGATGACGGCATCGCACCCTTCTGTACTGTTCTTTCACGACAAGAATTTCTCCTTCAGATCCTTGGCCATCTCACTCAGTGTCGCCTCGAGGGGACGGTAGTGCAAGCCCAGAACTCTTGTCGCTTTGGAGCCATCGAACACGTTCTCGGCCTTATCAATCTTCTCCTTGATGCTGGGATCTCCTTTGGCAGAGATCAAACCCGGGAAGGTTTTGTTGATGGCCTGGACGCGATCAGTCTCTTTAATAAATCGAGATCAGATAAGATCAGACATACCAAGACGTAGTCGTTGCCGGAGGTCGGGCCATTGCCGGTGATGAATCTCTCTCCGCCCGCTTCCGGTACCGTCAAGGCCAGCAGATGTCCCAGAGCTGCGTCGCGGACATCGACATAGTTGAATCCGGCGGCCGGAAGATCTTTTTCGGACTTGGTACCGTTCAACCATGAGAAGAAGACGCCTAGGGTGTCAGTCTGATTGACGGGGCAGGTCAGGGCGATCGTCACTGACCAACGGAAGTGTTGAGATTCTCAGGCTTGTCGACTTGGTGAATAACGGGTCCCAGGACCTATCGTCTTTTAGCTCGTCATTTCCTCAGCTTGAAACCGCCTACGAGAGGTGGGTTGATCGTGGCACCATCCCAAGACGGCTTCTCGTCCTCGATGAATTTCCAGAAAGCCCGTTCGGCAAGAGTTTTACTTGCTATCGGTATCAGCATAGAGTAGAACACTTGTTGCGCCGCTCACCTCTGTACTTGTCCCCCGCATCAGCTGCTTTGCCCTTCTCTTCAATCTCTTTCGGGCTTTGTGTGTTCCACTCCTTCTCGGTGTACCTATCATTCAGTGAAGCAAGCGCAAACTCGAGACCTTTTACGTACACGTGGGGCTTTTGTACCGTCGAATTCATGATAGCTGCCACGGAGCTGGACATCAGTCCTGCCTACATGCACCTGCCTCATCTGCTCACCTAGTGATGACCACACGCTTGACGTCTGGGCTATGGGGTCAGCAGGCTACCTCGAGCTGGTTTCACGACGCACTTGTTCTTTTTCAAACTGTAGAGAACGCCAAGCGTGCCGTTCACAGCCGGCTTGATGAGCTCTTCGGGATCCTCAGCATTGAAGTGGAACGGGCTGCAAGGGGGTCAGTGATCTTTAGTGCAGGTCGGTTGAGGCTTACCTGGCGGTGTGCGCGACTCCCTGGACGCCCTTTACAGCCTCATCAAAAGCCCCGTCCTGCTCAACTCAGCTGCATTTCCTGCAATCGTCACAATGTGTCACATACCTCTGCAATATCGCCCACAATGACATACTCAAACGGCTGGCCTTTGAAAAGGTTGACCAAGTACTCGCCCTTCTCTTTCGAGCGAACGGTTCCCCTGACAGGATGACCAGCATCGAGAAACGCCTTGACAGTATGCCTATTCTCTCAGCCACAATGCGAGATCGAAGAGGCTGAACCCACGCGGCAATGTAACCCGAAGCACCGGTGACGAGCACCTTGTCTCCCTTGCTGATAGCGACCATTTTGAGTGTGTTCTGGTTCAAAAGTAAGGTTGGGCGATG
Source organism: Tremella yokohamensis (assembly GCA_024343385.1). Classification (NCBI taxonomy): domain Eukaryota; kingdom Fungi; phylum Basidiomycota; class Tremellomycetes; order Tremellales; family Tremellaceae; genus Tremella; species Tremella yokohamensis. Next base: position 959,226 of record BRDC01000032.1, on the reverse strand, counting down.
GTGGCGAAGGGGCACAGTGCTGAGGAAGCGACGTATATATGTGTTGTGCATCGACCAGCCGATAGCGGGATGGGTGGGATATGTGAACTGGGGTGACTCCCGGAAAGACCGGGACGATTCCGTCACAGGTGGAGGTCAGAGGTGGAGGTCATACAGATGGCGCAGATGGGGGTGACAGTGACGTTGAATCGCGTGCCCTTGCTTGGGAGTTGCCCATTCGCCAGCAGAACAGATCCCACGGCGACGTGGACGGCAGCGGCCCGGCGTCTGAAGAAGCATCGATGAGGGAATGATGACAAAGAAGTCACTTCGAGGTTTAGGATCATATACTTCACTTGAAGATGTTACGCAATCATTCACAACCCAAACCGTGCAGAATGATGGGAAACAACAGGAATGCGTAGGCAAGAGACTATAAACTCGCGTAAAAGCTGCAAGAGCGCCCGACAGTGGTAAGGATGGACAAACGGGATAGGAGTATTGTTGGCGAAGACTATATCACGACGGGCGAGATACCGTCTTTGAGGGGGTTGTACACTCTGAGCAATCGTCCTGATACGTCAGTCAACAGCGCGACGAGCAACAAACATTCTGCCCAACTCACCGTGACCAACTCGATTCTTATACAAGAAGTTGACAATCGTTTCGCCTTCCTTGTTCTGACCGCCGCCGAGACCTTTGGCCCAATGAGCGTTGGCCCGCTCTGCTAATGCCTCTCGCGCCGCATGCACATCGCTCAGAGTCATGACACCGCGTTTGATCACTGCCGGTGCTGGTGACGGGGTTGGCGGTTTCCGAGAAGGTAAAGTCTTCGACCGCGTTGTTGGTGGTGCTGGAGTTCCTCCCTCTGGCTCGACAGATGCAGAGCCCTCGGCAGGCTGTATAGGTTCCTCCTTCCCCACCAAGTCCGGCTGACCCGCGGTTTCCGTTGCTGAAGGAGCTGAAGGAGCGGGAGGATTTGCCGGGTCTTCCACCGGCAGAGCAGAGGAGGTAGTCTGTGGTGATCCGACCATTGATGACTCGCGTGCCTTCGGAGAGGCGTGAGGATTGATGGGTACGGCTGGAGGGGGAGCTGGGAGGGTGTAGAGTGCGCTTGCTGCTTGTTAGCCCATCCGCGCGGGCCACATTCCACGAAGCGACGCGTACGAGGTGTACAGGGCTTCTCAGACCATGGCGACACGTCCCATCTCGGCAAAAGGTCGTGCAGCTCGAGATACCGATGCAGAGCGAGGTCCGGCAAGTCGTTGAAATCGATCTGGGCGTCAGCACATTCCACGTTCCGCCCCCTCATTGGAGATCATGAGGATCCTTGCAAGCTTCCCGCAAACCCACCTTGGTCACGATATCCTGCGGCTCGCCATACTCCTCTTCTCTCCCTTTGACCATGCCTACGCCAAAGTTGACCGCCCCGCCGCGCTTCTCCGTCCCACTATCAGGACCCGCACTATCTTCCGGCTTCCTCCTCTTCGTCCTGCCGCCTCCCCCCGCAGTGGCGCTCTGCCGTGGCCGTTTGAGATTCGGTGGCGGGGGCATGTTTGAGGGGGTGGGGGACGGCGCGTCCGGTCGAGACATGGCGCCGGGGTGATCGATCTGAGCAGGCGAAAAGGAGCGTGTAGTGCCAAGTGCAAGCGGTACCAAGATACGAGTGACAGTCGGGGGCCGCGAGCGCGATACTGGGTGTCTGTACGAGGCGCAAGATGTCTCTTCTTGGTTGTTGGTGGTGGTGCTCAGGGGCTTCTCGAGCGTTTTTCACCTGGTCCTCGATAGTGGAGGTCTGAGGACGGCGATCACCGCTTTTGGCCACCCAGCTGCATCAGGCACGGCATCCCCTCGCACCAAAGAGTACCAACTTTTCGGACAGCGTCTGTACTTTCTCCTCGTGCTTCAGAGAAGACGACGAAGGGGCGCCAAGCATCATGGTGAGCTTCAGTACGCCAACGTCTTGAAGTCGAGCTCATGTGTAGGGCAAAGCAGCAAAGACGCGCAAGTTTGCCGCGGTCAAGCGGATGATCAAACCTTCCGACCCTCGACTGTGAGTGCAGACAGCTCTTCCAGCAGGAAGGACGAGCTGAAGGGTCCAGAAAGGACAACGTCGAAAAGGCAGCCAAGAAGGCAAAGAAGGAAGAAGAGGCCGAAGAGAAGAAACGAGTGTATGTCTCGCTCCTCTCAGCTTACTCACTGCAGCCGAAGAACCGCGATTGACCTCTCAGTGTCCAGGCGTCTTCTTCCCTTTTCTTGTCGCACAACACGGACCTCGGACCGCCCTATCGCATACTGGTCGATACCAACTTTATCAACTTCTCGATCCAAAACAAGATCGAACTGGTGCAGGGTATGATGGACTGTCTCATGGCGAAATGTGCGGCTCCCTCTCTTGTCACCCGTCCATGTGGGGACTGACAAGCACAGGTATACCTACCATCACAGACTGTGTGCTAGCAGAGTTGGAAAAGCTTGGACCAAAGTACCGCTTGGCACTACGGCACGTCTCTCGAGCTGTTGTCTCTTCTCCGCGCTGACTGTTCAGGATAGCCAAAGACCCGAGATTCGACAGACTGCACTGCGACCGTGTGTCTCCAGAACCGCAGGAGGGGCAGAGCTGATCAAACAGACGGAGGGACGTATGCCGATGACTGCCTCGTGCAGCGTGTATCAGTGCACAAGTGTTACATTGTCGCTACTGTAGGTCGACTGCGACCGTTGAGACTGGTCTGAGCTGATTCCAGTGCGATCGAGATCTTCGGAGACGTGTACGCAAAGTCCCCGGTGTACCATTGATGTACGTCGTCAAGCGACGATACCAGATTGAGCGATTACCAGAGTGAGCAGCTACGCTCAGGCATCATGAAGTCTGCTCACATTGCAGCGGTGGCGCGGCCTTCTAGTTTCTCCTCCTGTTGTAAAGCCTATCCCGCCCTCGACATCGGTCAACATGTATGCATCTACAGTGTATCTACGGCTACATGGCAATAATACGCCTTGCAAAACGATAAGGACTTGACCCACGACATCAAGCAATCAAGCTCCTACTACAGCATCACGGGCAAATGGATGCGATTTCAAGACTACCTGGGCGACCTTTTCTTGCCTCTCTGCCTTGATCGCGACTTCTCCCACCTTCGGTTTCTCTTCCTGACTCGAGCTCGGTTTGTGGAAAGTGTGTTCCGCATCGGCCCGCTTGGGCAATCGATACACCCAGCCTTTGCTCTCCATCAGGTCCAAGAAGCCTTTCAAGAGACGATCTCCCTCCAAGGTCGATCTAGATCCGAAGATAACAAGCTTCTTCTTGGCACGCGTGAAAGACACGTTGATACGGCGCCAGTCCCTTAGCAAATCGCCGATCTAACGTCAGGCTCACGAGTCTGATTCTCGTCGGCGAACAGTAACTCACAAAGCCCTTTTCATTTGATCGCACCAATGAGATCATCACAACGTCCTTGTCGCGCCCCTGACTCTTGTCGGCCGTCAGAATCTCGACTCTGGGCATATCGAGAAAGCGGCCAGTGAGAAGCTTGATCTGCTGCCGGTATGGCGTAATGACCGCCATTTGCTCTTCCTTGATCCCACAAGCCGCCAGCGAATGCGCAAGCTGCCTTTAGCCTCATCATGACCGACGAGCTCACCTGTGACACAAGATCAGCCTCCACTTCGTTCTGCACCAAGTCGCCGACCCGCGTGTCTCTTGCAGGGACCGCATCGGTATCCACGAAGACCGCCTTGACACTCTCACGCATCAGGTCTTGTACCCAGCAGGTTTTGTCGCTTCTGCCTTCCCAACACAGAGCATCGTGGCTGATATCCCTGCATGACCGAGGATTCGGTATGACGAGTGATTGACGGGCTACTTCGTCGGAGCCGCATTTGAGTCTGTTTTCGTAGATGAGCTGATTCGAGAGAAGCATAATGTCCTCGTTCATCCGGTATTGATACGAAAGATCGACAACGGCTTCAGGGTGGGCGTCCGAAAGAAGTTTGAAGAGCGAGACATCCAGACCCCCACGTCGGGCTTCGGGATTCTTGACGATCGGAGGGAGCTGGAAATGGTCGCCAACAAGCACAAACGTATCCGCCATCCGCAAAGGACCTAAGCATGTCGGCAGCGTAATTTGCGAGGCTTCATCCACGATGCAATAGTCGAATTTGCGACGGAAGAACAACGGGTGGTCGGTCGACAGGCAGGTTGCGGCAACAACTGGTGGACCCATCAGACGCTCTTCCATTTGCTTCATCGATGCGCTGTCGCCCATGGCTTCGAGGGTAAGATGTTGGACGTCCGGATGTACCTTGTCGATGTTTCCGAGGCGAAGCATGCGGAGCTCGGAGTTGAGAAGCTTCATGAGGATCGTGTCGACAGCCGAGTGGGTATAACTCGTGAGCAGGACGCTCTTCCCTCGCTCTACCAGGGCTTTGATAATCTCAGCAATCGTTGTGGTTTTGCCTGTTCCTGGCATGCCCAAGATCAGAGCATAATCCTTAGCTGTCAGGACCTTGTCCATCGCTCTTTGCTGATCCTCGTTCAATGTCGCGGGGATCTCCTCCGGTAGAGCTGCAAGGTTTGGAGCAAAGTGCGGCGCCTCCAAATCGACGATCAAGCGACGCCTCTTCTCGTCTCCGTCTGCGAGGAAGAGCTGGGCAAGATTCGAGCGCATCCGCAAGATACCGGACGCCATTTCGTCTTTGTCGATCCGAAACACCACCTTGTCCCCCTCCATTTGATGTCCACGGTGCTTCGTTCGCGCCAATAAAGCATCGGTATCGATCATGTAGGTGACACCGATGGTGACGCTAGATGCCGTCAATTCGGTGACGAAGCCCCGCCAGAGGCACAATAGGTCTGGCTCTATGGATAAAGACACCGGGTCGCCTTTGGCGATATGGCCGGAAAGCATAGATGTCCGATTGTTTTGGGTCGCGTAAGGGGCTCTCATGAAGGTGTAGCTATGCCGGTGAATCTTTGCTAGCGATTTGCCGACATGATTGGAATACGCTGTGATGACCATGTCGCTGTAGCACCGCCCGCTCTTCTCCCGTTCCCTCGCTGTCATTGTCCACAACTGGGAGCGAAAGCGATTGATATCCTGTTCCTCGACGGAAAGAAGGCTATCCCATTTCTTGAAGAAAGCAGCATGACGATCGGTCAGATGACCCGTCTTCTGTTCGTAAAGTTCGGCGATCGGATCTTCACCTTCCTGGACCTGCCCGGTTGCCTGAACTCAGCTCAATTGCTACTGACCAGTGTGTGCGGACCTTGCGATACAGCATGCAACTATCGACCGCATAGCATGTGCGACATTCCCGGGGATTATCTATTGTTGGTGGCAGAAACTGGAAGTTGTCGGCATCGCGCGGATCGGCTGTGGGCTTGCAATCGATACGGCGCTGGACAGACAAATAATGAGCGAGCTCGTTTCGGGCCATGATCAGAGCTCGAATCTCGTTCGGTTTAGCTTCCACCCTGAGTATCGAGTCCAGTTGCGAGTAGTACAAAAGACCGGCCGGGATGGGAATACCTGTCAATCAGCAAGAGTATCCTCTAGATTAGAGTCTGAGCGTACCGTATCGCTCCTCCATCAGCAGCGTGTACAGCATCGTCTGTGCGCGGTGTGCCATCACGCCTACTGCTCGGCCCGTCTTGATTTCAAGTGGAGCGACATTCTCTTCTACTTTGACTGCTTTGGATGAAGGGTCTCGGACCATCTTGATCTGGACAGATGCGTCAACCTTCCCCTTCAGACCCCATTTTGGCGACCAGATATCCTCCTCGACCTCGTGTAGGCCATTGATCGCCAGCAGGCTCGGAGACTCTCCACTCATAGCGTGAAGTTCGCCAGCAGGCTGTCTATCAGTGCCCAGCAGCAAGTTCACAGCGGCACCTACCTTAGGCTCGTCACATGCCCACTTCTTGCCAAAGCTCTCAAATCCTGCTTCTGACCTCAAGCCGATCTCTAGCCGAACATCCTCAACTCCCAAGTCTGCACTCCAGATATCCATTCTTGTGCTCTCCTTTTTGAGCTCCTCATCCAGCCTCGTTCGCGTATCGGCAGCATCGAAGCCCTGTTCCATCAAAGCTCTCTGGAGCAGTCCGTGGAGTAGGTTACCATAGAACATGGCTTTGTTTGCCGGCCCAGGAACTTTGATGAGGGCGTTGAGAATCGGTTTTCGCGGACAAGGCATGGCGTTTGCGATGGAAGTCATGGTGATCATGATATCGGGATGGAGAATCAGGAAGGTGGAGGGATCTTTCAACGTCACCTCGACCACTCGAGATGGTTCGGAGAGGTGAGATGAGATGATGTTGACGGTGTCGCCTTTGTGAACCCGTACATCGGCCCATCGCTCCTTGAGATGCACACTTCGAAGAGCCTCATTCGAGGTTCTCACAATTATCGTCTGAAATGTCAATCGCGTTCTTAGGCAGAGACTGGACAGACCTTTCCATACGACGTCCTAGAGGGGGAACCTAGACTCAGGGTCTCTAGAGGTGGAACGGTCCCGTCAGCAAAGCGGAGCCCGTCGCACACAAATTCGACGGTGCAGCGAGACCACGGCGTCGGCTTGTAGTCTGCAGGCTGAGGCGGAACAGCAGGGTTGCGGGTAGGATATAGGGTCTTGTATCTTAACATTGGCGCAGAATCGTCTGAGATGGACTTACTCGGGGCAGTATTGGCAAAGCCAGATCCTCGTCGAAAGCGGACAAATCCCCCAAGTCGAAGTCGACCAGAAATCCGGGATCATCCCACTCTTCCGCTTTGTTTTCGATGGGGGTGGCCTCGAGGGCCACGAACGCGGGTGGACCTAGGCTGTGTTGTATATCATTCTCCACGCGAGGCTGATGCTCTACTTTGATACGGATCGGGTCTTTCGGACGTGGTCTCTTGCTCGGTGATTGAGGTTTGATGGAGCTTTCGTGTTTGATGCCAAGGGGTGACCGCTGCGAAGGCTTTTCTGATCTCGGACGAACGGGAGAGGAGACGATATTCTCGAACATGGACGCGTCGAGACCGGCCATGAGCTGGTCCATGAGGGCCTTTTCGTCTTTCTGCGAATGGGACTTCGCTCGTTTGGCAGCACGGGGACTACCCTCTTGCGAGGCTCGTTTCCGGGATGTAGCCGCCATCTTGGTGATCGCCGCTCCTCCTGCCTTGGAATGACACGTCCGTGACGACTCCGCCTACTAGCCGAGCTGCAAGCAAGTTGATTTGGAGAGCATCAAGATATGCCAAGGTGAAATGTGAAGACGAACAACAAGAAGTGGTCCAGGGCAAAATCACACGCGTCGCTCCTTGCTTCTAAAGGATGGGAATTCCTTCCGAGATTGCCCCGAGCAAGGAGCCCCGCGTAGCATGAGCATGAAGCATGAGCTCGAGCCTCGTTGCGACTCCTGTTGCTCGCCAACTTGAACTTGCATTCCTTCCACAATCGCCAGCAGTGACCTTGGGGACACAAGCAGAGAGTGGAGAGGAAGGTATTATTGAGGCGACCATGTCGTCTCGCCAGGAAAGACAGGAGCAGGCCGCCCTGCTGGCGTTCGTCAACTCCTTCAAGCTGTCCAGGCCGGCGAGGACATTTGATACGTTATCTGACGGCCGCGCTTTGCTGGAGGTTGGTCTTGTGTTTGGGCAGAGACTGTAAAGCTTAATATGCAGGTGATGAGCGCAATGTTAGCCCCCGTTGAACGTGGCGAGCCCAGCAAACTGATGCGTAGTGATGGCATTCACTTCAAGGCCCCTGCGTCTCGAAGTGGCGTTGCATCCCCGAGTCCTCGAACATCAGAGAACTGGGTCCTCAGGATGAACACCTTGTGAGCCTCGAGACAATGCATCGAACAAGTCCTGACCGGCTTCAGAAAACGGCTGCATCGACTACTGCTGTCCTACCCGTTGCCGTCGCCTCATCCTGCTAATCTTGGCTTGTCGACGATGAAGGAGCCCAACTTCTCCGCTATCGCGCGTACGCCCACGACAGGGGAGGGATCAGCTGGTCTGATAGCTCTCTGCCGTCTCTGTCTCGCGGTCGGAGTGTTGGGACCCGCGAATGAGAAAGTCATTGCCAAGATTCAGTCTTTCGAGGAGGGCACCATGGCGAGCTTGATGAAAAGTATCGAAGAAGTCATGGCCACACTCCCAAAGACGGATGACGAACAAGAGCCCTCAGCTGGAAAAGCTGATTCGATACCGTCGTGAGTCGCAGTGGTAAGGCATCGGACCAATCCTGATTAGGAGCAGCCCGACCGCTCCGACAGGGCGAGTGGAACGAGACGAGCTGCTTTCTCAAAATGACGAACTCCGGTCGCGTTGTGAGCAGATGATGGAGCAAGTCGCTGCGATGTCTACATCCTTGGAAGAGGCAAAAGCAGAACGAGATGAAGCGAACGAGCGACTGGCAAGTGCTCGCGAAGGAGGTGCAGGTGGATCCGTAGGCAATCAAGGCGTTGTCGTCGAAAATGAAAGACTGCGGGGCGCGCTGTGAGCTATTGCTTTTGCGTTGTGGAACCCTGCTTACCGCCGCAGGGGCAAGACAGAAGAGAGCCTGCTACAGGCCGAGATCAATCTCGAAAAACAAGTCAACATCGTGGCTGAGCTCACAAAGACCGTGAGTAATCTACCAGTGGCATTCATCTGACGTACAGGTCGATGACCTACGCGCCCAAGCCGCAGAAGCTGTCGGTCTGAAGGACCAGCTGGATGAGTAAGCATGACTCACACGTGAGTTGATTGTTCACTCAACGGAACAGGTATCGGCATACCGCGGAAAGGTTGCAAAAGAGCGAGAACGTCATCGAGAAGTACAAGAAGAAATTAGAGGAGTCCGCTGGGCTTCGGCGAGAGCTACGCGTAAGTCCTCGTGTGCCTCTTTCAGACTTCTCACTCACATGCAGGCGCTTGAGGAGGAAAATGCTGCACTCCTTGACAACAACGCGAAACTCGAAGCAGATCTACGAGCTTCCGGCTCCAGCAAGTCTCTCATGGACGATTACCGTGCACAGATAGCTGCTTTGGAGAAAAAGACCCTGCAGCAAAGTGAAGATGTCGGTCTGTACACCGAGAGAATAATTGCACAAACTGAATACTAGATTACCGAACTTCAGCGACAAGTCGAAGACGCGCGAGCACAGTTGACGAATATGGAGCTAGAAGCAGTCCGTGAACATGAGGAGCTCCAGCAGTACCGCGAGCAGCGCGAGGGTGATGCAGGGAGTCTCGGATCGAGCCCTATGAAACCCCACACCACACCATCGCTCGACTCCAAGCCCACTCTGGGGGACGAACTTGATGTCGTGGGTGACGCGGAGGAGAGCAGGACAAGGTAATTCGGCGCAACTGGAGATTGACGCTAACAGGTGCAGCCTGCGACTGCGCATCCGCGCTCTCGAGAGGCAGCTTGTGCAGCTACGTGCTGCAAACACCGATGAACAAAGAATGAGCGCCTTGCAGACTCTACTTGACGATGCCAACAAGGCTCGAGATCGGTATCAGATGGACTATCTTGAAGCACGTCGAAGTAATCTTCGATACGAGTCCACCTTGGAACAGATCCGCGCAGGGAGACACAGCGATCCGTGAGTCTCTCAGTGACATGGCATATTTCTTGGCTGAGTTCAGCTCGCGCGCAGCTATCGCCCTACAAGCGAAGGTGGATGAGCTCAGCGAGACAATTGCTGTGGTCGATAAGGAGCGCGATAAGCTGCAGGCCGCGCTCGCAAAGGTCGAGAAGGAGCTCGGTGAGGCAAGAGAGACTCGTGAGCTCAGGAGACTCGCAAGTGCAGCTAGACTGACCCACAGTGGAGCTTGTCAGCCAGGACGAGAAGGACATTGTCGCCGGTAGCGTTGCTCGATCACCTATTGCGAGCCCTAACTGATAATTAGCCATTAGGCAGAGCTTGAAGGCTGAATCCGAGGGCACCGAGAAACAGGCGGCCGAACTGAGACAGCAAATCGAGCACCTGAAGGACAAGGAGCGCCTACATCTTGAAGAGGTCAAAAAGTGCCGAAATCATTCCCGTTAAGAGGAGGAAGCTGATTACCAGATTGCTCCTGGACAAAGTGGACATGCAATCCGCAAGTATTACATCCCGCGAGCGTGACCTGGAGAGGGAAAAGGAGTTTGGGTATGATTCCTCTCGATTTGTCCACTGCATCTGCTGACCGCTCAGGGACTTGAAGGCTTCTTTGACCGCCAAGGGGATTCCACCGGAGGCCCAGTCGCAGATTTTGCAACTGCACGGCCAAAATGCGAACCTCGCCGCGGAAGTAAATCGATTGGAGGAGCAGTTGCAGCTCGCCCGGGCTTCATCAAAGAACTCTTCGCGTTTTCCTATTCTCGTGCGTACATCTTGATTGAATGATGCAAGCTCATCAGCAGGACGACGGCGCTTTCGACGAAGCCGCTAAATCCTACGAAGCCCAGATCTCCACGCTCAAAATGGACCTTTTACAAGCGCGAGAGAAGGCTGCGTATATCGAGCAGAGGTACAAGACAGAGCAGCAACTGATGCTATCTGCTTGGCATAGCCTTGGAGAGAAGGTCATGCGAGATCATCTGTCCGTGGCTGGGACAGGACGGCGCCATCAGCGACCGCCCGCGACGAGCTGGTTGGGACGGCAAAGGAGACATGTGAGTCGTGCTTGTTACAAATGAGTCTCACGTTGACATCATGCAGCAAGAAGAAGCTGCCTTCTTGAGATGATTTTGGGCTGGGACTTGAAGCCATCTTGCCGTGCTGCCCATATATACAGCTGTCTTGTAGTCTCGTAGACAAAAGAGGCATTGGTGTCTTTTGCCACCGCCACTGGCCAGCGGACGGAAGCAAATTTGTCCTGGCATGCTGAGATTTCGGAAGAGCTGTGTGTCGCAAAGAGCTCGTGTAAACGGTCTATCATAGCTTCAAGCATCGAGATGCCCCTCTATGAGCTGTTCTGTATAGCTGCGCACAATGCCAAGTCGCCGGTGAGTACCGAGTCGTGCTCTCTTGTCTCGGCCGCTGCTGCCAATTGCCTCTTTGGCCTTGGCGAACCATTGGGGGCTGCTCGCACGAACCTATCCAGACTTGCCCTTCTCTCTCGAAAGAGTTTATGACTCGGTCAACGGAGCACGAGTGTATCATTTGAAGAGTGTGCTGATGCCCAGGTCAACCTGCGCCAGTTGACCGAGACCCTCACGAGGCAGATACACGGTGCCGGCGGTGTGGTACGGGATCTGCAGAATCTCGGAGTGGGATTGACGCTTCCTACGCGGATGCGGGCGAGTCAGCAGTATCACACACGGGGAGAGTGAGTCGTCGTTCATGCTTCTTATCCGATACCTGTCGGATGCATGAGAGCAGAGGACTAAGGACGGATGACGGATGACGGATGAATGGTGTCGGCAGACGGGCGCAGGGAGAAAAGAAGAGAGACAAGAGGTGCTGACTTCCACAGCCACTTTGCGATGCGCTTCGACCTGTCCCCGCCTGCCCTCAAACATCTGCAAGAGACACTGAGGGCGGACCCGGGAGTGGTACGATGGACAGTGTTGAAGAAGGGCGAGGCAGTGTGAGTCTTCTGTCTTTCCGCAGACACGGATAGGCCACCAGCAAGACTGGGCTTCGTGCTGTGTGCAGCTGAGCTGCACACCTTGTCTGGTGTCGAGTCAGTGCTGATAGATACAGCAAAGATCTGGGTGTACAGCCTACAGGCAGCATATTCAACGAGAGCACATCGGCTGGATCGTTGTTGTAGTGCGAAAGCTGGGGAAGAGGCAGGAAGCAGTCGATAGCATATATAACCCGCATGCATATACCAGGCTTATTCATGAGCAGCGACATTACATCACGCGAACAGCTGTCAGTGTGTTGCTCCACGTCTGTCTGGAGGCATTGGACGCAAAGTCAGATCGCGTTCTCGGTCCTCGGTGGGTGTGGGCAAGAGCCACGCCGAAAGTTGCCACTCAAAGACGTCACTCCTTCTCGACTTTGGATTGTCGCTACATCTCATCTCATCTTCGCCAAAATGACAGCCCTGCCACCCCCATCCGAGCTCCCGTCTCTCCTAGCAGCGACCCAGCGCCGACTGGACGATATCCAAACTTTCCAATTACCACGCCTAGCAGGCGTCACTTCCCTCGCCCTCCACGCCAACCTGTGCCAGGAATGCCGGGAAGATCTAGACAGCGTCGACTACAACTTACAAGTCCGCCTCCCCCTCTTCTCGCTCTCTCCAGCCATAGCTGACCCGAAGGTATGTTGCGAGCTCGCGCTCGCTTCGAGTGCAGGTGGGGCCGCCTCGACCACCCTACAACAGATCGACCTGTTGCAGAACATGCTGGGCAGTCTGAGGCAGGAGTACCGTGTGACTGCCTTGAACTCTAAACGGTCCATGGCGGCCAGACGGCAAGCGCACAACGAAGAACGGTACGAGCTCGACACGAGTCGGCTCGGCGAGAGCTCAACAGGCCAGTCTGAGACGGGTAGAGCCCGAGGAGCAGTGGACATGGGGTAAGTCTCACGTTTACAACAGAGCTCCAGAAGGGCTGACGAGAAGGGAAGACCAGCTGCAGAGCAAGACGAACGAAGTGACCGACGCTCTCCGGCGCACGACCCAACTCATGCAGACCGAATTGGAGCGCAGCGTCCTCTCCGTCCAGATGCTCGACACCTCGACGCAGAGCTTAAGGTCCACTGCAGGGCTGTACGATACCTACACGCATGTCCTGTCGGCGTCTTCGGCGCTGGTACGGCACCTCGAGAAGGCCGACTGGTGGGACCGGCTCTTCCTTGCCATTGCGCTGCTGTTCTTCTTGCTGTGTGTGGCGTTTGTGCTCAAGCGGCGGGTACTGGACAAGGCTGCGCGCGGGGTGGGGTGGTGGATCGGCGGAAGCTTTACGTTGTTGCGGAAAGGTGGGAGGGCGCTGGGTGTCGGCTCGAGCGGTGCGGCAGGCAACGGGGTCGCTGCTGTCAAACAGCCCGCCAAGGCTAGACTTGGAAAGGCAGCAGTGGGGCTGGCTGGGAGTGCGGGTACAGCGGGGATCGTGTGGGCCGAGAAGATGGCCAAGGACGTCCGTAAAGAAGTGGGCAAGGCAGAGTTTCAGCGGCTGCTCATGCGGTCAAGCCAAGCTTCTTCAGTGCCTGCAGCAGATGTCGACAGTGCGATCTCCCCTCCAGGGGACCGAGGCATTACACCCCGCGACGAGCTCTAGCATATAGTATGCATACATACGCCTCACATCGACTGCCTACAACCGCGTCATGCTCGCCTGTGGTTCTCCCTCTGCAGGAGGCGGCAACTTGGCCGCCTCGCCAGAAACAGGTTGTACCTGCTGCGCAGTGGTCTGACCCAGACCCTGCTGCACCATCTGCTCTCCTGCTGCCAAGTCCACGCCTGTGCCAGGTGCGGATGTGGGCGCCTCCTTGACCTTTTTGAGGTACGCCTCCACCTCGACCAGCTTTTTCTGCACAGACAGCTTCTCCCGGAACACGCTCTGCCTCTCCTGCTCGACATTGCGCTTCTCGTCTTCAAGTATCGACTCGAGACGTTCGACCATGGACAGCTTGAGCTCGACTTTGCGGACTTGTGCAGAGACGAGACGCGAGACGAGTTGCGATATCCGTCGGTCCTCATGCGTGGCAAGTGCGGATGCCTTGGCAGCGGCAGATCCAAGAGCGATTGATGCAGCTCGTTCGACGGCTGATTGTGATGGCGCGTCGCTCTCCTTGGCATCGTGGCCATTGGTCTCGGCGACTGTGACCGTGGCAACTTCATCCCCGTTGGCCTCCTTCTCCGCAGTCGTTTCCGGCGGCTGCTCCCCATCGACCGCCATGGCTTCCCCTTCCTCTTTGACCTCTGCCTGTCCATCCACTTTTTGGGTCTTTTCGGCCACCTCTGCGGTTCCGTTCTCGGTTGTCCGTTTCCGCTTGAGGCTTTGCGACAGTTCGCCCAGGGCAGACTGAGCCGCGGCGGCAGCCACACCAGGACCTACTGCGCTGGCAAGGAACGCCACCACGCTCATCACTGGGTTTTCGGTCCCCTCGAATGGAAGGCCGTTCATTCCTGCTTGCCACTTGAGCGGTCCAGGATCGCCTCCTTGGCCATCGGCGGCAATGTACGGATCTTCTATCGGTAGTTGAAGGAACTTGCCGATACATTGCTCCTTCGACCGTGTCCCAACGTGCTCTGCCACAGCCTGCCAGTCGTCGTCGAACATCTCGACTCCTTCCAGCAATAGTAGAGTCTCCTGGTCTGACCATTCTGCGCCAGCGCCTGAGGAAGCATGTTTGAACGCGTCCTCGTCGAGTCGCACAAAGTCGCCTGAGAACATCGTCGATGGGAATCGGCCGGACACAAAACACGATGGGCACAGTGTGTATTCTCCGTCCTTCAGTGAGCGATATCGGGAGCGAGTGCAGTCTGTTCCGCATGTGTCGCAAGCAAAGGTGGTCGGTTTCGGCGAGGATGCCGACGCCGATGCAGAAGCGATCTTGCCAGCCTCTTCCGCTGAGACAGCTTTGGATGTCCGCGAAGTCGAATGGTAGATTATCTTCCGCATGTCCAGGTTGGACGGATGAGGGGTGACACCGTTCGGATGACTCGTGGCCGCTTGAGCCTGAGCTGCCAGGGCGCCCGAGCCGGGCTTCGTGCCGCCGTGCAGCAAGTTGCTGAGACCTCTTGGTGTATCGAGCGTAACACGGAAGTGGCCCGTGAAGGGAGGTCCGAGAGCCGCTGGCCGTGTATCTGGGTCGACCTACAGTCAGCGCTGCACACACGACGGCCGAAAACGCAGCGCACCTGATAGTTGATCAGTCCCCATTGTTCCAAGAAAGCGTGCACGCGCATGATCGCCCCGACGTCTCCAGCGAGGTTCCGCCTGCAAGCAGTGACCGTCAAGTACTCTCCGGGGTTCAGACGATAGGTGTTGATCATGAAGTCCCGGTAGTCCTTGTAGATCGCGGGCGTCTTGCTCCGATTCCGCGAAGAGAAGAACTCGGGCAGCGAACGACGTTCTATAGGATGGATGGAGGAGAGCGAGAACCACGACGAGTAGGAGGGAATGATGAGAGGATGGGTCTGCGAGGCGAGGTAGGTGCTGGCGAGCGCGTGGAGATCCGCTGCTGTAGGACGATCTGCCTCGGGTGCCGGTGTCGCCTCGGCTGGCGAAGGTGCGCCGGTTCCATCTGCTGGTGCTTGCAAGTTGGATCCTGAAGCTTCTACATCGTGAGTGATGCGTTTGAAGGGTGCTGCATCCGTAAGTAACGCACCTCCATTTGCAGGTCCCGGCGAGTCCACCGCCATTCCCATGCCCTGGCTGATGTTGGTCAGGTCTCCGCCATAGAGCGGCTCCCTCTCCCTCTCCTTGCCCGGAGCAGATGCCACATCGTGCGTCGTCACGTCGCCGGTGGCATCATCTGTCGCACCGGGGGTCGGGACGCGAAAGGAGATCTTGGGCGTTGACATCTCCTCGACGGCTTTGCTCGCGCTTTATATGCTATTGAGAATCGTGGCTCCAGTATCGCCTATGATGCTCCAGTCGCGACGCGTTGTTCCGGGTCTTGTCAAAAGTCTAGATGTGTCTTTATGAATCCCGACGAAATCAACCCCTTCTGGCCCTATGGCCCTAAGGTCGCGCAAGGGGGAGGGGAAAGCCACCACGGGGAAGGACGGAATTACGGCGTTATAGCTCACGTGGCACCTCCCGTGTCTTTACTTCGTAGCTTTCCAGACTTTCTCGCAACCACTCAGTCGTGACTACATCTTCAGCAGCGCCTGCAGTGTCTCGATATGACATCTCACGCCGGCCCCAGCGTCACCCGCGCGCTCATGAGAACGACCAACCCCGCGATTCTCCCGATTCCCTCACGATCAGCCGGTAACAATGTGCCGAAATCCCTGCACAAGACTCGACGAACATGGAAGGCGAACATGACACGAACCGATTGGCCCGTCAATCTGCTCGCTTCGTCTCTGGGCTACGAACAACCCCTGGCCTCATCATCGTCCACCTCGAGCTCTAGCCGGCCACCGCAATCTGCTCCCTCAGAAGACAATGCATCGCCGACAAGTCTACAGCCTCTGTCCAGCAGTCCGAGCCACGGAAGTCATACGAGGATGCCGATGATGCGCGGTGTCAAGATGCAGACACGGCGACTGAAGGATGTCGAGAAAGCAGGAGGGCTGGAGGGACTGCTGGTCAGCTAGCGATTGCGCCGTCTCAGGTCAAGCTGACGCATAGCTTTCCCGCCCGGCGAAGCATTTCACGCCTTTTGGTAGGCAGCTGCGGGCGAGAGTCTTTGCAGAACTTGAGCGGATACGAGACGAACGTCAAGCGCAGCCGCAAAACCCGGCAGCAGCGCATCAATGACAAGAATGACCTCGCTTGATGCATCTCAATCACAAATCCTACCAATGTGGTATAATGCTATTGCAGGGTATGCAGTGTCCGAAGAAGAAAGGAACATACTGGCAGAGAGGCGCACTCTCAATGGGCTCGTTCATGCTCACATGACCTCCCACGTCAGGAGAAGAGCCGCCATCAAAGTCATGACAAGACCACTCTCGGAGCGGGAGGGACCAGCCCCGCCGCTTTGATCCTCGGATGTCCCTGCAGTGGTCGACGACGATGGCGCTGATGTCCCCGATCCCGAGTTCGTCATTGGCTTGGTCGTTGCTGAGGCAGACGAGGAAGCGGTGGATGACGCGGGAGGCGTTGACGGAACATTGAGCAGGTTGTCGATAATCTGCCGCTTAGCTCTGACTAGCTCTGATGAAGCCCAGAGGGCGATGTCTGACTCACGTGTAAGACGCCATTCTGCAGGGTCACGTCGGACCGCACAATGGTCGCACCTCCTACTGGCGCGGCGCCGCCACCTGGAGCCGAGGCAAATTCGACATAGCTCCCGGTCCAGTTGTAGGTCAATTCGAGACTCGCGCTCGATTCTACGCTCAAGGAGGGGAAGGTGCCCGAGTCGTACCAGAATGGCGAGTAGAGGGAGAAATTGGTTGTGTACTGATGATCAGCTGAGCACTCGAGAATGAGCGAGATGCAGCTGACCAGTGTCTGAAGATCGGCATCGGTCGGTGAGACGCCGTCAAATGCCGAGTCGAGCGGTGCAAAGATGGTGAATCCACTTGACGTCAGGGCTTCGAGGTTTTTCGCGCCACCGATGGAGGAAGAAGCGAGCGCAGCGGCGAATTTGGTGAGGTTTAGCTGGGTGAGTGCGTCTGACAGGCTAGGTGATGGAGGTATGACCTCCCTGTCAGCGACCGACCAGTGATGTGATGTGGAATTAGCCACTCACTGCGCTGACAGGAAGTATGACAAGGTTTGTCAAGCCGTAATCATTCCCGTCCACCGCGCTCGTCCAACTTGTACCATTCGAATCGAGCCCCTCGACGATCACAGAATTGTCATCCCCTTGGCTCATGACCACCGCTTGCGTCGCAGCGGTGCCCGTGCCATTGACGGCGGAAGTGAGGTTGAGCAAGCTGCTGGCGATGCCATGCAAGGGCGCGTTGGGCAAACTCGAATATCCCCAGCTCCCCTGTATCGTATGGAGCGCCCCGAGATCCGTCAGTGCCCATTCCGACCACCCGGACAGGTCCGACGAGTAGTTGGCAGCGGCGAATGCGTCGTCGGTCGGGACGAGCAGCGTGATCGAGTCTGCATACGCCCATTGTTCCAGTAGGGCGTAGCCCGAGTCGGTACTCGAGAGCGAGACGACGAGGTTTTCGAACGTGGAGAGACCCTGGTCGTATAGGAGATCGAGGAGTGATGTGAGGTACGTCGAGAGCGTCTGGTCGTCGCAGTCCAGCGCCTCTTGTGCGTGCGCAGGGAGGAGTAGGGCGAGTAAGGGCAGGAGGAGTGGGAGGTGGGGGCGCAGCATGGTGGACGAGGGACAGGCAGCGTTGTGGTGTACAGTGTACAAGGAACAGAAGTTCTTTTGACCCAAAACGAATGATGGGATTTGCTGTGGAAGATGAACAATGGCGGGGATGGATCCGCCGAGAAGCTAGCGCTGGGGTCGAGTCAAAAGAGTGTAAGTTGCACCGCTGCAGAAGAACGAGCTGGAAGAAAGCAAACAGAAAGGGGACTCTGTTGGGCAGAGCACGCCTTTGGTCAGTAGAACCGTCTGAGACGACTGGGCACTGTTTCGCGCCTTCCCAAACCTCCCACACGTCGGCGCAATCAGCCCACACCCCATAACGGTCCGGACAAAGGAGAGACCGCGAAAGGCGTCTCATCTCTGGCCCACCCCGACATCTCTGACGCTGACCTGCGCGCTAGCCAGACTCCCCCCGTTCCGCGGCCCGATCAAAGGGCGTCGTTAGGGCCAAGTCGCTCGCGTTACAGTGAGGCCGGATGGCCTGAAAGGAGCAAGGGGGATCGCCGTGATTGATGATTGACAATGGACCGTGGCAGCTGACAGCTGACAGCTCGGTGCTCGGCCATCATTATCAATTGGTCGGTCACGTAGATCATCGCTGATAAGTCTCCAGGCGACACGCGACTTGACTTCTCAGATCAGTTCTATTGGCCTTGGAGAGCTCTGTTGGCGCTGCTCGGATCTTGGCCTGTCGACTCTGTTGGGTCTCGTCGCTTCCATAAGCGGTCACGGCTACGGATCGGATGGCGGGTGTGCCGCCGACACGGGTGAGAGTACGTCGTCGATGGGTAAAGATAGCCACCCAACGCCTTGCCACAGTCCAGATCCAGTCCTCCGGTGAAACAAGGACCGGTGGTGGCAAGCACCGGTGCTACGGTTCCCGATAGTTGTACAGACCGGTGGAATATGGACCGGTAGTGAATCACCGCAATGATTCGGCTGCTCCGCTAGCTTCCCGTTAGCCAGATCGGTAAGTTACAAGCATGAAAAGAGCAGACGGCTGTACTTTTGGAGAGTTGAGCCGGCCAACTCAGGGAATCAAGGTTTACTCCACAAAAGCTCATAAAGGGGAGGGGGGCACCAACCCCGAGCAAGATGGGGCCCGCCGCGGCATAGACGCCTCCCCAGAGATGGGAACGTGTGTGCCTCTCTCTTCCAGCATTACATTGTAGATGGGCGCGCGGAGGCCACACGGATAGTCCGACATTGACCCTCTGGATGCCTTCCGGGCCTTCGAGGCGCGAGACGGCAAGGATATGCCGAAGGATGCCTTCGACGGAAGGCGATCCAAGGGTGTTTCGTGGATGTAGATGACGGCTTGTTGCCGCGCGATTGCTTGTGGTCCTCCACACCTCTACCCCGCTGACCCAGCTGCTCATCATCTCCCCCTCCCTCGGACGCAACCCGGCCCAACCGGAACCGTGCTTCCCCTCGCGGGACTGTTGTACTGCAGAGAGTAATTGCCAAGCCGAGACAGCCGCTCGCTCACCCCTCCAACACCCTGGAAATCGGCGCGGTCTATAAGACCTGGAGTGCAGCGGCGAGGGAAGGCCCGTCTTGCCTCTTTCTCTCTCTCCAGTGTGCCCAGATACTTTGTCTATACCAAGCCTGAGAGCCAAGATCGCACAAGATGGGGCACTTCAGTTTCGAAGGTATTCAGAACAACACCCACCCCAGCTGGTGGAAGGACCCAGGTCTCCGTCTCAATGTGTTCTACTGGTGGGTGGTCGTTGCTGCTGGCGCGGTGTGGTGGCGAAGAGGCAGATGCTGACGGTGAAAACAGCATGGGATGCTGTCTCGCGCCGTTCTACCTCGGATGTGAGTAAAAAGCCGCGCGATTCACAAGCAGTGCTGACCTGTACAGATGACCAGTCGCTGCTCACCGGTCTCCAGGCCATCCCCGCCTGGGGAAAGTACTTCGGCAGCGTAAGCCTGCCAGCACTCCCAAGAAGAAGGCTCGTTCTGACTTGTAGCCCGCGGGCACTCACTTGGGTGTCATCACCGCCTCGCTCTTCTTCCCGTCCTTTGTATTCTGCTTTGTGGGTGGTTGGATGGCCAACCAATTCGGACGAAGGCCCACCATTCTCGTCGGCGCCGTCATCCTCGTGGTAGGTCTCAGCGAGTCACGCAGGTTTCAGGTCACGACTGATTACGTGTAGGCCGGCTCTCTGCTCAACACTTTTGCCCGTAACACCGGCGAGTACATTGGCGGACGTGTGATCATGGGTACCGGTGGTGCGATCGTCAAGGTCGCCGCTCCTGCGCTCAATCAGGAGCTTGCCCACCCGCGTCTTCGACCGACATTGGGTGCCTTCTACTACTGCTTCTAGTGTGTATTCCTCGCCACCCGTTCAGCGCACCCCGCTGACAAACAGCTACACTGGCTCCATCACCAGCTCGTGGCTTTGCGTTGCTGGACTGTACATCCCTGGCAACTGGGGCTGGCGATTCCCTTCGATCTTCCAAATCGTCGGCCCGATCATCGTGTGCACCATCACCCTCATGTCGCCCGAGTCCCCCCGTGTAAGTGGTTCTCACCGGCACGCGCCGAGAGCCGTACTTATGGCCAGTACTACATCAAGAAAGGCCAGGTCGAGAGGGCGCAGCAGATCCTCGCCAGGCTGCACGCCAATGGGGAGTTGAACGACCCTCTTGTCCACTTTGAGATGCGCGAAATCCGCGCTGCTCTGGACCAGGAGGAGATGGGCTCTAGGTCGTCTTACCTCGACTTCTTCAGGACCAACGGTAACATCCGTCGTCTCATCGCCGCCGTCACCCTCGGTCTCGGCACCAACTGGGTCGGAAACGGTCTCGTCTCCTAGTAAGTCACGTCAAACAGCTCCAAGGACTCGGCTGACTCATCAGCTACCTCTCTCCGATTCTCAAGTCGGTCGGTGTCTACTCTGCCCTGAACATCACCTGCATCAACGCCGGCCTTGCCATGTGGAACTTGATCCTCGCCATGACTGGCGCTATCGGCACCGAGCGATGGGGTCGACGACCCATGTTCTTCACATCGACCATTGGTATGATGATCTCCTACGCCATCGTCATGGGCCTGTCTGCTGGTGAGTCGCAGCCGGCTAATAGGGCAAACTGCAGGTTGCTGACAGGCAGGCTTCGCCAAGACCAAGTCGCAGTCGATGGGTATCGCCGTCATCCCCTTCCTCTTCTTGTGAGTCTGCGTCTATCTCATTCAAAGCGCAATGCCTAATGACCAGCTTCTACGGCTCGTACGACATTGCCTGGACGCCCCTGCCTTACCACTACACGACCGAGATCATGCCCTACTCGCTTCGCACCAAGGGTCTCGCCATCTTCACCGTGTTCAACCAGGTCGGCAACGCCTTCAACCAATTCGTCAACCCGATCGCGCTCGCCAAGCTCACCTGGAAATACTACGGCTTCTACGTCGGCATGCTCGCCATCTTCCTCGTCATCGAGTACTTCTTCTACCCTGGTACGTACACACTCTATCTGTGTCTTCGAAGCAGCAGCTGACGCACCGATAGAGACCAAGGGACTCTCTCTGGAAGAGATCACCTACGTCTTCGACCACGGCATCAAGAACGCTCGTGCCGGTGCCATTGCCGATATTCAGGCCGAGGAGCAGCAGCACAAGGACGTTGTTGGCGACAACCACTCTGCCGCTGCCGAGGACAAGCTCGACGCGCAGCACCACGAGGTCGCTCCTGACGCCAACCGCTCGTACGCTTAAGCACTGCAGGCCTCTGTCAGTCAAGCTCGGTAGCTGGTCAAGAAGGAATAGGAATATGGGAAGGATCGTTGTGTCTAGGGAGTATCAGCGGATGTAGTGATCTTATCGGATGAAGGTATCATGGTATCAAGGAGGGCTACAGCATATCTGGGCTGGGTGTCGTCTATAACGTTTCGTCCAAGCATGCAGTGTTGTTCATGTCCACCCACCGCACGGATAGTACTCAGAATAGGCACGTCCTATTGCGGTCGAAGCAAAATAGGCGCCTCTGAGCTCGGACGCGTTTGACTTTGAGTGGCAAGCGTTGATCTTCCATCTTCATCTCCATCATCATCTATCTGCGTTCAATATGGCGAGTCCACGCATACAAAGCTGAGAGCCCAAGCTGATGTTGTCCAGGCAAGCAAGACTCTCGCCGCCGGGCTGGGCCAAGGCCTGCCCTCATCGGCGTCCGCGAGAAAACAGGCCCACCCACGGGAACCATCCGGGGGCGCGTATACAATGTTCACCCCCGTCCAGGTTAAACAGTTCAAAGAGGCGTTCAACATGATTGATCAGGATGGGGATGGGCGTGTGACCGAGGGAGATCTCAAGGTCATGCTGACGAACCTGGGTGAGTCGCAGAGCGGTAGCGGTAGCGGTAGCAGCAGCGCCAAGTAGAACGACCCCCGGTTGCGACTAAGGACTGACCGAACAGGCCAAACGCCCACACCTACATTACTCAACGCCCTACTCTCTTCCCGACCAGGATCAAACAATACCGGAGGAGGCGCAGCAGCAAAAGAAGGGATCAACTTCACCCAGTTCCTCTCCATGATGGGCGAACGGCTCCTCGCTCTCGACCCGGAGCCCGAGCTCCTTGAGGCGTTTGCGAGCTTTGATGAGGGCGACAAGGGCGTGGTGGACGTCAAGGAGATGCGGCGGTATTTGGGCGAGATGGGCGAGCGGATGGAAGATTGGGAGGTGAGTCCCTCGATGAAGGATCAAGTGCTGAGGCTGACATGGGTTCTAGATTGACCGTTTGTTCTCTGGACCGTTCACCCGCGGAGGCAAGTTTGACTATGTCGAATTTGCCAAAGTGTTGAGAGTCAACGATGGCGAGGAAGAACGCGAGGACAAGCTGGCCACTTGATTGGGGCACCGTACGAGTCTCAGTGTGTGTATGTGTACAAACGGATAGACTGTTGTATGACTACTCCTGCATGGCTTCTCGCAAGTCGAGTCTACGATGATCTGCCTTTACAAAGTCTGCTTCATCGTCCTGTCCACAATCGCACCGCTTCCGCTATGCTCTCTGCCTTCCATCCCGGCTCTCGCGCCTCACCACCGTCCGAACGGCCACCGGTCTCCTCCCATGCTGCACTCTCAACATGCGTGAACGTCTCTGCCGCTTCCTGCACCTTGACTTGCAACGTTGCTGAATCCACATCTTGCGCAGCACCAGCCGCCACTCGCTGCTTGAGCACGTCGAGCAGATCGACAGGCGGCACTCGCCGGGTCGAGAGGTACACAGCCAGTCCCTGTTCTTCGTCTGCCTGCGCGGTCGAAGCCTCGCGTCCGGTCTGCGACGGCCATTCGCCCTCGACCAAATACCGATCTACTGTTTCTTCGGAAGCCTCGGCCTGCTTCGATATCATCCTTCGTAGGTTGGCAATCAGAGCGATGCGTGCCCAGGGTGCACGACGTTCGGCTGAGACTCCCGCTGCACTGACAAAGTGTTTCTCAAACACAACGGCAGACGCGAAATGCAACAGCATATCCAGCTGTTTCAGGCGTTGAATGCGCAGGTCTTCCCGACCGGCCGGGTAGGTCAAAAGGTCAAAGTACAGCGGTAGGAGCAGTTGTTTGTCCAACGCGACGCACTCGATAAGCACTGTGCGGATCGCCTCGTCCAGGCCTCTTCCCAAGGCAGATACCGAAGGTGCCGGATTGGCCGTCGAGGCAGTGGCGGGATCCCCAATCGCGGTCGGGGCGTCTGCGAATCGCCTAGCTAACCCGACCAGAGCCGTGTCTGCCGAATGGGCACGCATGAGCTCCAAGACCTCTGCCGCGGACGGTGAAGGCGGCGCAGCAGCCGACAAGAGGTCCCAGTGCATGTCGATACCGGTCATCGATCCTGCCCGGACAAAGATGCTTCTGTTCCCCTTTGGATCGCTTTGATAGTCCAAGAAGCCTGTCTTGCGTTTGACATATATCGTTCGTGTGCGCACAAGGGTCTCGCGATCTCTGGAGCCCGGCGACAAGTCGTACGTGATCGGCCAATACCTCGGTGAATCCACCTCGATCGATAAGAGGGATTCGAAAGGCGCAATGAGCGTAGGCGAGATGAGGGACTGTTGACGGATCGTATCTCCGTCTTTGAGCTTGACCTTGACCAGCAGGTAGACTGTCTCGCCCGAGTCCACGTCCTTGGCAATAAGGCACCTTGGCTCAACGGCCAACGCCCACAAGTGTCGGAATGCTTGAGGGTACGCCTTGTTGTCCCCAGCTGACGCTTGAAACCGGGGAAAGAAGGCGATTGCCATCGCCGCAATAGCGAGGTTCGAGCTGCCAAGGGTGAAATGCCCTCGGCCCAGGAAGAGAATGCCGCACGCCATGTGCATGGCCATATGCGTGCCATACGTCACTCCAGCTCCTTCCTGTCCGTGCGCCACACGCAATCGCCGAAGGACATTCAGTTCGCCCGTACCGGACATGACCACTGCGAGGGCGATCGTGACCACATTCAGTCCCTGCCGAGCCGCTTGTCGCTTGATGCGACCTTCGTAAGTCATGGAAGGACCGGTGGCCGCTTTGGCCAGAACCGAGAAGAAGCTCATGAGGTTGGTGTGCGCAAGTTCAGCTGCCGTCCCAGCGTATTTGAGCCCGATAGCCAGACAAGCGCCCGAGATGATGTGGAGATAGGCGAGCTCGGTAGCGAGTTCCATCTGCGCTGATCGCTTGTGATTTTTATGTTGAGCCTGGATGAAGCCAGGGAGCTGCTCCTCGATCCATGCTTTTGAAGGCGCGATGTCGTCCCACATGATCAGACCTCGGGCAAAGGTGCGCAACAGCAGCAGTTCTGGCTGGACCGACTCGAGGTCGAAGGCGGTCTGCGGGATGGAGAGGATGTCCGCGACGTCCTTTCGGTTTGTCTTGAGATACATCAAGCCGAGAGCCAGAGTGGCGGCTGCCGAAGTGAGCGTAACATCGACTGTTGAGGCATGGGCATTGGTCCGCGATCTTTCCAGCGATGGCGCATCGCCGTGAATGCGCCGACGGAGTTGGATGAGCATGCGTCGGTCGGCCTCGCTCGCAACAGATCCCCCTCGACCAAGCATAATCAGCCCGAAAGCCATTGCGGCCGAGAACGAGTAGGCCTCGGCGTGTTCCACGAAATTATCGACCCCCGGCATGTCTTTGCGTCCGACTTCGGCAAGTGTGACCTCCGCCATGCGCAAATTACGACTACCGACATATACCAAGCCGAGTCCGAGCATTGCGGAGCACTGGATCAACGGCGACGCATTCAGCTCCATTGAGCCTAACGGCAGCAGTGCGTGCGTATGTAGTGACAGGATCTTCGTGAGGAGCAGATCCTCGCTACCGGCGAAAGAACACGACAGGCCGAGAAGCAGGCCGACCGATGTGAAGTCGTGCCGCGGTTCCATGTACGGAAAGGCGTGATACGTCTGCAGATTGCGTAAATGTCCTACCAGCCCGAGGCCAAGCAGGAACCCGCCATGTTCCGGATTGAGCGATGAGGGACGGTTGAAGACGATCCATGAAGAGTCGATGCCTTTGCACTCTGGCGAGACGGAAAGAGCCGCCGAGACGCCGTTGTGGAAGCAAGGCCAGTCCGCATTTTCAGAGACAATCTGCGCTTGTATAACATTGTTGCCGGGCAACACCTTGACGGACAGCTCGATAAGAGGGATGTCCCAGATATCCGTGATAGTGGTGGATTTCGTGCCATACTCGAAGATCCCTTGACCGACGGTAATGGCAAGCGTGCGGTTCGCAATCGTGTTGACGACGTTCTGGTGATAGTTGAGGATGTCTGCTTCGCTGCAAATTCAGCTTCTTTTCAACAGGCTGAGAGATGAATGACATACCTGGCGCCTTTGGGATCGGCAATGGACAATGTGCGCACTTTGGTCGTTTGCATGATCCGCTCAACTTCTTGTAGTCGCCTGTCTGCGTTGAAACGGACGTATGGCGTTGCAGTGGGGTGTTTGTGGCTACCGTGACCGTCTTTGATCTGGGCCACATTGAGCTTGTCGCCCTCAGGAACCTCACAGGTCAGCACAAGATCAACGTCAGGTTTTAGCTCACTTCGGCAGGCGGGATCTTGAGCACTGGCTGCGCTGATCTCTGTGCGGCGAGATCTTCTCTACCAACATACTGGCATATCTCGGGAGACCAGAATTTCTCAGGACTGCCTTGACAAACCCGCAACATTTCGTAGATCGGCATTGCCACGCCGCTGGGGAGATCATGTAACCAATCGTGGGTCAGGCCAAGCTTGATCAACGTATTCGCCATGCTTGCGGCACGCACGAGCACATCGGTTCGGTCGGTCACCTGGGAGTACGACGGGCCAAAGGCACTGTAAACTTGACAGGCAAGCTCTGTCTGCTTGCACGGATCCGGTGAGCCGAGTTCGGACACGAGTCGTGGAATGATTTGCGAAGGAGAAGGGAAAGGTTTGAGACGATGCGTCAATCGAGTTTGCAGGTAGTCGACGATGTCGGGAGGCATTTCGTACTTTGCCATATACGACATGTCGCATGATTGCACTTTTCCTGCATCAGCAAAGCCAGTAATGGAACAGAATTGCCCACCTGTCCTCGAGAGCGAAGATACAGCGGAAGGAATCAGGCGTAGCCAGTAGTCCGCCCAAGCCCGCAATCCAGCCGCGCTCGCCAACTTGACAAGCAGATTTGCCACATCGATGACTTCGGGCTGACGAGACAGCATCAGGCGACAGTCTTGGGCAACCAAGTGCAGGGCCAAAATAATACCTCCAACTTCATTGGTATCGATCGTCTCGCCAAAAAGGAGGTTGACCTCGTCGTTTTCGAGGACTGGTCTCACTCCCGCTGCCATTGCCAGACGGCGCGTTATCGGATCTCCACATTGCAGCGCGGAATATGAGAGGTGATCGAAAGTGGTGGCTGGGCGATGGGACTCGAGACCGAGCAATCGCGACAGAGTTCGATTGAAGGCCTTCCATGCGGACCCTGCTTCTCGCTTCGAGGAGAATGAGATTTGGAACTGGGCCAACAATTCGCGTTTCAGGATGAAGAAAGCAGCCGGCGAGACGACGTATGAAAGTGCTTCGAGACATCTTCGTGCCAAGCCTTCCGGCAACGCAAAGTCGACATTGACTCGGATCGCAGCGCCATTATCGAACAAGATGGAGAAGCTCGACCCGAAAGCGTCCGACAGCCCCACGATCTGATGGTCGATGTTTGAACGAGCAGGTCCAGGCTCATCAATCATCATGTGCAAGCTAGAGGCAAGCTTGTGCGTGACCTCATCGTGCCCCTCGATCGGCTGCGAGGGAATGCTGAGGGGTATGCTTCGGATGCCGCTAGTAACAAGTTTCAGCTTGCCGTGGTGATCGACGATGACGGTGTCAAAGACTTTAGGGCGAGTGGCGATGACTGGTACAGCAGCGTTGGCAGGTATGGATGTCGTGTAGGTGACGGTCCAATGAGGGTAATGTGCGCGATGCAGGCGGACTTCGAATATATTGAGCTCTCCAGGAATATGTAGATTCAAGTTGAAAGTATCTGAAGAGATGTTGTCACTCAAAAACACTTGTATCGTATCGAGAGTGACACCGCTAAACGGTCAGGTCCGTGGCAGTGTACATGAAGAGGACGTACTGGGACGGTCTCCAGGTCCAGAGTCTGTCCAAGACCCAGTCGCTCCTTTGGACATCATCGTCTCTCTCGAGACCCATCATCATCGTCGTCTCCCTGAGATCCCCGTGGACCATCGCAAAGGGCGTTTTGCCCACGCGAGCTGACTCTCCCTCTCGACTGAGGAAGCCCGAAGCCCCAGATAAGCGTCTCTCGTCAGAGACGATGGCCGCCACAGCTGTTGGACCTATCGACGCCCTACTCCGGGAAGCTCGGGGGGCGCTTGGTCCGGCACCGCTTGGCTGGCCAAATGCTGAGGACGGTGGATTTGTGAATGCAGATGATGTCGCTGGCGCGGTGAATGGAGGCGGGTCAAGCGCGGCATGTAGCTCTTCCACTTGCGCAGACTGTTTTGATCTGCTCTCGGTTTCTGCCTGAGTAGCGAGAGGAGGTGGAGCTGTTCCCCGAGACATCCGGGGTGCTCGCCGTTGGGTACGGTCCAATGGGTCGGCTGCTGAAGAGACTCGCCTGTCGCCAGATGGAAAGGCTGTCATCGAGGAAGGGTTCCGCGCCAAAGACGGTCGAGGGGGTCGTCTCGGAGGAACGGGCTGGGGCATTGGCGCTTCGGCCAGGAGCTCAGCAGGGTGCATCGTGCGCACATTGGCAGCTGGAGTCGAGGTCGGGGGTAGACCTTCAATGGGTCGTGTAGGGATCTCGGGAGATGGCATGTTTATCGACTGAGATGAAAGCTCAGTCGGCACGAACACCCAACGACATAGCAAGATCTCCCCCTGGACCCTGTCGTGCAGTACGACCATGCCGTACTCTTCAAGGACTTTGACAATGGCCATATCACTGCCCACAGCTTCGCCGACACCAATGAGGCGGCCGTTGCGCCGCGAGTAAGGAGCGCCATCCTGGACCCTTCCCATGACTACCGGTCGCAGCTCTTCGAACGGCCGTGCGAGGGTGTACAGGCGCGGCAGAGGCGGGGCATCATCCAGCGAAGAGTCGAGCTCGTCCAGCGCCGACAAGGTCGATATGTCGTGTATACCACCGAGTACCGAACGAGTCGGATGGCGTTCTCTCCGATCGAGAGCACGCTGAACGATGATCCCTCCTCCTGGTTTGCTCGTGGAGGTGGGCGGTATTGCCCAGGCCGCTTCGACGGGGAAGGGCAGATGCACCACAACACTCTCTCCGTTCGGCCAATAGATCCATGCCCGTGTTTGGAGAAACACCACCAGCGCCCTTTGAACTTGCTCTGGAGTTGCCGAGGAGGAGGCCGCCAAAGAAGGCGCTTTAGGCTGACCCCATTTCGCAGTTTGAGAATGATGGAATGGCCCAAACGTCTCGGCGTGCTTGCCCTTGTTACTCAAGAGATAGTCGACACCTGTCAGGCCTCCCACAGGGGGCGCAGGTCCATCTCTCCTTTTCCCATGTCCATGTGGGGCGCTGCCATCCGGCGAGTCGCGCGGAGCAAACCGAGCGAACAAGGCGCAGGCGACATCCTCTCCTTCGTGATCGTAAGTGTACTTGCGTACTATCTGGGCGCCGCGGCTCCAAACGACAGTGCGTTCGTACCATACAAGCTCCTCCTCCGCTCCGCAGCGTTCTGTTGTGTCGCTCGTAAACGAGCGGCCGAGTTTGCCTTTGCGCCTGGAGTGCCGCGATGTAGGGGGAGAGGCGGTATATGGAAGGGAGCTCGGCCCCGCGTGGGAGGCATCGTAGGCGTGATGCAGTTGCCCCGGGGTGGTGGCTGGCCCCAGGACGTGGGCAGTCAGCATCCGGTGCGTTGTCGCGGTTGGTGATGAGACGGTATGATGAGCGGCCATTTTGACTTTGGTCGCGTCGAGCTTGCAATTGAGCTTTTCAGGCACCGACAACAGCCCACGGCTCCCTCTCTCAAAGATACACTGTGCAGTTGTTGTCCATCGCTTCTCAGGGGAGCAACGGTATGCATGGCTCGTAACAAACGGAATACATGAGATGAGCGAGCTGAATCTACAACGACCAACGGAGCAGGAACGACAAATGTAAATTGCAGACAACGGAGGGAAACAACGAAATGTGTGGGATTGTTACACGGCGACGGGTCGCTTACAGCTCGTCGGCTGTCTCGTCGTCGGTCTCATCAACAAAGTCAAACTCGTCCTCGTCCAAGCTAGCAGTGACACTAGGAGTAGTGGTGGTGGGCGCGTCTTCGATGTCAAAGAAGGACGAGACCGACGATCGCATCGAGGGCGCCACAGCAGAGATGACCGACGTGTCGTCATCGTCGTCGGCCAGGTGGTACTCTTCCTCTTCAGCGTCCTCGACCGCGGCCGGGTTGAGCTCGACATGAAGGTCTGGATCGAAGATGACAGGGTCGACCGGTGCAGACGAGTCGCGGACTTGGCGTTGCTCCTCAGCGGAACGGCGCAAGTCAGCCAACGAAGGCATCTGGCACGGGAGCATCGGAGCGAGCTGCGGTGTTCGAAGAGCAGGGGTCGAAACACCGGAGGGCATGATGACCGACGAAGCGTTCATCGATGGCGGGCAAGACTTTTCCTGCTCGACCGTGATTCTGCCAATCAGCTTCCAATTCCACGACAGAAGTTGCCACTGACCTGACACGAAGAGGCTGGCCGTAGGTGTTGCCATCGGCGTCCTCGAAGCGCCACTCCTCCACAATCTCCCTTCCAGGCTCGTCGGGGACTTTCAGACCCTCGAAAGAGAAGTGGACCTCCTCACCCTCTTTGATGTCGTCGCGAGCGACGATAATCTCCTTCTCAACGGCGGGGCCAAGCGAAGGCTTAGTCTGATGGACGAGGCGGACGACGTCAAAGTCGAAGTCTGCACCCGATGCAAAGTGCTTGACCTTCCAAGACTTGGTGAAGACAGCGCCGGGAGGCAAGATGGTTCCAGGGGGCATGGTGGTGTGTCGAGCCCAAGAGAAGATGTCGAGCGGGGAAACGGGTTCTTTGACCTGCTTCTCCTCCTCCTCTTCCTCTACGACCTCCTTCTGCTTGCCCTTATCGAGAGGAGCAGTTTCCTCAGCCGCCGGGGTGGGGGCATAGGCCGGGAGCTCGCTCTTGATGGAAGCATTGTCCGGAATCAAAGGGGTAAGGAGATCTTCGAACGGATTGGCGACAGGCTGCACCTCGGATTTGACGTGCTGGATGTAGCTGCCTGGAAAGACGGGCTGATCATCTTCCTCGGGCTTGAAGAGCGCAGCATGAGTGACATGTTCCCGGGCCTGCATCTGGCGCCAAGGCGCTCGGCTCAGCCTAGGGAAGGTCCTGGGGCCACGCTGGCACGCGTTGCGGCCATGGGCGAATGGACTGGCATTGGACGAGCGAACGCCGCGGGCGGGAAGCTCAAGGGTCGACTCGAACTCGACGCGCAGAGGCGTTTTCGTTTTGAGCATCGGGTGATCGGCGGGATGGACGGGGAACGGTGCCGATTCGCACTGATCGCACAGGTCGTAGTCGGGACACGACGGGTGCATGCACTTGTATCGGGTACCTTTGATCGTCTTGTCACATCCGTCACAGATGATTCCCGAGTGAACCGCCTGTTTGGCGGGATCGTCCGATCGATCAACGTAGTCGTTGGTCGCGTGCACCTTGACAAACGAGTGGTTCGGATGAGTCTCGGCGATGGTTGGAGCGCAAGACGCGCAGCAGTCCCAATCGGGGCAGTTCAAGCATTTCCACCTGACGCCCAGGATATGCTGCGAGCAGAGATCACAGCTCGCTGGATGGCGAACGGGCACCTCTGTAGCCTGCGCATCGGAAGGAAGCTTGATCCTCTGCTCCAGTCCGTGGTGCAGCATCGCGCGGAAGGTGTGGGTGACAGGGTGCAGCTCCGAAGTGCTGAGCAACGGCAGGCACGAGCCACAGAGATCATAGTCTGGGCACTGCTCGCACTTGTAGCGCATACCACGGATGCCTGTCAGGCAGCCATCGCAAGAGATGTGCTTGTGCCGGAAGCCGCCCTTATCAAGCTTTCCTGAAGGTTTCGCCGACTCATCAGTCTGAACCTGGGCTTGCGACAACTCTGGGCTGTCGGCTTGCACCTGGGAAGAGGTCTGATAGGCTCCAGGGATAGGGCCGTCACGCGCATGAGGTGCGGCCGCTCCATCGAAAGTGTTGGCGAGCTGCTCGGACAGGTTCTTGAGGAAGTTGTCCAGAATCGTCTTGATTTCCTGGGTGGGAACGAGCGATCGGGCATTTTCGGGATGCTGCATGACGTCGCTAACGCGGTCGATCAAGGTCCGGAAACCATGATTGTCGTTTCGAGGGGTCGTGCCGTTGTTCCACGGCATCGAAGGCTGTACGGGGGGTGGGGGCGCCCGCAGGAGTGTGTCGAGGTCGGGGAAGAGGTTTTCGACATCCTTGTCATTGCCCGCGGTCCATGCGGCGAGCTCATCGAGCGTTTGGTGCGTGCGCGATTGTTCTTCTTTGCTCTCGTTTTCCACGAAACGGCGGAGCGACTCGGAGCCAAAGAACATGCCGCCGTCGAGCTCGTCGTTCATGTGGTCGAGCTCCTTGGTGAATATTTCGATCTTGTGCTGCAGTTTACGAGTGCGTTCGCGCTTCTCTTCGACTCTGTTGCCCCAGAACGATACAGCCATGAGATCGTTCGAGTCTTTGCTCGATTGCAGCTTTGCCTCGAGGGCAGAAAGCAGGGAGACGCTCTTTGAAAGATCCTCCTTGAGTTCGCTGATGTAAATGGTGGCGCCGCCTGCAACCTGGATGAGGTCTTTTGCACGATGAAATTCGTGAATGTTGTCGAGACGAGGGTCAGAAGAGAGAAGGACTGTAAATACAAGAGATGGTGCAGCAAAGTTGCCGTGGAGGAATGGGGACTGCGCCGTCTCATACCTGTGGATTAGAGTGAGGACAAAGGAGGAGAGGGAAGGACAGCCTAGTGCCGATGTGGAAAGGGTACGGTGGAGCAGAAGGTGGGTCCGGATCGACCCCAAGAGCCTTGGCGCAATGGGCATCGACATCACCGTGAATGGGGAGAAGGTGGTGTCAGGCGGGAAAGGATGAGAGATGTCTCACTCACTCTTTGGCGTCACACACATGTCGCTTGAACATGATACGTGCATCTAGAGCGTCGTCCGGGTAAAACAGCACGTTGACCCAGAACGTGTGCGCCGTCGAGGGGAGGTTGAAGCTCGCTCTCAGCTGCCAGTCAGCGGACGGACCACTATCGCGGGTGGCCGCGTGCGCCAGGCTGAGTGGGACGGGGAGGGCATATGAGACATGAATACTCACGCGGTTCTGCACTTCGGAGAAGGGCGGGAACTTCTTGCCCGCGAATGTGACCCTCCGCGTCTCATCTTTGAGCGTAGCCTTGATGACGAAGACCATGGCGGGAGGGGGGCGTGGGTGGATTGGTGGGGTGAGAACGGTGGCAAACGCGCGGTCGGTCTACCACCTGTGATGGCCGATAAGACAGGACACTATGGCGTTGGGCAGGACGCCAGGGATACTATGTGCTGAGATTTGGTGTGTGTGGTGCAGAGGTGTTGGTGTTGAGAAGATGAAGGGTGATGAGATGATTAGACGCGTGTCGTCTTCAGAAGGCGGGATGGAGAGGAGAGGGAGGTGGGGGGGGGGGAGGCGGTGAGATAGCGAGTTGCCGAGTCCCGGGTCGGGGCTAGACCGGTGGCGACAGAGAAGCCTATTTTCCGAGAAGTTGAGCGAATTAGGCATGCTACTTCTGCTGGGCCAATCGCGGGTATCCTTTTGCTGCTTCTGCATTCGTCGATTGTCGTCTTAATACACCTTCGACGCCGGCGCCATGTCTCTCGTCAGGACAATCAAGAATGTACGGGCAGTGGGCCTGCGACAGTGGTTTAGGGATATGACGTGAGCAATCAGTCGCCCCGTCAAAAGGAGGAGACTTGAAGACATTCTGACGAGCAGGTACATTGGCGACGCAAAGAAGGGTCGGCTGGTAGGCACAGACGAGATGGGCAACAAGTACTACGAGAACCTCGTCCCAGAGGAAGAAGTACCTGGTGAGCATCACAGGAAGCATTGTAGGAGTAGGAGGGCTCTTGCTGAGACGCAGGACGAGGACGATGGATCGAGTATGCGCAAGACGACTTCAACGCCTCGCAGGCAACACCAGAATGGCATTCGTGGCTACACGGTATCCGCCAGCTACCGCCAACCGAGGACCCCGTCGTCAATGCCAGTCGACCACCGTGGCTCGCTGTGAGTGTCGCAGCTGCGGTTGTGAGCTGAAGTAGCTGACGATGTAGCCCTTCAAGGAGAACTTGACCGGGACCAGGGGAGCATTCAAGACGTACTCGACAGTGACACCGAAGATCCAAGCATGGGAGCCAGTCGCAAAGGCACGGACGGGTGGGCAGCCGAAAGCATAGGCCCAACCACGACATGCATTGTGACTATATTCTGAGATACCTCTAGATTCGATGGAAACGGAAAGGAAAGGGGTGCGCTGACCTGTGGAGCAGCCAGATTTCTACGGGATCTAGGTTGACTAGTGGTACAGGACAACAAACGACTTACTCTACTCTCAGATCTGCTAACAAATTTCCCATGATGGGTTCGCAACAGCTAACCCCTCGCCTCGGCCTCCTTGACCGACTGACTGGCGCAGCTGCTCGAGGCCTCCTGCGTTCCTGCCTCTTGCTCCTCCCGCACCTCGCTCTGCAAGCGCCGCATGGCAGCTTCTCCCAGCTCAGCGAATGTGTATCCGCACATACAAGAGTGCTTGCCCGGGGGCGAGTTCAATACCTCGTCGATGTTATTTCCCGACTCGGCGTCGGCAGTCTGGTAGTCGGGCAGATTGAGTGCCGCCGTCGTGCAGGTACACGAGGGGATCGTGATGTTCACCCTGACCTGCATCATACGCAGCTCACCGGGACCTTGAACGGGCTTGCCAGTCACCAACTCGCCGTCGATCGAGTAGAATACTTGTATCAGCACGTCGTGTTTGACGCGGATTGGCGTGATGGTTCTGCGAAGTCAGCTTGGGTCTCTCATTGGTTGAAGCAGCCGATTCACCCATCGTTTGTGGAAGGACGGATCTTATCGTGATTAGGAATGCGAGCCACAGCGCGAGTCTTCCAGCCCGTCTCGTCTACACTGTTCGTGCTGGTTCCTGTACCGGGAAAACCTCCCGTCCCAGGACCCTTGCTACTGGAACCGGACCTGGCCTTTGATGGTCCACGAGGACCATGAGCCTCCCCTCCCCTCCACAGGCTCTCCACGTTGTGTGCAGGGAATCGCTCGCCAGATTTATGCGCTCGGCCAACTTGATACAAGATATGCGACTTGGGCGCTTCGGGAACGATAGCCTTGTCGTTGGGCGTGCGCGGGGAGATGATGCTATAAGTCTGTTGTATCATAAGGCGTAGGAGGAAGATGGTGGTTTTGGGCGAAGGACAGGGGATGTGG
The DNA here is from genome assembly GCA_024343385.1 of Tremella yokohamensis. Classification (NCBI taxonomy): domain Eukaryota; kingdom Fungi; phylum Basidiomycota; class Tremellomycetes; order Tremellales; family Tremellaceae; genus Tremella; species Tremella yokohamensis. The sequence continues at coordinate 924,384 of BRDC01000032.1, read as the reverse complement.
AGTGAGACGAGGCAAACAGCGCCGATGCAGAACTGCTCGGCTTAGTTGCTGGTCACATCCGAGACGAATTGAGCAGGACGACTCACCTGTTCTGCCGATGCTGTAAATTTCCACGTACCAATGCCATCCACGAAACCCTCTTTGCGGATGTCGAGCTGGTACACCCCGCCACCAGGTGAAGGATTGGCGTGGACGATCAGACTGCGAGAAGCGACCAGGTCTCCCTTGAGCCAACCGGCCTTCTCAGCCTTGAGTTCGCTCGCTGTGCTCTTGTACGATTTGATACTGCGCGCATCATCCGCTTTGGGTCCAAGGGAAAGGTGGGGGATGCTCTGTATGTCCGAGGACTGTCGCCGGTGATAAAGACCCATGAGTGACGGAGACCCCTCGCCAATCGCAATGGCCGAGTCGTCCGGACCATCTGGAGATGCTGCACCCAAAGGGGACACATCCGCAAGGGGCGAATGTACACCGCGAGGCGATCCAAACGAATCTCGCGACCGCGTATGGGCCAGCGCGAGGTCTTGCGCCAGCTTGTCGGAACGCGCAATGACCGTTTCAAAGTCGCGTTTGAATTCGATGTCGTCGCTGATCCCCGAAGATTCTTTGCCTTTTCCAAACGAGGCGAGGACTGAGGTGGCAGGGATGCCCTCTACGCGCGCAGTGAGGATATACGACAACCGGCAGAATTGGTGGTAGTCGTGAGTGGCCAGTGTGGCAGGGAGGAGGATGGAGAAGGAGAATGACTGGCTGCCCTTCTCGAGCCATATGCCCTCTGAGTCGCCTCCGAGGACCTCTACCCCTCGTTCGAAGATGCCGTCCTCTTCCCAGCCGCGAGGGCCGAGATGGAGTCGGCATACACCTTGGACACCGACCGAGATGGCCTGACAGCGACGACGCTCTTTCATGATCACCTCTAGAGCGCCAGTGAGGACGGTATCGTCTGTCGGCGGCTCGCGAGTGCCACTTTCGAGCGGATGCAGCTCGAGCTGGCGCGGTGGGCGGACGAGTACGACGCCCCTGACAATCAGCTCTAATCCTCGACCACACAGATAGCTGAGACATACCAAGCAGGCACATGTATCTTGAGACTGCCTTTGTTGGACAAAGGTTGGGGACTCGAGCTTCGCAGGTATATAGGCGGGGGCACACGGGGCCTATCGTCCAGTACTAGCGGATTGACATTGGGCGACCTGTCGAGCGAGCTGCGAGCATAGCTCGGCGGGGCAGGCGAGGATGCACGCCTTGGCTCGATACGCGAGTCGAAGGACGGAGCCGGGGAAGAGGCCCGGCGTTGGGCGCCCGGTAAAGGCGGGGAGAGATGACCATTGTCTGATATCTGTCGATGGCCGAGAGGGGGCCGCGGCGGTGTACCCGGTCGACCGTGACTCCGACTCTGGGTTTGGCTCAAGAGCGAAACGGGGTTGGCAGGTCCTGCGGACCCGGAGAGGGGGCTCGAGGCGCGTGGCGAATACTGCGATAGCGGAGGGGAAAGTAGTGTCTCGGGCGAAGATGAAGGTGATGATGATGGAGACGTGGCAGCACGGCCTCTCCCACCAGTGGGTGTCGGAGCCGACATGTCAGAGTCACGCCGATAGTGATCGGCGAGTAGACAAAGACATGTTGATGGGGCGTCTTAGCTATACGCAGCGTATATGACTAAATGGGCGCCTGTTGGCAAGTTGACGTGTCAGCGCAGGAGTCGACTCGAGTGGGCATCCGGCCATGCGACTCTCGTGCGGTCGTATGACGTCCCATGCGATGAGATGAGAGCTATCCCTGTCCGCGTCCGTCTCTTACCTCGGAGCTACTGCTGTCGCTGCTTAGCCAGCAGCGCTACAGGCTTACCAAGAGGTCGAGTCGAAAGAGTTTGTAAAGTTGACTCGACTGCACCGCAGCCCGCCCGTCCGTCTCCCAAATGTCCCCGACAAGCTGCTGCTGCAGCTGGAGCTGCTTAAATCGACTTGGCGACCGAAGCCCCGGCTCGGCCCGTGCCTGGAATCCAGTCACTTTCAGGCCCACATCTCCGTCGATCCCTTAGAACCCGGATACGAAATTATCTGACTCATCTCACCTATCATCCATCTCATTGGCCATCATTGGGGACACGGCAAGCACGACACCGGACAGCTAGGTAGGGACGAATAGATGCATCCAAGTCAAACGAAACGGCTCCCCTCAGCTCCAGCACCCAATCAAGGGCAGGAGCCTGGGTGTAAGCGTGCGACGGCTCCATGTTATGACGATTCGTAGCGACTTGATATTCATCTTCTCCTTCCCTGCCTCCGACCCCGTCCCCATCTGCTCCTCTCTGATCGCAGTCACAAGAATGACCACTTAGAACAAGCGCTGAGGCTTGCCCATGGTGGACTTGATGTGGAGCGAAGCAACGTTCTGCCACTGTCGGAGTCAGCTGGATTCGGTGGCGCACAAAAAGACGACTCGCCTGCTTCTTCAACAGGGAGATGAGGAAGTTGATCGACATCATGGCGTTGGACATGACCTGGTCCTCCTCCATGTTGACGTGGCCGATGGCGACACCGAGGCACAAGACCTTCTTAAGCTGGAACTTGATGGTCGAGCGGACTTCGTTGACCTTGCGGGCGAGGTCCTCGGAGTGCGAGACGGGAGTGGGGAACTTGCCGGCCTTGGAGAGACCGGGACCGAGCAAACTGGAAGTCAGACATGCTGCGTCTCTACTCGGATACCTTGCCAGACAAACTCACCGAGGGATCTGCTTGATCAAAGCCTCGGACGCAAGGAAAGCGTCGTACTTCTGGGCGAGCTTCTTGACGAGCTTCTTGTTCTTGTTGAGCTTCTTCAAGTCCTCGACGGTCATGAAGGGAAGCTCCTCGTCAAGCTGCTTGGCACTGAATGTCAGCTCAGCGCCAAGTCAGTGGGTAAAAAGCTCACCGGTCGACGTCCATAGCATCGGCCAAGATGCAGAGGGACATGCGAGGGCGGGGGACATGGGGGAGCTTGACGGTGCCGGACTGTCGATCAGCATTCCTCCCCAATCTCACTGCCATCAAACTCACGAAACGCTTGTCCCTCTGGGGGTCGTAGTTCTTGAGGCCGACCTGGAGCTCGATGGTCTCCACGAAGTTCCTCTTTTTGCCACCGGCCTCCTTGTAGGTGGTCTCGCCGGACTGCGCGAGGACAGTCTTGATGGAAGATCGCACGCTTGATGCTTGAAGCTTGGACATTTTGTCGATATGGAGCCTTGAAGGATGAAAAGACTTTCGATCTTGCAGCTGAGCAGGTCTTTTGTCGAGGCGGCGCGGAGTTTTCGTCGGAGTTTTGGGAAAGCCTTCCGTGGCACCCCAGTGGGGAAAGGCATTTCTAACCTTCTCTAATTGGCTTTGACATGAATACTAATCGTTGCTAATGGTTGGATGCAATTGGCTTTGCTGGAAGGAGCGGCGGTAGCGTCGGCGGCTCGACACATGACATCACGCCGAGGAACGTCGGTTGGCTCGTGCTTCTCATCCCAAGAGTGGTCGCAGTTTCACTTTGTCTCCTCAACTCATCCCCACGACAGCAGCACTTGCTCCCTACTGCATTCCCTGTCATTGCACCGATTCGTTGCGCCATCTCTCGCACATCGCGTCGCCACCAGTCGCCACTTTTGCACCCGCCCCTGTCGACACACAGATAGCCTATCTTCGCCATGCCGTCCACGGGCCCGGCGGCCCCTCCCGTCCTCTACACTTTCAAGGACACGACCGACCTGCAAGGTTCGCTGGCCAACTTCATCCTCAAAGCGCAGACGGACGCCATCAACAAAAGAGGCAGCTTCACTATCGCACTCTCGGGCGGATCCCTGCCTAACAACCTGAAACCTCTCGTGGGGCTCGAGGGCGTTCACTGGGACAAATGGCAGGTCTTCTTTGCCGACGAGCGAATCGTCCCGCTCGACCACCCCGACTCGAACTACGACGCCTGCGCAAAGGCCTTCTTGAACCATGTACCCATCTCCCGGGAGCAGATTCATACCATCAACACCGAACTCTTCACCGCTGAGACCAAAGCCGACCCGACAGTAGGACCCAAAGACAAGGACGAGGCGGAGAACGAGGCTGTGGAGATTGCCGATGATTACGAACAGCAGCTCGTAAAGACATTTGCGGGCGCCAACGCGGCTAGATATCCCACTTTCGATCTCATCCTGCTGGGCATGGGCCCAGACGGTCACACATGCTCGCTTTTCCCGGGTCACGCCCTGTTGACTGAGTCAAGCCGCTGGATTGCCGAGGTCGAGGACAGTCCGAAACCGCCAAAGAGACGTATTACCTTCACGTGAGTAGCTTACCAAGACCCAGCTGGGATGCCGGTTGACAGTCAGCTACCCCGTCCTCAACCACGCTTTCCGATGCGCCTTTGTCTGTTCTGGAGAGGGCAAGCAAGATATGCTGTCGCAGATCTTGGACCGGCCAGAAGACGGTCTGCCATGTTCTCGCGTGAGGCCAAGCTCGTTAGTCACCTGCGTTCTCCGAGGATCTCCGAGCTGACCCTTAGTCCCGGACTCGTCTTTTGGTTTGCCGACAACGCCGCTGCGGCAAAGGTCAAGTACCCTCAGACTGTGTACAAGTGGATCGAGGAGGAGCAGCTGGAGAACTCGGAGGACCCGATAGCCCTTGAACGCCGCAGGCTCAAGGAGGAGATGGATGCCGCGGTCAAAGACGAGTAGTGACTACGCGATAGGGCTACAGAGGAGAGAGAGATCATACACATGTGAAGTAGACGAGACGATAGCATCAGCAGCCATAATATACATCCTCATGTGCGTCTACGTCTGGCTGCGGCCGATGCTGGAGACTGCGTCATGCATAGATGGGTCGGACGGATGTGCTACGCTCGGCCGATGACGGCAAAGACGGTACGAGTCGAACGGATATCGCTAACCGGTCGATCCCGAGTAGCGACACGGTATAAGAAGGCCAAGCCTCTGAGTGTCTCGAGTTATCTTCTTCCTTTGCGACATTGGGATTTGAGACTCGAGACGGGTAGGCCACTCGAACGTGCGTGACTCGAGGCGAGGCGGCTTCTGCAGCTGCTCCTGGTGGTGAAGCTCCCTCCATCTGCTCACGGCTCGCTACTCGCCACCACACTTCACATCATGTTGCCAGATCTTCCATTCGAAGTCCAGAGGCGGATCATTCATTTCACGCTGGCACTACCGCCTTCGGTACCCCCAGAAGTGACTCGCGATCTGCCCATTACGCCAGAATGGGACAGACTGGCCGGCCAGAACGGACGTCGGGCTCGGCTTTGGAGGGCAATACAGCGCATGGAAGTGCAGAGGACTGCCTCGAGTCTTATGAAAGTTTGCAAGGCTTGGAAGGTGCGTGCTCAGCTTTTCAGAAGCTCTTCGGGTCCACAACGGGTTGAACGACTGACTTCCAGCCCCTCGCCGCCAAGCACCTCTACACCGAGCCTGTCCTCACATCACACAACGTTCTGCCTTTCGCTCTGGCTCTGCTGGCCGGAGACCGTAAATGGTCCGACCTGAACCTCCATCCGCACTCGACTCCGGGCCGCTATGTCCGCACACTCGACCTATCTCACATCATGAGTGGCATCGAGACGCCCCATATGGTGCACCTGGCCAAAGCGTGCAAGACGATCATCTCACTCACGCCATGTCTCACACATCTGGTCCTTCCCCCGCCCTCTATACTGCCACTCAGCGCAGTCACAGAAGCGCCGAACGCTCCCATGCTCAAAGCGCTAGAGAACCTCGTGCTTGATACTGCTCAGACCGGCAACGAGGCGGTTGCCGCAGCGCTCAGCGCCTTGCCCGAGCTAGAAATGCTCGGCCTAGTCGGGGAAGGACAAGCCGCACTTGCAGACGCGGATCAATGGACCCCGACGGCATTTATACCGATTTCGCTACCGAGACTGCACACAGTCATACTGGATGGCGTCACTCGCTCCGACTTGCTGCAACAACTGGCCCAAGCGAATCTTCCTGCACTGTCTCGGGTGCTGATTACCCCCGACGATGAAAGTCCGGATCAGTCTGCCTTCTTCGCCTCGCACGCTCACCAGCTTCTATCTTTGACATTCCTCCCTTCGCGCGAATTCCCTCCGCGCCGACCGACACCGCCTGGCGATGTACTCTACACCTTCAGCTCCCTCCGACACTTGGCGGTATTATTTGCCGTACCCTTGGAAGAGCTACTGCAAGCCCCACGCGGCCATCCCCTTGAGGCATTGACAGTTGCAAAGCCTGGAGCGAGGCACGCTACTCCCTCTCCTGTGCCTCACGCACACATCGTACACCACAGGGTAGTCGAGGTGGACGATCTCCCGAAACTGCTAGGGCGTACATCTGCCGACTTGAAAATCCTGAGCATCGACGGCTATACCTGGCTCACCTCGGAACTGGGAGCCGCCGCTCTCGACACCGGCCTGAGCGGACGGATGCGTAGACTCGGAGCTAGTTTGAGGGCTCTGGGCGTGGAGATGAGGGATATGGACGGGACTAAGGCGCCGGACATGCCTGAGCTGAGCCGTCGTGGTAGGAGTGGGAGCAGGGCGGGCGCCAGCGTCGGCTCGCCGACCAGTCCCAAGATGGGGTCGTATATGCGTCTAGGTCTTCGGGTGGACGAAGAGGATGAAGAGGATGGGTCGTGAGACTATGGGACGAGTGGGGTATCTCAATTGATCATATAATGGTTGGGTAGATGTTGTAGTAACCGTCATCCTTCTTCACTCATTGTTGATGTATACGACTTGGCAAGTCGGGGCCGTATTTCGCCTACGTCGATATCTCGCGGAAACTGACAAATGGCTTTCCCCTGGTCGGGAATATGGTGCGGCGGATTGGCCGGTGACGCTTACTCGACTGTGAGCGGGCACGGAGCACGGACCGACACGGACCGCGACGGAGAAGTGAGACACGGCGAGGTGTTTATCCTCTGAAGTCAGCGCACCCTATAAGACGAGTCGGATGCCAAGACTACACTCACGGCTCCGAATCATCATTTGATCAGTATGTAGTCAAGCAGATTGACGTCGAAGAAGCTTCGAACGCTCTCGAGAAGGATATAAAGCCCAGCAAGACGTCGTATGCATGTTTAATCCTGACACAGAGCACCTCTTTCCGATTCCGATGGCAGAGGAGTCGCAAGTCTTCAGCTGTCCATCCCCGACACCGACCCAAGTGAGCATCATTCCCATCCAACTCATCTTCAACGAACCCCTCCCCTTCGACATGGTGACCTCTTGAACCGACATCGACGGAACCAAAGCTGTTGACATAATCATTTTGCCGATCTGACACGCCTATCTCATCACCTGCTTGCATATTCTGAACCTTGGAGCTCTAGCTGACGAGCCATGGGATTCGGTCTTGACCGTAACGACTTTGCGATAACGCCTCGACGATTGGGGTCGACTCGAGGGGTGTGGCGTTTTGTTCGGAGCCGTCACACGGGTCCGGCGGTTTATCTGAACCACGACTGCGACGCATGGAAGCTATAGGCCAACGACGCTTGTACATATACTTGAACCTTAGTGATCACTATTCTGTCTCGTATTCTGCGTCGCTTTCTCATATCTGCGCCTGTCCACTTGCAGCGACGTGGTCTCCGTGCGTCGTCCAGCAATATCTGTAAGTACCCAACACCTTTAAATCGAACCGTCCATTGCTTGGTGTCTGATGTGTCCTACGATATGCTTCTCCCAGAACTCTTTGCTGTTGATCCTGCGCCTTGTTCGCTCGCCGATCTGACCCATTCTTCTCGCATCTCTACTTGATACAGTCGATGGTCAGATGCTGATGCCACATTCTCTTCAGGGACGCTTAGGAAGTTCGGATCCGAATGAGGTGAAGTGGTCACGTGATGCATGCTTTGGTCTTTGAGATTTCGAAAGTCAGCCTTGTCGTCGGCTTGTTACATTCTCTTGGTTCTCCTTGTTCAAGCAACTCTGAAAGAGTTTAGACGTGAGACGGCCGCAGCAAGGCAGGTGATAGATTAGGTGAGTCACAGGTCTGCTGTCTTCCGCCTATCCAACACACACATGTCACAATGATGCTCTTCATAACTTATCTACATTGTCAGAATCCTCGTGATCGACACCTTCATATGACCTGAACCCTTCGTCTCCTTCCCAGTCTTGCACGCGCTTTCAAGTGACGTCTGCTGATGACAGACCGCTTGAGCTTTGCGCACCTTCATGCCAGACACATGTGGGCAGTTCATATGATATCGTTCGTAGCTGAATGTATCCGTGCGGTGAAACCACGATGAACTTTTACAAGTCGGGCGCTCAGGCCTTGGACTATCTGGACAAACACCAGACATCCGTCAAGGGGTCAATCAATGCCGCGGGCCTGAAATTATCGCCAGGAGAGACCAAACGGGTCTTGGCTCGTGAGCGCACCGCATCCGTGTCTCTGAAAGCCGCCTAACTTCCAGTGACGATCCAAACACTGAAGTGTACCTCTTGCTTACGCGCCCGGCGTACGTAGCTGACACGCAGACAAAGCCGCATTGAAGCAGCTGCTCGAGATCGTCCCTGTTCTCCAGCTTGAAAAACTCACCTTCCCCCGCAAAGTCCCAAGATCCAGTCCTTCATCCCTCAACCTCATCCTGGTCCTTCTACACGACCTGCTCTTCTCTCCAGGCGGCAAGATCGAGGCGTCGGACAAATGGCCGCCGAAAGAAGCTATCATGCGACACAAGTCTCGTCTCCGCGCCGAGCTGGTCAAGCTGCAAATACGAGAGGGCAAGTCGCGCAAGGAAGACCTAGGGAAGACGGCCGCAGGCGGTAGTGGCGAGGCGAGGTATGTGCGGTGGAACCCGAACATCGACCTTTGCAGGCAGGGCGATTGGTCTCTTGCTGCTCTAGTTCGACACCTAAAGGAGAAGCACGGATACGAGCAAGGCGAAGAGCAGTGGCCCATATCGTCCAAGACGTTCTTCATGGATACGCATCTCCCGGACTGCCTCCTCGTCTTCCCCGGTACGGCCAATTGGTGGGTCGGCGACAAATGGTACGAGGCCGGCGCAATCATCTTGCAAGACAAGGCGTCTTGTTTCCCGGCCAAAGTGTTGATGGAGGGATGGGATGGTGAGGGCAGCTGCCTTGATGCTACGTGAGTCTTCAACTGCGATTTGGACCTCTTCCCCAGGCAACATGAGCTGACTCGTAGGGCGGCTCCGGGCAACAAGACCAGCTACGTGTCTGCCTTGATGGGCAATACGGGCAAAGTGATCGCCTTCGAGAAGAGCAAGCCCCGATATGGGACTCTCGAGAAGATGCTCAAGACTGCCAGTTGCAACAATGTTCGAGCGAGGAATGCGGACTTTCTAGAGAGCGACCCTACCGAAGAGGAGTATGCGGATGTCACGCGAATGTACGTGGACCTTGAAGGTACATGAAGCGTGCTTACCTGCAGCCTCCTCGATCCTAGTTGTTCTGGCTCGGGCATTGTCAATCGCCTCGACTACCTCGTAGAGAATGGTCAGTGCCGAATCAAAAATGTGGTCCAGACTGACCAGTTGTAGAAGTGGAAGAATCAGGAAAAGCAGAACGGCTCGAAAAGCTGGCATCGTTTCAGCTGCAGATGATCCTGCATGCGTTCAAATGTCGGCCGCTTCAACGCGTCGGACAAGTACACCAAGCTGACAGACAGTCCCAGCAGCCAAGCGGGTCGTGTATTCGACATGTTCGATACATCCAGAAGAGGACGAACGGGTCGTCATGGCTGCCCTGCGATCTCGGCCGGCCAAAGAGCACGGATGGAGCCTAGCAGCGAGAGAAGAGGTCCTGCCCTCTTGGCCTCGTAGGGGTAGGAAGGAAGAGATGGGCGGAGATCAAGGTACGGCCAACCCATCTCCAGTAGCTGAACAATGCTGATTGAAATCAGGACTGGCGGACCGGGTCGTGCGGTGCCTCCCTGAAGACAAAACGAACGGGTTTTTCGTCTCGTGTTTCGTGCGAGGCACAGGGGTGACGGCACACGAGGCAACCGGAAAACGAGCCCGGAACGACGAAGAGGAGGACGGGGAAGAAGAAGACGCTACAGATGGACAGGCGTCAGAACAGGATGAGGCGACTGGTGCAGATACGCCGACTCTGCCGAAGACGGCGGCCCAAGCCGAGCGTGCCAGACGGAAGAAGCAAGCTCAGAAAGCCAAGAAGAGGCTCAAGGTGGCTCCCTCATCCGGCTAGCCGGTCTCCTGGCGCCCATCGACGAGTTGTCAATCCATCAATTTATCAAGCCATCCAGGTCAAGCAAGGTCCGGCACGATCAGCGATCAGCGCCATCAACGAGGATCCATCCCATGCCAATCTTCATCTCATCACTAGCGTATGCAGATCATTGTGGTTCTGCGATGGCGGCCGGGGAGGAATAATGTGCGTCTAGCCCGAAGAGAACCCCTCTGGCGCCCATGATCCGTCCGGATCGGGCATGGTGTGGTGGTGATGGTCAACGCCTCGTGTATCCTTTGAGGCCCCGCGACACTGACCGACCGCATGCGTCCTTTCCCCATCCGTCTCCTCTTGCACCCCACACCCCACACCCCATTGACCTCCCACCTCCCACCTAGCCAGCCAGCTCTCCGTGGCCTTCTTTTCGCCCTCTCCGCAGCTGGCTGTACGGCCGTAAGTTAGAACGTGCATGTCCGCGCCTTCCACACGTTCGTCGTCATCCTCTTGCTCGAAACGCCCAATACGGATGGGGTAAAGGTCGGGGATCAAAGGTTGGCACTGTGGAGTGAGGGAGACGGGGGGAGAGGGGGACGGTGTGATGGCATCAAAAGCTGCTATAAATCCTCCTATGACCTTGGCTCCGATCTGATGCGACTCAGACCGACTGGCGCGGAGACGGGAGATGAATGGGGCATAGCGTGCGAGCTGTCGGGTGGCCCGTCGCAGCGTATATAAGGATGACGAGTGCTGTACCCAACGTCTCATCCGACGAAGCGTCTACTCGTCAAGCACTCGCTTTTGACTGTATCAGACTTTGACCTGACCAAACCGTACGAGTACTCATCAAGATGGCCTCCAACTGCAAGGTACGTCTCCGCTACCTGCCCAATCCCACCCTCGGGCTCACGTACAGCTCTGCCAAGGTCCGCTCGCAAGCACCACGGCCGTCCCCTCTTCACCGGCGATGCAAAGCTCTGCCTCGCGAGTCGGAGCGCCCATCCCTGCCCAAGTCGCCTGCCACTCCAACGTCAGTCCTCCTCTTTCACCCTCTGTCTTGCAGCGCTGACGCTCAGTGTGTCCTCTTCGCCTGTCCAGGGTGTATCGCCAAGGACCGCCCGACTTATTCGATCCTCAACCTCGCCAACCATGTGTACGACTACCACTGTGCGCGTTGTATGGCCGAGGTCCCCCTCTTGCAGGTTGTCGAGCATTATCACTCGCCCGTGCGGGAACGTTTCGACCTGGCACCCACGGCAGCCATTCGCTAGTCAGCTGCAGACATGTCCCTCACAGCTCCCCTTCTCCCCTTTCCGCCGCCGTCACAGGCGCCAGCTTGGATCGATTCGATGACCATAACAAACGACCCGACATGCAATGTATGTTGTACGACGATCAACCCCGACCTATAGTCATGCGCTCGTAAGAGAAGCCCTGTAAATAGCAAACCGAATGCCGAATGTATCTCGTATCAGTCACTTGTTTGTGAGACATCCCGGACCGCCGAACCGTTCGACGTCATCCCTTGTCAGGTGATGACCGAATTGTGCAGTGCATGCTATTGGATCATGATCATCCACGCAAAGACGAAAAAGAAGAGGCACATTGGATATACAGCCAGAAAGATGCGACTTTCTGGCAGTCGGGTTCCGTTGAAGAAGTTCATCGAGGCTGAAGTCAGCACATTTCTGCATGCGCGCAATGTGAGACACACCCCACACGCTCCAGCACAGACAAGCCAGCGATACCGGTATTCGCACGAACAGGTTGTGCACGACAAATGAGATGATGGACGCGAGCAGAATCGGCGCCAGCGCATATCCGAGCACGCACTGTCGTCAGCTGGCCTGGCCTCCAGCGCGGTACATCCAACGTACAAGACTCTGGAAGAACGACCTGGTGGAGTCAGCTGAATGAGAGAATACCTTGAAGCTGTACTCACACCTTTCCGCCCAGCAGCTTCGAATTGACGGTGATGACCACCGAGCCAATAGCAACCAGGGAGATGACCAATGAAAAGATCTGCATGCTCTGCTCTGGCGCAGCGTCAAGCGAGAGTAGGATGGCGAGCGCGAGACAGATAACAAGCGGTCCCCACAAGTCCCAGTCGCTGAATATCAGCTACTGACGATGCCCTGACGGGCGCTACTGGCCGTAAGAGCTGATTGTTGCCGCCTCCTTTAGGCGGGTACAGCACCTGCAGCAATTTGGCATAGATGCTGTTGAGATCGCGCATCTAGACGTCAGCTCCCTAGGCAGTGCGCAGTGACAGCTGTACAATGGTCTTGGACACTGGCTCGTCCAGCGTCGATTCGCCAGTGTAGCGAGTCTCCATTTTCACCCCACCCCAAGTGCTCCTGCTCGTGTTCGGCCGACTTGATCCTGATCCCGAACCGGAGCCTATCTTTCCAGATAATGCTGGAGAGCGCGGAGGTGCGGGCGTCTGTTGCGAGCCAGAGGAGCCCGCTTGGGGTTGGGAGAAGGAAAGGGCGTCGAGGTCCTCATCGTCTGCTTGGCTGCGAAGTGAGCTGTGGAGAACGAATCGGAGCACCTCAGCTCACATGAATTGTTGAGAGCCTTGCCCTACAGGTTGATAAGACATGGCGGATAACGGAGCGCGGCCAAGTCAGAATAGAACAGTACAGCTCTCTACCTCGTCACTGCTGGAGACAGCTCGGACCAAGGGCGCGCGTGTTCAAGATAGGCACCTAAAGCCGAATACACATTAAATAGGCACGGGTGACTTCCCAGCGGCGGGACTGACGAGATTCATGCAGGTGGAACCCATTTCGCCATCTATCCTACTTCGCATCTCACATCTTTGAGACCTCACTTACACCTGCGCAGTCCAGGAGGGGCTACGAATAACTAGACAAGAGCCGGCAGCATGGTTCTCGCCGAGCTCGGCAATCGGCTCCATGGCGCCCTGCAACAGCTATCCCGAGCACCCGTAATCGACGACAAGGCCAGTCCAGCTTGTCGCCCGGGAGGATCAGAGCTGATCTGCAGGTCCTTGATGCGCTGCTCAAGGAGCTCACAGCTGCTCTTCTCGAGTCCGATGTCAACGTAAAGCTTGTGGCGTCTCTGCGGAACAAGGTCAAGGCCAAAGTAAAGAAGAGCCTGGAAGAGGCAGCGGCGGCAGGCGGACGAGAAGTCAATCGGAAGAATGTCGTGCAGAAGGTCAGCTGAACGACGCTTTTGGATGCACAGCTGACATACAGGCGGTCTTTGACGAGCTTGTAGCGCTTGTGGACCCAGGTACCGAGCCGTACAAGCCGACAAAAGGGAAGGTCAACGTCCTCATGGCTGTCGGTATTCAGGTGGGCATCATATGTGTAGCCACGGCGCAGCGTAACTCATCCAACAGGGAGCAGGAAAGACGACGACATGTACAAAGGTCAGCTAGCCCGTGGGAACGGTGATCCGGCATAACCTGACGCTTTAGCTTGCTGTACATTACCAGAGAAGAGGATTCAGGACCTGTCTTGTCTGCGCAGATACGTTTCGAGCGGGAGCGTTCGATCAGCTCAAACAGTCCGCTAATTTATCCGCAGTCCGTGTCAAGCTGATCATCAGAAATGCGACAAAGGCCAAGATCCCATTCTACGGTAGCTATACCGAAACAGACCCTGTAGCAATAGCTTCTCTTGGTGTCGAGAAGTTCAGGAAAGGTGTGCTACCCGGATGATGGCAACGACTTAGCTTACCGGAAGAACGCTTTGACGTTATCATTGTCGATACCTCAGGTCGGCATAAGCAAGAAAGCGAGCTGTTCGAGGAGATGGTGGCTATCAGCGGAGCTGTAAAACCGGTAAGGCAGCCTTGCATCTGATCGTGCCGAAGCTCATATATGAGGACATGACGATCATGGTTCTAGACGCTTCGATTGGTCAAGCTGCTGAGGGACAAAGCAGAGCGTTTAAAGATAGTGCAGACTTTGGAGCGATCATCGTGACCAAGCTTGATGGACATGCCAAAGGCGGCGGTGCCATCTCTGCGTAAGTTGACATACTGTAACAGGAACCGCAGCTTATGCTCAGTGTCGCAGCTACGAAAACACCTATCATCTTCTTGGGTACTGGCGAACACTTGAACGATCTCGAGAGATTTGCACCACAACCATTCATCTCGAAACTGCTCGGGATGGGTGATATGCAGGGCTTGATGGAGCATATGTGAGCCAAGCTTTAGCTCAATTGCGGGCATAAGCTGAGGGTTCTCAGGCAGGACATGGCACGAGCAAATCCCGAGAGACAAAAGGAGATGGCCAAGAAGCTTGAACAGGGCAAATTTTCGATCCGAGATTGGAGGGAACAATTGTCCAGCATAATGAGCATGTGAGTTGGCATCCTCACATCGAGAAGGCAGCTGACCGATTAGGGGCTCTTTGTCAAAGATCGCAAGTATGATACCGGGAATGCCGGCGGGCATGATGGACGGCGGCAGCGAGGAGGAAGCCGCTTCCAAGTTGAAACGGATGATCTTCATCACCGACGCTATGCGATCAGACGAACTCGACTCGGATGGGTTGATCTTTGTGTCCTTCGACAAGGCCGGCAACCCGATAGGTCTCAATCGCCGAGCGAGAAGAGTTGCCAAAGGTTCTGGCACGTCAGTGAGAGAGGTCGAGGAGCTGTTGGCTCAAGCACGGATGATGGCGGGCATGGCAAAACAGGCTGGAGGGCAGAATGGCTGGCTCTCTGCCATGCAGAAAATGCAAGCGGCCGCAGGCGGCAAGCCTCTCGGACCGAATGGTCAGCCAAGTCCGGCGCAGATCGAGGCGATGCGCGTCAGTCTTCTCTCTAATCATCGCGAGCTTTCAAGCTGACAATGACCAGAAGGCCATACCACCAGACATGATGCGCAAGCTGCGAGCCGCCGGACCGCAGGGGGCTCAGAAGATGATGCAGGATATGATGGGTGGTATGGGTGGAATGGGCGGACCGGGAGGACCGGGAGGCATGGACTTTGGCAGTATGATGCGCGGCATGATGGGTGGCGGGGGTGGTGCACCGGGCGCACCGGGCGCCGGGGCCGGTGGGATGCCCAGCATGGCACAGATGCAAGAGGCGATGAAAGCCATGGGTGGCGGTGGTGGCGGGGGCATGCCGGGTGAGTTGTTGAACTGTGAAAGGAATCCAGCTCATAGCAATAGACATGAGTTCTCTCATGCGCATGATGGGCGGAGGCCGATAATGTCAACTAAGCGAACCGCAGCAGATATCTACCGAATCACACCAAAACACAGTGTACTGTACCACTATCCAAGCATTTCTTCTCAGCAGGTCAGCAGCATCCCATGCATATGCATACCCCATGATGTGAGCGGTCTCACGGTGCCCCTGGCGCCCCACTCCCCGCCAACAAAGTATAAACAGCAGAAGGCGTCATGATGCTCGCTGCTGTGCTAAAGTCATACTCTGCCCTGATGAGATCATGAAACTGGCGATACTCGTCGACAATCGCGTTGATAGCAGGATGCACGAGAACCCTGACAGTCTCCTCGTCCCCGAGGTACATCCGCAACCTCGCCTTCCACGCCTCAACGTGCCCGACGGCTTTGCGGCGGAAGGCCTCGTGCGCCTCGGACACCTTGGCGGCAGTGGCGAGATCCTGCTTGACCAGGTCGCTCGCCGCCCCAGAAGAGGCGGCCTGCTTTCGCTTGGCCGCCGTGGACAGGTAGGCGGTACACTTGTCGATGAATGTCCGGAGCGGTGCGGTTGCCTCGGACGCACAGAGCGCGATGAGATCCTCGCATGCGCGCTTGAGCTCGCGATCCACATCGGTCTTGGCGTCGGGGACGGTCTCGGGTCGCCTGCCCGAGCCGTAGCCCAGTGCGCTGGAAGCCGTTTCCAAGAGCGCACGGAGAAAGTCTGTGATGCCCGCCCACTCTTTTTCCCTACCACGGCGCGACAGCTCTAGACCCGCAGTCATCTCCTTCAGAATCAAGAGATGCCGTACGAGGAAGAGCCTGCCGTCCTCGTTCTTGTCCTTTTTCGACGCAAGCGAGTCGGAGGCAGCAGTGAGAGACCGTCGACAGGTCGTGATGGCTTCCTGCGCAAGATCCTCAAAGACGGCGGGCTTTTATCAGATACGGTTGCCGTCGCATGACAGAACTGGATGACTCACGTCGACATATTGGTAAAGACATGATAGGACCCAGAGAGTGACACGCAGCGTCGGATACCACGTCTCTTGAGTCTCTTGGCCAGGAAGAGACAGTAGAGCCGGCTCATCGTCGTCCTCGGTGTCAAGCGATATTGCCCTGTCCATCGACAGCACTCGACCATCTTTACCTGCTGATCAGTATAGCAAACTTCCCGCAAATCCTACTGACCTTTTAGCTTCTCAGGATAGTCTAGATCCTTATCTTTCGGCGAGTAGTACTCCACATCCGCACGGATAAGCGCCTGCGCGCGGAAAACAAGCCTGGTCTGGGCGTCTTGCAACACCATCTTGAGCAGCACCTCGGTATGTAATCTCGACAAGGGTTTCCGCGCTCTTTTTCGACGAGTCGAAATAGTAGGAGAAAGGTCATGCGGCGATGATCCATTGTGGGCAAATGAGGGTTGGCGAACCGAGCCATTTCGCTTCCAGGACGCTTTCGGGCTGAAGTAGTCCTCTTGAATTGTAAGGGATGGGGAGAATGGCGACGCATCTTCCGGGGGCGAGTATATAGCATGATCAGGGTCATCCATTTCTTCATCGGTGAAATCTTGAACCATGAGCGCTTGTAAGACTGTGCAGACGGCGCAAAGCGTCTCGAGAGATCCTTCATGAAGGATCCGTGGCCGAATGTGATCGTACAGGTAGTCGCAGAGGCCTTCCATGAAGCCGTACAACTGCGATTCGCCAGAAAGGAAGAACTGTTTGAAGAGGTTGAACTCGTCGGTGCACACCTGCTTGAGATAGCTGCAGCCAGCGCGAGTCTGCACGTCAGCCTGTGCCGGCTCACACATGATGCTGGCACACCAGGTCGACGAGCTCCGATTTCGCAGGCTCCATACGATTGATCTCTTCGCTCACGCGCCCGCCAATGAGGGACTGCCGAGCTGTCACCCAGGCCGCATGGCACTCGGTCAACAGGGCGGCCAGCTCGTCTGGATTTGTCGAGACTCGTTGCTCCAGTTCCGCGATAAGAGGTCTCAGAGATGCTGAAGCGGAGGAGAATTTGGTGTATATTAGCGCTTGTATAGCCGTCTCGGACAACCCCTATGATCGTCAGCAGAAAGAGAAAGACCAAACGACCCGCTCACCTTGTCCGTTGTGGCGCGCTTGCTGACCTCTTGTCCGAGGTTTCGGATGGTGGCCACAAAATAGATCTTGATCAGGGTCATACTCCTCGTCATGCATTGCTGATATCTTAGGAGATACACTTCGGCGTCCTTGAAGTCTCTCTATTTGATCAGCAGCTGCTTCATCAATGGCTTGATCGCTCACGTGCTCGCCAAGATACCCTAGGCACTCGTCCAAGCGCTTGACCATGGGCAAGAACTCCTCGCTCAGCACAAGGTTTTCTCCAGGCTTGTTGAGCATTCTTTGGGCGTGCTCGAGGAAGGTGAAGAATGTGAGACGATGGGCAAGATGAGATGTGTGGGTCAAGAGATGAGTCTGATGGTCAGCTTGGACATCCCTGAGCTGTTCGCACTTGCCTGCTCCTCCAGTAGATCTTCACACGCCCCTCGCAGACTCTCGCTGCGCTCTTCCACATACTCGAGACATCTCAGCATTTCCTTGACCTCCCCTTCTCCATCGGCCAGCAGGTTGATCAAGCCATCGCACGTTTCTCTCAAGGCCACTATCTCTGCCAGATGATCCCGATACAAGCTATCCTGCTCGTGCTCGGTAGACAGCGTCAGGGCGGTGAAGTGCTCGTGGAATTGCTGCGGGGTGGTGATGGATGTAGGGTGTAAAGGGTCGAGAGGAGCGAGAAAGCCGCTGTTCTCAAGCCGAGGGGTCGATACGTTTGACGGCCGAGGGGATTTGGTAGGCGACTGTTGGCTTAGCAGCTGAGAGACAGCCTTTGCCCGCGGGGTAGCTTGTGGCGTGGAAGGTCGCGAAGGGCCAGCTACTGCATTGGAGGAGTCCTCACTGAAGAACTGCTTGTCAGCTGGTATCGATCGGGGTGAAAATATACAGACCTTCTGAGGCAGTGGCCGATTGCCTAGACGCTCCTTGACCACCGATATGCTCTGCAGCTGCTTGTCGCTGAGCGGGGCCCGGCTCTCCCATTCTTCGAGCGTGATGCCCCTATTCGGTGTCGAGCTACGGGATGAGCCAGCGGCTGGAGCGTTCAATCCGGGGCGACGTATAGAGTACGACGACGCGTCCCGGGACATGGCGTCTCGCCGTGTAGCTGTCTCGAGCTGGACGACTGTGATATCCGCCAAAGAGAGAGGTGGTGAGAAGCGCTGGTGGACGAGTGCGAAGGAGGGGTTGATTTGTCGCGTGGCAAAGTGGGAGGCTCAAATTGTCGACGGAGGGCGTCGCGGTGCATGGACCTCGTGTTGGAATGAATATCCACGGGCAACGGCGTCTCGTCTCTCTCAAACGCTCAGACCCCATCACACCTTTACTCGTTCACCTCTCTTCTCTCTTCAATAGATCTTCAGTCCTCCCGCAAAGACATACCAGACACATTCTCCCAGCTTGTGCTCGGCTCTGTCTACGCTCCCGGCCCGATTCCTCTCTCCCCTCACCACCTCGCGCCCTCTGTTCACCTGACGCCCTTGGTCGCTAAACCCTCCGCCCTGATCTGAGTCTTCGCCTGCTCGTCTCACACCACGATGGCTTCGAGGATGTCTAGAGGGCGAAAGCAGGCCAAAAAGGCACTGCAGCTGACGCTCATGGTCGTCGGTGAGTCCTCGTTGACTTTTGGGCCGCCTTTACATTCCTCCCAGACGTGCTGGCTGCGAGTGGGGGTTGAGCTCGGGCCTCGATTCGTTAAGAAGTGGAGAGCATGGGCTGACTGCAGGCGCGTCGGGCACAGGTCGGACGACCTTTGTGAACACGCTCGTAGAGCAGCCTATGCTGCAGCACCGCGCCCATGCCCTACTGGTCGACCCCGAGAACCCTTCGTCGCCTCTGGACCCAAATTTGGTCCGCGAGGCGGCTGCGCTGGCGCACGAGGACAAGGGGATCCGCATCACCAACCACAATGTCGAGCTCGACGAGGAGGGCACGAGGATCGCCCTGACTATCGTGGACACACCAGGCTTTGGTGACGGATTGGACAACGAGAACTGGTGAGCTTTGCGAACGCGAGTTATGAAAGCTTACGGGTAGCTTCTCGGAGATCCTGTCGCACTTGGAAAGACAATACGATGATATTTTGGCCGAGGAGTCCAGGATCAAACGTAACCCGAGGTTCAGAGACAACCGAGTCCATGCCCTGCTATACTTTATCGCCCCTACCGGACACTCGTGAGGTTCCAGCTCGAGTGCGGTGGGCTTGACTGACACGCAGGCTACGCGAGCTTGATATCGAGCTCATGCGACGACTTTCGCCCAGGGTCAACGTTATTCCTGTCATCGGCAAAGCGGACTCTTTGACTCCCACGGAGCTGCGCAAGTTCAAGAAGAGGGTGAGCTAATCCAGCGGGCGTTTGGGACTAGCTGACAGCTAGATCATGGAGGACATCGAGTACTATGGCATTCCTGTGTACAACTTCCCGTACGATATCGAGGAGGATGACCAGGAGACAATTGCGGACAACTCGGAATTGCGGGCATTGATGCCCTTTGCCATTGTCGGGTCAGAGGAGGAGATTATGATCAACGGCGAGCCTGTCCGGGGTCGGCGGTACCCGTGGGGAGTGGTCGAGGTGGACAACCCGCAACATTCCGACTTTTCGCGTCTTCGTCAAGCCTTGCTTTTGTGAGTGAGCTAGCGATAGCTCGAAACGCAGCTGAAATTCAGGTCGCATCTCACCGACCTCAAGGAGATCACGCACGACTTTTTGTACGAGAACTACCGCACGGAGAAGCTGTCTCGATCGGTCGGGAACGGAGACCCGTGAGCTCACCGGACCGCCTTGTGCGCAAGCTGACACTCAAGCGATTCTTCCATGCTGCCCGAGGACATGGCAAACCAGTCTGTGCGACTCAAGGAAGAGCAGCTCCGCCGGGAAGAGGAGAAGCTTCGCGAGATCGAGCTCAAGGTCCAGCGGGAGATTCAGCTCAAACGCCAGGAGCTCATGGCGAAAGAAGACAGCCTCAAGGTTCTGGAAGCCAGGCTGGGTTGGTCCTCATAGCTTCATGCGGCTGAACGTAAGCTAACGAGTGCAGCCTCACAATCACCCAGCTTGTCGCACTCTCGAGATGGTCTCTGATCGTCTGTCGCGCCGATGCCTCGTCGCGTGTCTCCCCCGCCTGTCCGAACATTCATGTCCATAATGCCCTTGACGAACACCTTTACCGAAAATGAGCGCAAGCTGTCTCGACGAACGACTCTTTCATTCATTCCATCACCCCTAGTCTTAGTCCCTCACCGACTCTACCAAGCCTTGACGTTGATATGATATCCCTCTTGTGCATACGTACCTGTCGTCGAGGTTTGATACCCCGTCTTTGGTCGTAGACGATGTGACGTGCCCACTACAACTGCTTGCCTGTCTGACTCTGGGATTGTCTGGAGATTCAAGCATTTGCATATGATTGACCTGTAATGTGCACAGATGACTAGTGTACAGCGCGCTCGTTGCTTCTTCTTCTTCAATTCCTTGCTTCTGTGATTCATTGCTTCTCTTTTCCTCTCTCGCTTTGTTCGACTCGTGGCTGCATGCCCACGATTACAAGTACAACCGTAGTCGCTCAATCTGATTCGTCTCGTTCCGTCGGGTACGCTGTTGACAAGGATGCAGGTGGGTGCAGGGTATCAAGTGGTCGTCGTTACAAGTCGATTTCGTCAAGGTGTTTCGGTTGGTAGAAAATTGCTAGTTGGCGCGAGTATGGCCGATGCCGGCTGTGAAGCAAACCTCCAAAAGGGCAAGCCGACCGGCGGCGATGAGTACGGGTACAGTGCTGAAGTATCAAAAGTGGCCGTGCTCGCGAAGGATCCTCTCTCCCATCTGCGCTATCAGCTGACTCTTTGCAATTTGTAGCTGACTCACGGGGCTGACTCCCCGCTTGCGGGTGGCTTCAGAGTATCGCCTGCCCCTCTGAGGCCCGAGCGTAGCTGCGCGTCGCAAGTCGTCTGCCGGTGCCGCTGGAGGGGCCACAGCGGGCATGGGCTCTGGGACGGGTGGCGCGGACATGGGAGGCAGGGGAGCCTGGTTCATAGGGGGGTTGGGAGAGGTGGGTTTGAATGCGGGCTATGTATGGTCAGTCGACCTGACTTGCAGCGAGAAGAGAAAAACGAGACGAGACGCACTCGTGAAAACCCGCCGATGCTCAGTCGGCGCAACACGCCCTGGCCGCGTGCCGCCTTGTCCGCCAGCACTCCGCTCTGCGCATCGAGACCCGTCACGGGCTGAGGGGGCGAGCCGCCTCCTCCGCCTACGCCTCCGACGGGTGCTGTCCCAGTGGGAACAGGGGATCGAGCCAGCATCGCGGCGATACCACTGTTTCCAGGTCCGGCAGCCGGTACGCTCATGCTCATGCTGACTGCCCGGCGGCCCATGCGGCCCCACGAGCGCGTCTGCATATCGTTCAGATCGCCGAATTCAAACGAGTCGTGCTCGTGCTCGGCATCATCGAGCGAGTCGCCAAAGGGACCGTCGTTCACCGGTGCGAGGGCCTTGGTGCCCTTCAGAGCGCCAGGGGGAGAAGTGGCTTTGAGAGAGAGGGAGCGCAGGATGGCCGAGGTACCGCCTGCGTTGACGGGAGGGGAGAAGGCGTAGGTCGAGCTGAAGAATGGGGTCTGGGGCGAGACGGATGAGGTGGATGAGCTGGGGGTGTGGGTCGTGTTGGGATGCCCCAGTCCCAGTCCTCCTCCGCCGCCGCCGCCTCCTCCTGGGCCAGATGGGATAGAGCCGGAAGGGGGCGAGGTGGAGATGGGGATAGGTGCGGACATGGTATTATCTGTCGAACGTGCGTCGGCCTTTGTAGATGGTCGGAGAGGCGGTGAGACGGAGACCGGCGTCAGACAAGCGAGGCCAAGGGGATTCTGGTCGGGGAAGGGAAGACAATGATAAGAGCGGACGAGGTGATGAGGTGTGGAGAGCAGATGGGGGTGTGGGATCAAAGGATAGCTGAGGTGTGTGAGTCGGCTGTCGGTCTTGTGGGGGTGGGGTGGGTTCGTGCGAATCTATCAATTTATTCGGTGGGGGGGGGATACGGTGTGGTAGTGATGGGTAGTGATGCTGTGTGATCTCGAGGGTATTGTTGATGCTTGAATAGAGTGGTGGGAAGACGAGAGAGAAGAGTGACGAGCGACGAGGTAGTCTTGTTCAGCGTGGGGAAGAGAGAGCTCACACCGGCCGCCGACCAGTCTCCACACCATAACCCCTCGTTCTGAACCTCGGCCACCATAGCCGGCCGCAGGGCACGACCCTCTCCACCCTGAACCAACCCCGTATTCCAGGGTAGAAAGATTTCGAATTGTGGGGTAGACCCTGTCGACCCTGACATTAGCCGCTGTTGAATTCCGGATGACCGTGAGAGAGCATCTGGCGTCGCAGATATCACGTGATTGCACCGCTTGTGAGGCATCGACGCGTCAATGTCAATGCGTCGACCGCGACCGAGGGTACTTGCTCACCTTCCTTCCAATTTTGTGACCACTACATGCAGCGAAATTAGCATGCTAGCTGCTGCACGTGGCCCAGCCTCAGCAGCACACCTCTACCCTTTCTTTGGGTACCCAGCCGCAGCGCCTCACCATGTATACGCCTCGAGGAAGACGCCGCCGATCGACGCGCCTGATATTCAGGGATGGTATTACCCTTTTGACCGCAGCAGCGCATTTTTCTTCCATCCAGGAATGTAACCTTCAGACGGAGGTATGGACGGACAGACAGACAGATGGACGCGCACGAGGGCAGAGCGGGGACGGGGGAGAATGCGATGCGATGCTAAAGAGAGAACAAAGGTTCGCAGTTGAACTGCGACTCGCTGCTAAAACCATAGCACCCAGCAGCGTAAACACCCTCCCTGCTGTTGACCACCCCATCTCGCATCCACCCCCAGGCAACAAAAACGCGTGTACGTCGTGACTTCTTGTTGTTGAGAGGACGACATTGACCTGTACAGCACACGTAGCGGAATCGTCCTGGCGACGATACGACACGATACGATACGATAGACCCGACGACGTCTGCCTTGACTCACACACGCTTCATCTGCACACTCCTTTGATCCCGGTTTTCTTGGCCCGCCTCTGATCCACATTCTGCAGCAGACGACTAGCGACGACGAGGGCGGACTGTATCACGTACGACAAGTGGGACGCGAACATCTAGCGGACGCTCATTCCCCTCTTGGTTCACATTATCACAACCTCGCCCACTGTCCTTTTACTTAAACCACCACCTGCCTCTCACCACTCGCACCATGCTCGCCCCTTCCGCCCTTACACAGCTCGCCATGCTGCTCCTGCCCTTCCTCTTCCCATCTCTTTGCGCGGCGCTCGACTCGTCCTCGATGCGCGCACGATCCGTCTATCAAGTGGTTACGGATCGCTTCGCCCTCCCCGACTCCAACTCGACCACAGCAATCAACAGCGGATGTTCGACAGCGCAGATGGAGTACTGCGGCGGGTCATGGAGTGGGATCCAGAGCCGGCTGAGCTACATCCAAGGCATGGGCTTTGATACGATATGGATATCGCCCATCGTGGAGAACATCGGGGGCACCACCGGCGAGGGACAGGCCTATCACGGCTACTGGACACTCAACCCCGCCGAACTCAATGGCAACTTTGGGACAGCAGACGATCTCAAGTCTCTCGTCAGCGCCGCCCACGCCAAGGGCATGTACATCATGGTCGACGTTGTCATCAATCACGTGGCCGCTACCTCCTCGTCCACCTTTGCTCCCTCGTCTGACTACGGACCGTTCGCCTCGTCTGACGACTACCACCCCTTTTGCTGGATCACAGACTACTCGAACCAGACCAACGTCGAGTACTGCTGGCTCGGCGACTCTGACGTCGCGCTGCCCGATCTCAACACCGAGTCGAGCACCGTCACCGATTACTGGACTACTTGGATCGCCAACCTCACGTCGACGTACTCTTTCGATGCGGTCCGCATCGACACGGTCAAGCATATTCCTATGACCTTCTGGCCCACCTTTGTCTCCTCCGCCGGTGTTGCCAATGTCGGCGAGGTCCTCGATGGCTCTGTCGACTATGTCGCCCCGTACCAATCTGAGGGTCAGGTCAACCCGTTCAACTACCCGACCTATTACCCTCTGATCGAGGCTTTCAACACGACCAGCGGCAACCTCTCCGCGCTAGCGGCTATGATCCAGTCCGTGCAGTCGTCCTTTAGCGACGTCTCCCTGCTAGGCACGTTCCTCGACAATCACGACAACCCTCGATTCGCATCGTACACTTCAGATTCTGCCCTGCGCATCAACGCCCAGACCTTCCCGCTCATCGGCGACGGCGTCCCTTACGTCTACTACGGGTCCGAGGCGAACTTGACCGGCGGTGCCGACCCGGCCAACCGAGAAGCACTGTGGCAGACTGGGTACGACACCACTGGCGTCATGTACACGCTCTTCAGGAACCTCAATGCCGCACGAACCGCCGCCGCTTCGGCCAACTCGGACTTTTACACCACCAAAGCGAATGTGAGCCAGCTATCGGACACGACTCTGCTCGTCGCCAAAGCTGGTCTCTTCTCGGTCTTCACCAATGCCGGCGAGGGTTCGAGCGAGTCGGCCACCCTCCCGTCGAGCACCACCGGCTGGTCGGCAGGTACCGCCGTCATTGACGCCGTGGGCTGCGCAAATTACACCACCGACTCGAGTGGGAATCTCCAGGTGACCCTGAGCAGCGGGCTGCCCAAGGTCTTGATTGCAAGTAGCAGCAAAGGGAATGTGTGCGCTGCGGCCAACACCACCAGCTCGACTTCGTCCAGCTCGTCCGGAGCCCCGGTACGCTTCGCCGTTGGTGGCAGTGTTGCGACGGCGGCTGCGGCTGGAGCGATTCTTCTCGCTGGGGTCGCGCTCATTCTGTAGACTAGTCGCGTGCAAGTAGATGAGGAATGGACACTGTATCTATCTACCCTTCTTCCCCTATGCAGCAGTGGGCGGCTCTGACAATATAGCGCTGACAACGCACGGAACGACTTGTTCTTTCTCTCCACCCCTCCCGTCTCTTGGTACATGTTTCTGCAACCCTCACCTGACCTGCCCAGCACCTTTGGCTGAGAGGCTAACTCTGGGAAGCTGCCGGCGCCTGTCGCTAATGTCAAAGCCGGTTCACACGATCTGACACCCACTGCCCGTCTAACGCAAACGTCGCTCGCGACTCTAAATGAACCGCATTCATCCTCGAGAAAACAACAGCTATGATGTCTCGGTCCGTAAGATCTGAAGTGCCTTTCTGTCCCTGGCAGCGATGATGTTGGACTTGTCGAAATTGGTGATGTCGCCGTTTATGTTGAAGGCATAGTCGAAGTAGTAACCCGTGGAGAGAGGGCGGAATTGGAAGCCAGAAAGCGAGGTCTGGGTGGGAGGGGTCGCAAAGGTACCACATTCCATCGTCTGAAGTGCGGTAGTTGCTGACAGACTCTGCGGAGCTGTTCTCCTTATTCCATTGCTCAACCAACTCCTTCACCTCGAAACGCAAGGCGTCGGGGCGGCGATCGTCATCGGCGATATAGGTGGCGATGGTCGTACCAGAGGATGGGAGCATGAGGCGAGCGTAACGACGGAACCGGATGTGATATTTGCCGTTCTGGTTGGGGCGGGACCAGCCGAGAGTGTCGAGGGAGATGAGATGGTCGACGTGATTGGGGTTGTAATCGGCGATGAACCCCCTAGCGGTGTTGGTGAAGGTGTCGACCGTAACGGCCCATGGCTGGCTGATTTCGTAGCCGAGGCTTTTGAAGACCCCGATGGCAGCCTCTGCCGCCTCGGTGGGCGTGATGACGGGAACAGACTTGGATTTAGACTCTTGAGTCAGGAAGAGCTCAAAGTGCATGGTCGTGATTCGATCGTTTCCCCTGCGGCTGTTCCATCGAACGGGCTTGTTGTCGTTTACGGCAAGCACCTTGAAGAGAGCGTGAGTGACTTGGTGGACCTGAGAGTCGTCGCCGATGTAGATCGGGTCAACAAAGATGCGGGCCGAACGTTGGAAGCCGCGGGACGATATGTCGCCAGGTTGCACAATGAAAAGGTCGGTGGGGAAGGGAGGTAGATCGCGGACCTTGATAGTTCCCAGCTTCTTCAAGACAGCCTTAGCCTCCTCTTCTGCAGAAGTGGCAGAGTGGTTTGGCAAGTTGAGCAGCTTGAGCTGGAGAGGAACCCATGCGGGTGGACACGCGGCTGTTCCCGCGAGCTCGATGTCTGGCTCTTCGTCTGGCTCGTCGGGGTCAAATTCGCAGTCGGCGGGGAACGTCCATTCGTTCGCTGCGCTGGTTGAGGGAGCCGAGAAGTCGGTGCGCGAGATACCGGAAGGGATTGCGGGAAGGACGAGCGCTTGATTAGTGTTGGGCGCGCTGAAGTTCATGAGCTGCTGTGTCAGTGATGATGATCTGAAGGGCCATCTGGGGGGAGCATGAGGTATTGCTGGGAATGAACGTGGTGGTGAGTGTCAACGTCAAAGTGAAAGTAGTAGGGTGGAGATGAGGAGCCAGCGGGTGCGACTGACCTGCTGGCGTGAAATCATGTTGGCGGTGGTCATATCGGGCTGAGTCAGCGGAACAGGTTACGTGAGTCGAAGATCCTGTCGTCACTTAAAGGTATGCCGATTAGCTATACGGGAAGGGGAGTGCGTGTCCGGACATGCCCCGGTAGACGAATATGTAGGCATCCAAGTGCAGCCGATAAGACGGGGAAGGATGGAGAGAAGGTTTGCATCGGGCAGAGAGTGTGCCAGTCTGGCGCGTGCATCAATGAGGGTGGGTCGTGTGTGGTTGAGCCGGCACTGAGGTGGTCCGAGAGCCCGAGAAGCCGTGCTGAAGAATGAACAGGAGCGAGGAGGCTGGGTAAGTTTCGAGAAGAGGATGACGCGGTCATGAGTATGGGCAAGTCGCGTGGTGGCTGAGGACGTGTGAAGCGCGGACAAGGAGGAGGTCCAGGGGTTCAATTTGGACAGTGTGTCGGGGGGAGATGGGAAAGTGTGGGTCAGATCCCTAGTATTCGGAGATGGAGCGGGAGAGTTTGTGCACGGACCATAATGAGTGTCTCATCAGAAATCGGGTTTATTGAAGGTGATCGATAGCGATGAGCGCACAGAAGCCTCCAAGCCTCGAGCTGCCGCGAACATGGAGACAACTCTTGGGATTGGCGCTCGCCGTTGTGCACTCTACCAAAAGCAAGCATGTTCGACACGGCGGGAGCTCATAGGGCAGTCGTGTACGGAGCAACAGTAGTATATATACTAGCCGGCGCCGGTACCTTTTGAATGCTTTCAGCACGATGCACTCGTAGCGCAGTGGTAGCGCGACAGACTTCGATCGTTTGTGACAGTATCTGTCGGTCGAGGGTTCGATCCCCTTCGAGTGTTTAATCCCCTTTTTTCTTGGTTGGACTTGTGGGATTCCCTTCTTTTATTTCGCCGCCGTTGCCATCAATCCTGAACATCGACAGCATTGGAGTGTCAAGGTGCGCGGGTCCAACATACATGATGACCTCGACGTACGCTTCACCCTCTGGACCTCCGCCTGGGCGGCCAGCACCTCAGGTCAGCCCAGCTCGTGCCGACTCACTGGACACAGCCATACCCGATGAGCCGCCGCCTGCGTATACCCCAAGTGCCAACCCGGCCCAGGGTGAACATCATCTCGAGGCAGGGCCAAGCAGACCAGACTTCTCTGGACCACCTCCGATGCCAGATCACTTGCAGCAACAACAGCAGCATCCTCCTCCGCCCGGTCCGCCGCCAACACAAAACCCCTTCCAGGACCCGACTGGAGTGACGCATCATCTGACGGGAGTGGGAGACGGGCACTACCCTCGCTACTCGCAGCAGCAGCAGCAACAGCATCTGCAGCCGCCCAGTCAAGATCCCAGTTGGATCGTGCCCAACGCTACGGGCGGCATCCTCATTCCCCAGACGACAGGACGGTACCCCGTACCACCGCCTCTGCCCCCTCCGCAGCATCCTAGTTTGGCCGGCTCGTCAAGTCCCTCGCCGGTCCCCACACCGATAGGCAACGGGCCGTCTGGGAGTCGCCCAAGTCCTCCTGCGCTACCTGCCAGGCAGCCATCCGCCGCTTCTGGTGCGGGTGCGGGCGCGGGTGAAGTAGATGTCAGTCCGACCGAGGCGCCTGTCCCCGGCCGCCCGCTCTTGCGCAACGGGCAGATTCTCGTCTACCCCAAAGACCACTGGTGTACCAAGTGTGAGTCGCTCTCTCGGGCGGAGCGGAGGGTTGGAGCTGACGATCAGGCAACAATACTGGGTACAAGGCCGCAGATCCGTCGAATCCCTGCAAGAAAGATTGGCAGAAGTACGCCAAGCCGTACACCTCTGCAATGGCGCATTCATACACTCTCGCCAGACGGCCCGGGGCGAATCTCTCGACCACTGCCGCGACCAACTTTCAACAGTCTCTCCCTGCGAACATGCCGCCGCGCCCAACTGTGAGCATGCGACCTTCATCGAGCAATCTTGCCCCACCACCACCACCGCCACCTCAGCACCCTGCAGCACCGCCTCAAAACCCCTACGGTCATTTGCCGCCTCCTCCGGGCCAAGCGCCTCAGCCGCAGTGGCATCAATACCCAGGGCAATCTCACATGCCACCGCCCATGCCTCCAATGGGATACCCCTCCCCTCAAGGAGGCAACCCCATCTTTGTGCACAAGACATACGGCATGCCGCCGCCAGGCGCTCTGGTCTTGCCACCGGGTCATCCCCAGTTGGGAGGGACCCTCTGTATGCGGTGCGGCGGCGATGGACGCGAGTACAACTTTCTCGGCATTGACGAAGGGCGATGTCGCGATTGTCGAGGTGTCGGTCGCATGTTTCGATGACGAGGCAGCGATCTTCAGCTAGAGCTTGCGACATGGGTCTACCTCTTCCGGGATAGAACGCGGTCTATGCGACTGGCCTTCCAACGACTTGGCGAGAAGTGCGACCTTCGGTCACCCGATGACCGAAAGAGGAAGGCGTGGAAGGGCTTGCCATGCCCGCTTACCCTCATTGGGATTGTTTGCCTCCCCTCGCCTTCTCATTCACGACACGCATTTCCTTACGTGCATACACCCTAGTCGCTCAGACGCTATGGAAAAAGAGACCACACGGATTGCAAAGGAGGCCAACCCCTCCTCGCGTTGAGACAGCGAGACGGTCCTTTCACGCCAGCTTTCATCTAGTCCCCCGTTCTCGACCCACTCGCGACTCGTGTCTGCTCGCAAGGATACATAAGCCTTCACGAAGCCCCCATCGACTTTCTCTCATCGAGTCCTCCCGACCTCTCGTCAAGCAGCGGCTGAATCGACCCAAGAGCACACGGCCGACATGTCCACTCTACTCATCCGCGAAGTCCAGACCGACCTTCGTCGTGAGTCGTGTATCGACGTAGGGTCGCTTTCTGACCCGCAGCGTTCACGCCACCGGACCTCGAGCTGGCGCACAACCAATGGCTGCTCGAACTACATCGCCGAATGGCCAGCCTCGAACAGACACGCGCAGAAAGCGCGAATGATCTCGAATACGGCGGTGCCGCTGCACACATGCACGATATGCACAAGCTTGAAGACGCAGTGGACGAGGCGAGGCGCATGGTGTGCAATCTCGGCGGCGAGATGCGGCGAAGAAGTGAGGGAGAGGTGCCGGTGTGGATGAAGCAGAGACAAGGCGGAGCACAGCTGGCGAGGGGCCTGTCGGCAGGGGCGATCGGGCTCGTCCGAGCCACAACGACTACCTAGTCGTGCGGCTGGTAGAAATCGAAAGGCTCGTATGCAACACACGCTTTTGGATCTCAGAAGTAGTTGCCTTTTCCTGCGTACTCATCTTCGGGAGGGGCATCCGACTCGTTCGAAATAGCAGCCACGATTTTGCTCGCTGGTGGGATGTACTTTTTGCTGCCAAAGATAGGTCGTCCAGAGGGGATCGTCAAGGTCGATACAGCGGGTACAGGCTGGAAGGCCACCTGGATATGAGCTTACGGGAAGGGTCTCCCGACTCACCGTCTCGTTGATACCCTTGTATGCTTTGATATACGCAGCGCACTCTTCCATCTCCCGGTCGATTCTACCCCTTCTTGCTTTTCTCTGCTCCTTCTTCTGGTCGCCCCCTTTCCCGATGCTCAAGCCTTTCATCCTCTCCCGCATCTTGGTATCTTCCAGGTCCGTGAGCCGACTTTGCGCCTCCTTGAGCAGGGCCAAGGCTTCTCCAACTTTCTGTCCCTTGCCGTTCTCTCCCGCATCTATGCCAAGCCATCTGTGAGCAGATGCCGAGGCGAGTAGCGATTCTTTCCTGAGGTATCTCTTGAGTGGGGCAATGACTTCGCCTTCTGCGTTCTCGGCCTCTTGGGCGTCAGACTTGCGTCGACGAGAGGAACCCGATCCGTCCGCCGTAGCGTGAGCTTTGAACAGCGCCTGAGCCGAGTCATACAGCGAAGCGACGTGGAGGTGCAGCTTGGCAAGCAGCGAGGGGGAAGGGTGGTTTGGCGGCAAAGGTGGTCCCGGGGGAGCGAAGAGGTAATGCGGCAGCACGGGCAAGAGGAGCCTGCGAATCGCCGTGGCGTGAGCGTCGGCCAGCGATATCCTGAGTGTCAGCTCTGATAACATGTGAAGAACACGCGGACATTGCTAGACCTCTGAACGTTTCTGACCCGGTTTCGACCGGCCAGCGCGTCTTACCGATCCTCCCGCCTGACGCTACCCTCGCCGCGTCCACTGCAGGTATGACATGCTCCGCGGTCCATTCAGCCACGCCACTTGCCTGAGAGAGAAGGTCGACTGCCTTGGCCAGCCCCGCGGACATCCGCTTCTCTTCCTCGTCTGTCAGGCGTGCCTTTATCCCAGGGGTAGGTTCGGTAGCTGGCAATGTGCCGAGAACGTAGTGCGCGTGGTTCGACAGAGCAAGGCAGTATGCGAGCAGCACAAACAGGTGCTCCGCATGTATCGAGGGAAAGCCGAGCAGGGGAGCCGAAGTGATACCGTAGTGCGTCAAGGACGACCGCCAAGGAAAGGAAGGGTCGCATTTGAACAGCACTTCATCGGCGTCAAGGCAAGCGATGATGCCTCTGAGGAATGGCAGGTATCCCTGGACCGCCTTGCCTATATCAGATCCTGCTTACTCGGCACCTCTCTGAACTCACATCGATTACTGCCAATGCCGAAGCATTCTGGTCGTCTGTCGCCGCAGCTTTGAGGGCGAGGTGAAGTTTGGTCCGAGCAGCTGTCGCGTCGCTCAGGTCTGTCCCGTGTAAAGTGGAAGGGTCGAGGAGGACTTGGGAGAATGATATAAGTGAGGTGCTTGGAAGGGGATAGAGGTAAGGCGGCATGCTTATTCTCGCCAGTCAAAGTACAACGTCAACGAGATGTTCGTTCCGGCTGTTCGCCAAGACCTCGCCGAGAACATCAGGGTGGGGTAAAAGTGGGGTACGAATCGTGTTCATGACCGAGGCGATATTCACAATTGCATGCTACATGACGTGGGAGTGACCGTTCGCTGACGTATCAAGAGACCTGGGAGACCTGGATATGGAGGCGGTTGAAGATGAATTGAGAAACTCGCGACACTCTGATCAGAGCGCAGCTGGGCAAAATCCAGAAAGATGACACTCTACAGCGCCGCTTG
This sequence comes from Tremella yokohamensis, assembly GCA_024343385.1. Taxonomy (NCBI): domain Eukaryota; kingdom Fungi; phylum Basidiomycota; class Tremellomycetes; order Tremellales; family Tremellaceae; genus Tremella; species Tremella yokohamensis. The sequence goes on along the minus strand of BRDC01000032.1, from coordinate 892,355 downwards.
TGAGAGATTTAAATCAATTTTGCGCTGAGCAACCCCCAGCTCGGCTGTAGCGCTGTACTCTGTCTGGTCCGGGGAAGAAATTCAGTCGTATTGCGGAACGCAACCGTCGTTTTGATGGAGCAAAGTGGTCAAGTCGGATGGCGACCCGCCTTGACCGTGCGTCCTGAGCGTAATCTGCTCCCGACTCTCTCGGTGTTTGTTGCGCGCCGGGTGAGGGCGACGGCGTATGATTATGAGCTGAAACTCCTTCTCGTCAGTGCATGCGTAGATCTGTGATAGTCAGATGGTCAAAGCTCTGCGGCACCCGAAAGCCGGCACGACGCAATAAAGATGGCGGTCGTCGGAGAGGCTAGCTGTCACAGACGAATGTTTTTCTCAGCTACTGTATCATTCGCTCGCCTCATTGGGCCAGACGCCGGAATGCGAGGTGTTCGCCGAGCGCTATAGCCCGCCGAGTCAGACCATCCACAACAAAGGGCTCCGGGCGGAAGACATGTCACCGCACAAGCCCATGAGAATCATCTGTGATACTACGCGTGGCTCAGCAGCCTCGATGGGCCACAATCGCACCCGTGAGGGGACACCCAGACCAGAGGCAGATGTGGCCGCGAGCATATGGCACGATATAAGGGCGATGAGCGGTCTCTTTGTTAAGACCGCTCCAAGATGATTATGCGAGCTGGATCAATACTTCGTTTGCCATAATGTATGCACATGATAGACTGTCATGATTGATATGCTGGAATGTGGATCGGTGTCATGCTTGACTAATGAGCTTCTTCCCCTTGCCATTGATCTCCTTCCTCGTGTCGTCAAACCGCCTCACAACAACCTGGCATTGCGTCACCGCGCACAGCTGCCTGGACTTCTGCTTGAGCTCAGCGTTGAAGAGCTGCAAGCCAGAAGCCTTCTCGACCGTCTCAACTGCCAGGTCAGCCATTTTCAGTACATACAAGCAGATGGACAAACCAGGGGCAATGAAGGTCCGCAAATCCGCCTCGTCCGGAATCTCTTTGTTCGGCAACACGAATGCACCCATTGCCAGCTCTTTCGGTGTCGAGGGCGAGGTGACAGTCTTGTCGCTCAAACCAGGCCGCTGAGGATAGCTGAAATCGGGTCGAGAAGCCAGTACGACTTTGGCGAAATGCGTTGGAACGCCGATGGACGGAGGGTTGCCGATCATCTCGTACGTCTGCGTGTGAGCGATGTCACAGGGTCACTTGCAACACCCACCACTCGCCACTTGCCATCTCTATGCTGCTCAGGCAGGTAAAGCGGTACTCTGTCGAGTGAGCATAAACCTGTCTCGCACGCTTCCACCCACGTGAAAACATAGACATCCTCAAAGTTGGTCGTCAGCCGACGGCAAAAATCCTCCACGTATGCCCAATCTGCGAGTCAGCTTCCCATCTGCACCAAAAGAGGCAGATGACAACTCACAGTGTCGATTGAACCCATCCCCGACCTGCGGTGCAATGTTGCTGAGGTAAAACGTCTCGTCCATCGCTTGCTGCGAGATCTTCGCATCGGCTGCAGGGACCCTACTCGTCAACCTCGCCCTCGTCGTCTCGCAGAACTCACATATGCCCCCTATCGTATCCGCTGCGGAAGTCTGAGGTCAGCCAGGTACAGCACCTTGTGTGAGATACCCGCAATCCTGCAATCTCGCGCGAAACATCTCAGGAATACCCTCATCTTCCATGAACACGCTCTTTGCCCTGTCTCCTCGAGAAGCCTGAGGTTGCGTATCGGCGGCGCGAGCTGTCTCGAGCGGCACAGGTCGAGCATCGGGCTTCTGAGGAGGAGGCGTGCGGGCCAAAGAGGCGGTCGTCAGGTGCTCGGCCGTCTGTATCCTTTCAGCGACATCTCCTCCCGAAAACAGCAGCTCACCCAAGCTGGATGCCGCAAGCGTCGATCGTATGCCGCAGTATAAGCCGTACGCTGCAGCACGTCTGGAATCGGTCCTGCTGTGTCAGCTCATGAGGCCCCGCCGAACGAGCTTGGGTGTAACCTGGAAAACCGCCCTGCAGACGAACACTGCCAGAAGGCAGAGTGACCGCCTGGGTCACCTGATTGCTGTAGCTCGGTGGCGGGAGAACCGGCAGTGCCTCCTCTTTCTTCCGCGGAAAGAGCACTCCCGCTCCCACTCCGAGCGTCAGCCCCGCCGCGAAAAGCAGCGAAGGTCCCAGAGTCGGCATCCTCGCGAACGATCTCCAACGTCAAAAGACGAGGGCTCCTCGTCTGAAATTCGACCGCGCGTTCCGGATCCGAACTGACGCCTCCACTTCTCCAATCGGCTTCGTCGAGAAATCGTCACACCGCTGCCAAAAATCGTTGTAGACGCGTTTCTGCTGCTCTGGTCGCTTCCCGACCTCCTGGCGGCTCTCCTGACCCAAAAACGCAGCCGTAGGAGGCCCCCAAAAAGCAGAACCCACGGCGGTGATCGAAACCGCGACCCCTTGATGTCTCCGAGCGCCGCTCTTTCGAGCTCGAAACTCGTAGTCAAGTATCATACCACTAGACCACGCGGGCTGTATGGCTTTGCAAAGCTTTGTGGAGATATCATCGGATGTCGGAGGGGCCTCGGGAGGGGTCGAGGAAGGTTGTCGAGGGTTGTCACTGCATGTCAGCACTCACCTATCTCGAAGACATACATACCATGAGTCAGTCATGCCATACCTTGATGTATGACCGGGTCGGAGTCGGATGGACCATCGACGGACACTCGAGGGGCTGGACCGGCATCGAGGAAGGTCGGACCGGACCATGGAGGGTCGTTGGGGGTTGTCGAGGGTCGTCTCTACTTGTCAGCACTCGGCCTGATCGAATGGATGAGATACCATGAGGCAGTGGTCATGTCATGCCGTGCCCAGCATGTCAGGTGGCGGGAACCATCATGGATGGGCGCTCGACAGACTGAGTCGCGTCGGACAAGGTCATCGTTCGACCCAGACACTGTGGCGGATGGCGAGGGTAGTAGGTAGGGCAGAGTGGAGTGCGAGGCAGAATTGGGGATATGTAGTAGGGGATGGAAAGAGGCGGGAAGGGGTAGGGGAGGGGTCCGATCGATCGGATTACCGATAAATATGGATATTCAAAGCTACGCAAGAAATCACACCATGAAGGTGAGAAAGAAGAAAGACGGATGATGGGGAGAGAGGGGGGGGAATGGCAGTATATGTATTCCTCAGAAAGGAGCGAGAGCGAGACGGGGACGGCCAATATGGTTACGGGTGACTGGCCGAAGGAGTGATGGGCGTGATGAGCTCGGTGTCGTGTCTGTGTGTATATGCATTGTGCTGTGAAGCTGAACAAGCTGCTGAAGGCAAGATGAAACGCCTGACCCCTGCACCCGGGGCAAGGGTTCTGACCGAATCTTATTCGGTCTTGTCCTCCTCGGTTGAGGTGCACCTGGGGCGGCAGCTCTGCGGTTCGGCGAGGCGTGAGCGGGAGGCAGGCCGACGATGGGGATGCAGCTGTGTGGGCAGAGGAACATTGCTGATCAAACTACTCGACCGGGCGCACGGATCGTTCGGTGCCAACTTCATCACAGGGCAAGCTGTACAGGCGGGACAGACGCGTCGAGCTCTCCTGTTATCTCTCGAATCAATCCTCGTGGACTCGTCAGCCATCGAGAGTCTTGCTCGGCTTATGAGAGTAACGATGCAAGGTGAGGGAAGTCTAATACCAGTTCCAGAAGGGAGGGGCTTGCTCCTCTTCCGTTCAATAGAACGTGGAGACCACATGCGCGTGGTCGGCGGACAGAACCCGGAGCTTGCGACACGGTGCCTGTACCAGTCTTGCTCTGGCTCTGTCAGACCGGGACTGACGACAGTCAGGGAGGCAGCAGCAAGGATGGCCTACCTAGGGTCGTCAGAGCGTAAGATCTGCCGAGGAGGCGGTACGGGATAGCTTTGGCGAGAACGGGAACGCACCGTGCTCGGGGCCTAGCATTCTGAAGAACAATAGGACGCGAGGGGGTCTCATTACCAAGAACCATCCCTTTGGATAGGATGCGGGGCAGAACAATAAGACTGTAGGGGTGTGGCAACGCACGGACCGCTGGGCTGCTGTGTTGATTGAAACGATATGACCGTGTGGCGATTGTTTGTTAGCAGCGCTGCCACTCCATGGAGCTGGCTCGCAGCGGCCGACGTTTCGCGCTGCCAGGTGAGGTTAAGTAAGATGGTGAGTCCGCACGCCAATAGTCATGCGGCTCGGGTCGAACGCCGAAGGCGAGACGGGCCGCCAAGCCGTACGATGGAAAACAACCTCGCTAGACCAGTCGACATGTAGCTTATGCATGTCGGCCTTGATGTGGTCTCCGAGCGATGTTGCTGAACGGGCGACCAAGTCGTGTATCCCGAACGGGTGCGCTATAGCCCGAGTATCCCTCTCAACTTGTAGACTATACCCGGAGGTTGGTTATCGGGTCGACGATCGTCCCGGCCCCGACGTGAGGTGCAGTGAGCCGTCAGTCAGCCTCAGCCTTCAATCAAATCCAGAGGTGCTGGAATTGTCGGTCAATATTCGCATGTACAGGGAATAGCGCAGGGGACGCAGATGGGGTTCACATGTCCAAGAGACTACGGATCGGTAGCGTGACATAGACAGCCGAGGACGTGAACCGGCTGAAGAACTCGAAGAAGCCGAGATAAATGTACAAGTTACAAGTACCCGGCCGAGTTCATCTAGTTTCATCTCTTGTCCTCTCATCCATTAACAACAACATTGATACAATCACGATCCATGAAGGCCATCGCTGCGAGCGAGCCATACTTTGACCTCGGGACATACCATCGACCCATCGCAACCCACAGCCCAGACGCGCAGACATGGTTCGACCGGGGCCTCATATGGACGTTCGCGTTCCACCACGAAGAAGCCGTGCTGTGCTTCCGACGTGCCCTGGCCCACGATGACACATGCGTCATGGCGTACTGGGGCATCGCCTATGCGCTCGGGGCCAACTACAACAAACCGTGGGGAGCGCTGGGCGAGGCAGAGGTGGACGGGAATCTGGTACAGATCAACCAAGCGCTCGAGGGTGTCAAGCCGCTGCTCCCGACCGCCGAGCCAGTCGAGGCGGCATTGGTGAATGCGCTCGTTGCTAGACTACCTACTGCGGCGGGCGACAGAGACTATGCGAGCTGGGAACGGGCGTACGTGTCGGCCATGGGGAAAGTGTACGCGTCCTACCCTGACGACCTGGACGTCGCGGCCGTCTACGCCGAAGCGATGATGAACCTGACCCCGTGGAAACTGTGGGACTTACGTACGGGCCTCCCGACACCCGGATCGATGGGGGACGAAGCGGCCGCTGTGATGGAGCGTGCGATGCGCGATCCAGAAGCGATGGACCACCCGGGTCTTCTGCACTTCTACATCCACCTCACCGAGCTATCTCCCCATCCCGAGCGCGCCGTCCCCGCCGCCGACCGCCTGATCGGACTCGTCCCCGACGGCGGACACCTGCGACACATGCCGTCGCATATAGACATCCTGATCGGCGACTATCGACGTGCGATCGCGTCCAACGAGCTGGCCATGGTCGCTGCGGACAAGTACGCCGCGCGCCAGGCCGGCGAGCTGGGGTTTTACATGATGTACCGCCTGCACGACATTACGACGCTCATCTACGCCGCGATGCACAGTGGCAGGTACAATGCCGCCATGGCGGCGGCGGGAAAGCAGAAGCTGTTGGCAGAGGCAAAGATGGATGGGCCGATGGCCAATTTTGTGGAACCAGAGTTCTCTGCCCGGATCCACGTCATGGTGCGCTTTGGGCGCTGGGACGATATCCTCAACGAGGCTATACCTGCCGACCCGACCAAATGGCTCATCTTTACGGCCTTTCTGCGCTTTGCGCGGGCGATAGCGTACTCGGCGCGAAGGGAGGTGGAGCAAGCAGAGGCGGAACGGCTGTTGTTCCTCGGGGCAGTCGAGCGTATCTCACCCGAGAGGATCATCTACCCCAACAAAGCGCTGGACGTGATGCAGGTCGGCGTCGCTATGCTCGACGGCGAGCTAGAGTACCGCAAAGGCAACTACGACGACGCGTTCGATCATCTCCGCACGGCTATCTATCGATACGACAACCTCACGTACGGCGAGCCGTGGTCGTGGATGCAGCCTGTGCGTCATGCCTACGCTGCGCTGCAGCTCGAGCAGGGGAATGTGGAGGAGGCGCTCAAGACGTACGCGGCGGATCTGGGCTACGACGACTCGCTGCCACGGGCAGTGCAGCATCCTAATAATGTTTGGGCGCTGCACGGGTATCACGAGTGTTTGGTGAGGCTGGGGAGGGAGGCCGAGGCGAAAATGGTGTGGCCGCAGCTGAGATTGGCGTTGGCTACTGCCGATGTCAAGGTGGAGAGCTCGTGCTTCTGCCGCTTGGACGTCACCCCGGAAGGCAAGTGCTGCTCTTGATCACGCGGTGAGTTATATCCCGCTTGTACAATCAATGCACTGCATCACGAGCCAGCCGTCGTCTCGTCAAGGATACATGGCATGGTAAGGACGACTATAGTAAACCTGGAAAGAAACATGCTATAAGTCCCGGTGGACGTTGGAGAAAGCGTGACGCAAGCCTAGTGATATATCGTGTTCATGTCTCCTGTTCTCTTGCATTCTCGGTCATGATGAGTGAGATGGTGGCGAGTCCTGCTTGGTCTAGCGTTCCGCGCGCCTGAGACGGCCGGGAGGAGGCACCGCACCGCTGGGGTCGACATTGGCGATGAGACCCGCCATCTCGTGTGTCTTGAGGCTGGCCATGCAGCGGATCCACCATCTACAAGTCAGTGACGTCTACTCGTGCGAAAGAAACTCACCCCTCTGCCTTGTGGCGGACCTTGGAGTAGACGGCCGGACCAGCATTGTCCAGGCTCTCCTCCGACTCGTGAGCCTCCTTGGGCTGTTGGCGATGCAACAGGTTGGACAATCCCTTCTTGATGGACGACCCGGTACTGGGGCGGTCGTTCTTTTTGGCGTGGAGCATTGCAGGGGACTGCAACACCCCATTGGACTTCTGGGGCAGCTCCTTCATTGACTTGGTCGGGCTCTGCTCGACCACTTCCTCGTCGTCCCCTACGACCGTCACGTCGAGATCGTTGTTCTGACGGGGCGTGAAGGGGTTGCCACCGCTCGACCTTTCGTGGTAGGTGCTGCTGGCGTGCATGCTCTCGCTGTCATAGTCTTTCGGCTCGATGGGGTAGACGTTTTGTAACTCGGCGCGGACCGACTCGGCAAACTCGTAATACGATGCGTCCCGGTTGACCATTGCCTGAGCCTTGGCGAACAGCGTCCAGGGGCTGTAGACGAAGGGAGGAGGCGGCTTGTCTCCAGTGGCTCGACCCGACTCGATCTCGGGGATTTGAATACCAGATAGTCGCGACTGAATAGGAGAGAGGTCGCCGTTGGGGAGCGGCAGGATCGCGTTGAGCATGATGAGCTGAGATGGCGAGGTCGAGTCGTCGTCAGATGTGGGTACCTTGACAATCTCGGGCGAGAAAGTGGCAAAGTCGGCAATGTCGCTCCATTGTCGGAGACCGGTAAGAAGGGCGTCCATAGCGACGACAAGGGACGTGAGGAACTCGTACAGAGCTTCGTCCTCTGCATTTTGGATGGATCCGGGTCCGGAATCGTGGGTCTCCATGAAGGATATGTCCACATTCGCGCGGTGGATAAGCTCGGCCATGGTAACATTCTTGTACTCGTTGATCCAGTTGGACATGGTGGTCGTCATGGGGTAAGAGACATCCGGCAGGCGGTAGGCGGGAATCTGATGACGGGCAAAGTTGTAGACCACCATGTCGCCTTGTTGGTCGAGAGTCGGGCGGACACCAAAGATACTAGCATAGATCCCCCCAGCCTGGACAACAGGCTTGGAGCCTCGCTTGGCATACGTCTTGCAAGCGGAGAGGAAAAGGTCCATCTCGCCTTTTTGTACACCGAGGTTGTCGGCGAGGGCACGAGCGAAGAAGTGGGTGTCGGTCATTCGGTAACCACGTTGGAGGTAATGATCAATGTTGTCGGTGGAGATGGCCTTGTCCTGACCGGGCTCGCCAGTATCGAACGGCGCAGCACTGTTGATCTCGCGGACGAGGAAGAGCATGACACCCTCGGATCCGTGGAAACGGATAGGGATGGCGGGGACAGCCTTTTCGTCATCGCTTTGTCCGAGGGCGGCCAGGGCAGCAGGACCTTCTGGCTCCATGGTACCGGTGGTCAAGACACGGTCGAGCAGATGGCCTAGGGCTTCGACTGAGATATCGACCGACTGAGCCAACATTGTGGCCGCTTCGATGAACCGGCGGCGGAACAGGAACGACTCGCGAGAGTTGGCGGGGATGGACAAATCGATGAGGTCAGCGCCGGCACCGAGACGACGCTTGGCCACGCTTCTCAAGATCTCGGCAATGTAAGGGGTGATGCTATGCCAGACAAAGGCGAGCTGGTACAGCCACTGGAAGGTGCCTTGACGAGGGTCGAGCTCGACCACCAACTTCTTGAGATCGGCGTCCGTCTGGATGATCTGCATGGGAAGGGTACCGTCGGCCTTGACGAGAAGCTTGCCGGTCGGGTCGAACGCGGCAGATGCAAGAATGACGTGCCTCGCCTTGGCTCGGGTGCCCTTCTTGGTCCAAAAGTCGAAGAGGGAGATGACGACGGTGAGAATGATAATAGCGCCACACATGACCGAAATGGAGATGGTGAGTCGAGTGCTCTGACCACCTCCGCTGGCGAGGACGGCAGTGTCCGCGGTCGATTTGGTCCTGTAAGAGGTGCCGCCGAGACCGAGGTAGTGCATGCCACAGACAGCCGCGGCGAGGAAGACGGCACAAAGACAGCGTTTCCAGAACGAGTCTTCCCATTGTGATCGCAGTCGGAAGAAGAGAAGTAAGGCTGCTGTTGCGGCCAGACAGGCGATGACAATGGCGAATACGACGGTGGCAGGCTGCAATTAGCAAACGTCAGCGTTTCGACTTGTACCCACCTCGTAGCCCACGGTAAGGTAAGGCAGGGCAAAAGACGCAGAGTAGTGCATCAAACTGACTGGATTGTCAGTGACGTAGCGGAAGAAAGTCAACACGTACTACTCAGACCCATGAGAATTCCCGCGATGATACCTCGGTAAAGATGGAACTCGACACCTCCGGTGATGTAAAAGGCCAGGAAGGTCGCAAGCATAGGAACGATGAGGGACATGGCGGTAAAGCCCTTTGAGAACTGACCGTGAGCGACAGCAGGACCATGAGCTGTTACATACCTTGAGATACCATGTGACATCTGGGGTCGCTCGTAGCCGTACCGAGATCATACTGACAAAGTGCATTCCCCACACAGCGACCGCGGAGAAGCACAAACCGGCGAGAAGCAAGAGCGCATGGTTGCGGTATCCCTTGGAGGCCGTTCGTCGACCGAGACAGAGAAGAGTGGCGTATGATCCTAGGATGGACACCACGATGGAGACGATCAGGACGCCCGGCCTGGGTCGTAGCGGGATGGCGTGGGAGACATAGTAGTCGCGCAGAGCGTCGGCGTCTTGCCTGTCAGTCGCGGCGTACACAGGAGAAGGTAGAACTCACCAGTCCAGATGTCTTCTGGTGGCCAGAGCATCTTGGCTCAGAGGTGTGGCTGACGAGGTCAGAGGCGAAACGGACAGGATGGAGGTAGGGGCGAGGGAGAAAAGGGCGATCGAGAAAATGGGCCTGGCGATTCAGTTGCCGCTAGCGCGTACGACGGGATTGAGCGGGACGAGACGGGGACAATGGGCAAGATGAGAGGCTGGGGAGATGAGGGAATAGAGGCAAACACTCGGGGAGTCGTGTTGTGAGGAATGAGTGAGAGACATGAGCAGGACAAGGGTGCCCGGTGGCCAGACTCGAGGAGGGTGGGATGGTTTGGGGTGAGGGCGATCAGGGCGAGACGCGGCCTGAGACGTGGGTGGGCTCGCTCGACGGGTAGTCAAGGAATTGCCTAGAGTGGCCGAGGCGATGGTGTGGATGACGGCAGGTGTGGTGTTGCCGTGGAGGCTGGACCAGATGTGTCGCCCCCCGAGACTGGGGCGTATTCTGGGGACTGGACGTGGGCCGCCTGGGTAGCCATGCTGCTGACGATGTCTTGAGAGGTGATTGTGACGATGAGTACGGGATAGAAGGGGGTCCGCACAGACCTCCTCGGCGCCATTGCCGAACGCACAGACCAGAGATCCCTTTCGGAATGATGGAGAGTGACTCACCTCGTCAGATCCTCCTCTTGACTGCCAACGTCGAGCTCGACTTGCTTCTCGCGGTCACGATCACAGCGACAAGACTCGAGACAACGACAGCTCGTACAGCAAGCTCAGCGACGAAGAGACCAAGAGCTCAGACGCATATCACGTCGCCGTGTGAGCCATCGTCTAGCAGGACCACCTCCACCCTATCTCCTCTCCCTCCCCCCCAGAGCAGAGAGAGCAGTTCAGAATTTTCGTCCTTGTCGGACCTTCATGAGTGCCTGTCCACGCCGTCTGACCCTCAGCCACTCTCATCATGTCTAGCTGGGCGCTGGGTCGATTCGTCATGCCCCGTTCCCTACCTTGCGCAGTGTTGCGGGAAGGAGGAAGCTTCCTATGCTCCCTGGAGGTCCTGGAGGTGTAATTGCGTCCTTGTTCCCGGACTTCGGAGGCTCGGAATCTTTTCCCCGGCAATCCTTTAGACCTTAGGGTTCCGACAGGCAAGAGATGCAGGAGGAATAGATGCAAGGGACTGATAAGAAGGGGAGGGGGGGAATATGGGTACAGGTAGTTAATCTACGACGGAGATTGAGAGCAGGTGAACACGAGCTGGGCACAGCAAAGAGAGAGCCAAGAGCATACCCTCCCGTCCCCATCTCATTCTCCGGGCCCCGCTCACATAGACGCTGTCGACCACCTCTCCAGTGACGAGGCCTGGCTCTCGATCGCGCAAAGGGTTCGAGGTCTAGGTCCCGGGGTGTTGAACCTAAGTGACCGAGTGCCTCGAACAGTCTACCATCTACAGTACGACCTAGCGAGTGCACCCAGAGTGCTTCCCCGCACAGCTACAGCTATGCCTGCGGTTGCGGAGAGTATGTACCTTGCAGACCCACACGCCGAAGCCACAGATACCACAGATCCATATGACCAGAGGAAGCAGCAGCAGCATGGCTTTGGAGATGGCCCTGAGTTTCGGACGAGGCGTTTCCAGCGAAGCGGCCTTGGCTCTGGCTTCAAATGACCTCATTCATCTCTCTTCATACTATCTTCGCAGCGGTACAAGTTATATTCAGTCTCGCCTGCAAGCACAGATGTCTCGCCTGTCCAGTCGAGAGTACCTCCAATACGGCAGCCCATCACCGCATACGGCTCCTTATGCAGATGTTGACACCAGATCATGTTTCACCCCTCTGCTAATTCCAGACGAGGTCGTCATGCCAGCACCACTACTTGGAGACCACACCCCCTCATCGACGGTTGCGGACTCGAGCATGCCATGGCAGCTGATGCGCAGTATGCATAGTATCGCGGACAAAACCTCACCACCGCTGCTTCTCACATCATCTAACACTCAAGTCTCACCATGTCAAGAGACTACACCCGACAGACGCAGTATACGCCCTCGCCCTCGCTAGCGGGCTCGCCCTACATCCCACAGGTGCCTTCGCGGCCCTATCCCCCGACGTACAGCCCCAACAATGCAAGGCAGCAGAACCGGTATGGCCGCGGGGCGGGAGTGGAGATCAATGGCAAGGTAATGCATTGGCAGGGAGAGGACGACGATGAGCGCAAGCCTTTGACAGCGGGGTGGGTGCAAAGACATTGATCCAGCTCATATCGTAGGCCAGGCAATGGGTTCCTTGCTGTTGATCCGTATGTGGGTCAAGTGCCTGGAGGGGGCATGTCCACGACACCTTCGGCCGCATGGGATGTCATCAGGCGCCAGACTCTGCCAAAGCGAGGACAGACGACCAGGCGGGTCAAGCTGACGCGCGAGGGGAACTGGGTGACCGAGTGGGCTGTCTCCCTCATTGCCAAAGTGCCGCTCATCGCCTAGATACCCCGTTCCGACTCCCATATCCAGTGCGGTCGAGGCCAAGTGGCTCAACCGTCCGTCTCCTCAGGTCCTCACTGCAAATGAGCTCACAATCAGCCAAGTCGAGCGAGTTCACCCATATGCGCTATACAGCCGCGACATGCGATCCAGACGACTTCACCCCTGACAACGGCTGGCAGCTCCGTGTCAACCATTATCGCCGTCAAACCGAGCTCCTCATTGCCGTGACCAGCTGTCTGCTTATCCGTCTCGCCGTGTACCGGTGCTGATTCCAGACAACGAAGACAAGATCCTCTACGCGCGAACGCTGCACAATGTGATGCTCAACATCCGGGATATATGCAACACCAAAGCCTCCAAGTTCTGGCGTCGCACCGCCGAAGAAGGCCGCCCCGGGTGGCAGCGTATTGTCGTAGCGCTCATCGCGGACGGCTTGGGACCGATGGACGCCTCGGTCCTTGATGTCCTCGCTACTATTGGTGTGTACCAAGACGGCGTGCTCAAGAAAGCCGTGGACGACAAGCAGACCGTAGCGCACATTTTCGAGTACACGACGCAGCTGTCGATCGACGCCACGCCCACGCTGGTTCAGCCTCACCCGGGCGACCCCAACAATCTGGTCCCAGTGCAAATCATCTTTGTCCTCAAGCAGGAGAATTCGAAGAAGATCAACTCGCATCGCTGGCTGTTCAATGCCTTGGGCAAGCAGATCAACCCAGAGATATGCGTGCTGTTGGATGCAGGGACAAAGCCGGGTCACAAGGCCATATATCACTGTGCGTACGCCTAGTCTCTTTACATGGTCGCCTCTGACGCGCAGTATGGGAGGCTTTCTACGTAAGAAAGTACACCAGGCGACATCTATCGCTGACCTGTAGAATAACCCCAATCTTGGCGGCGCATGCGGCGAGATCACCGCCCAGATCAACAAGGGCAAAAAGCTGTTCAATCCACTCGTTGCTGCACAGAATTTCGAGTACAAAATGTCCAACATCCTCGACAAGCCCCTCGAGAGCAGCTTCGGGTACGTCAGCGTTCTCCCGGGTGCCTTCTCGGCGTATCGCTACCGGGCGATACAAGGCAGACCGCTGGAGCAGTACTTTTTCGGCGACCACACCCGTGAGCTCCAGATGCACTGTGAGCGAGGCCGTGGACTGACGAAAAGTGGCTGCGCGCCTCGGCAAGAAAGGCATATACGGCATGAACATCTTCACCAAGAACATGTTCCTTGCCGAGGACCGTATCCTGTGCTTTGAGCTAGTCGCCAAGGCTCGCGACAAATGGGTCTTGTCGTATGTCAAGCCGAGCAAGGCCGAAACGGATGTGCCGGAACAGGCTACGGAGCTTATCAGTCAACGTCGTCGGTGGCTCAACGGATCGTTTGCCGCGTCGGTGGTGAGCGACGCTGAAGCTCGGGATCGGACATCAGAGCTGGAGCTGAGGGCAGTATGCGTTGATTCACTTCTTTCGCCTGTATCGGAGTGGTCATGGACCTATACGCATGTTTTTCCTCCACATCCAGGCATTGGTCAGTTCCACTCACAGCTGAGGGTCGAGAGCTGACGAGCAGTACAACCTGTAAGTGATGCTTTTCACTGACGAGCCCGCAAGTGACAGGTGCCAGCTTTAACCTCGTCTTCTCCTGGTTTGCACTGGCCAACCTCTGGCTCACTTTCTCGATCATCATCAACCTCGTCCCTCAGTCGGTCAAGATCAATCTCTTCGTTACCGCAGATATTGTCAGTGTGGTTCAAGACTGACGAGAGGCAAGCTCATCGCAGACGACATGGGTCAACCTGGTGCTTGCTTGGATTTACATTGCTTTCCTGATGCTACAAGTGGGTCGAGTCCTGACTGGAACGACCCGAATCTGATATCAGTTCGTGCTAGCCTTGGGCAACCGACCAAAGGGCGAAAAGGGGTTATACCTCTTGACGCTATGGTACGTTGCGAAGCTGGTAAACAGTCATCTTGGGCGGAGCTGAATTGTAGGGTTTTCGCGATGCTTGCCGCATATCTTATCGTATGCTCGGTCATCTTGTCTGTCAAGGCGTTCGAGGTAAGTGGAAACATGAACTTGAGGGGACTAACGACAAGGACGCCTTGAGCATTAGCGGATCGGTGGCCGACAAGCTCATCCACCTGTTCACGACGAGCAACGGGGTACTCGTCGCAGCGGTCATGTCGACTGTCGGTGAGAGCCAGATATTCTTCGGAATCACCAACTGACGGTATTCAGGTATATACCTGATCGCCTCGATTCTCTATGTCAGCTACCGATGCTATGGAGGAGCAAAGCTGATTCGCAGAACGACCCTTGGCACATGCTCAGCTCGTTCCCGCAGTACATGCTGATTGCTCCGTCATTCACCAACGTGTTGAACGTGTATGCTTTCTGTAACTTGCACGACGTGTCGTGGGGCACGAAGGGTGAGTCTGTTCGATCAAGTCCGACATTCGTGCTCATGATGCAGGGTCGGACAAGGCCGAGGCATTGCCGGCTGTGTTGTCGAGCAAAGACACGTCGGGCGAGGCGGGCGTCGTGGAGGATATTCAGAGGGTAAAGCACTAGGTCGAGGTGTTCAGGGGAGGCTGACTAGAAGGGCATGGAGGAGCTCGACGAATCGTTCCAGCAGACGGTCAAGCGTGCCGTTGCCCCGTATCACCCGCCCGAATCGACCGAGGGGCTGAGCATGGATGTGAGCTTCCTCCCCTCACTTGCAACACACCACAGAGGAGCTAACGTGCCGCAGGACCAGAACAAGACGTTCCGTACCCGCCTCGTCGGGGTGTGGCTCCTCTCCAACGCCGCGCTCGCGATAAGCATCCAGACTCTGAACGGGCTCGACCGGACCAAACAGCTCGTCGAAGCGTGCATACCCGGCAACTACGATCCGTACGGCGGTCCAGACACGGTGGTGGTGCCGATGAACGGGACGTGTATCGAGGATGCGCTCAGCAACAACTCGCTCGAGCTCAAGGATAAACAGCAGGTGTACTTTATGTACCTCCTCTGGGCTACCGCGGGCCTGTCGGGCGTACGCTTCTTGGGGGTGAGTCTCGCGAGCTGCTCGGCAGTAGAGAGCAAGCAAGGCTGATCTGCTCGCAGTGCCTTTGGTATTGGGTCACGCGACAGCTCGGGCGATGCTGTCGCCGAAATTAGCCTCTGTCTGTTTGTCTGCTGTGCGGCCGCCGCAATGAGCCGCAATGTTCCATGTTACCACGCGTCCACATTCCAACTGTTGCGCACTGACTGTCCGCCTGTTCCATGCCACAGCCGCTTTCAGAGAACAAACAGAAACACGAGACAATCCATGCCCGTGCCGTTGCCGTTGCTGTTTTGCTGGTATCTCGCCTCCGACATGTACGGACCCGCCGCGCGATCCGGCGGGCCGCCCTGATGCAGCGCGCCGCTGGTACATGGTACAGCTGCGAAACCGTAAAGTCTCGCGTCCGGTTCTCAGTCTTTTGTCTTTGCAATGCCAGCGCATATGCATCTGGACAAGCTCTTCGACGAGAGAGCATGTGAGAGCACATGTACACTTCTATGCCGACGGTCAGTCGGAATGGGATGGGATGATCAGCCACTGCACAGTTTACACTTTAGACGCGAGCGTTTTGGTTGTGTAGCCAAAACGTCATCTTTCTCCCGGTCCCCCTTGCCCTCACTCACCCCCTGGGCCTGATCAGACATGTAGCAATGCAATCCGACGCGAATGACATCCCGTCCGGCAATGTAGATCTGTACCGCCCGCCAGGCAGCCAGCCCGCCAGGGGGAGGCGCTGGACATTGGGAGAGGCAGATCACAGACAGTTACCCAGCTGCCCCTTGCCCTGTTACGCGAATGGCTGTAGAGCAGAGAGCAGGGGAGGGGAAGGGGAGATCGACGTCGACGGCGACGTGTTCGCAGACGCCATTGGGTGGGTTGGTGGCGCCGTGACCGCATGGTGCATCGTTGCATTGGCCGGCAGGTCCCCGGGAGGCGTCGGGTGTTGCGTAAGGCATTAGCAGTGTTGGTAGGGGGGATTAGGAAAGTGTCGGATGCTGGGTGAGAGGGTGATTCTGCTTTCCCGCCTGATCGGCCTTGTCTATTAGCTTTTGTGGGTATGGCGGATTAGTAATGGCCCGATCGCTCCCTCGGCGGGCGCCCAAAGGGACGTCTATAAGCCTTAGTTAGGCCAAAGGGGTTTGGGGAGGGGCGGACGGCGGGCAGGCACGGAACTAGTGCGTTTGAGTTTGACCATCCCATTTCTCTCTCTCTAGCACCAGGCCTCTCTTCCACCTGCACTCCACGAACACACTAGCCCACTAGCAGAGAGGGGCAGGAGGGCCCTTTTGCAATGATGGTGGTGGTGGTGGTTTCTGACGAGAACACCTTGGTCCAAAGTGAAACTGGCTAGTCTGCATCGACCCTCCCCCATCCCCTCGAACCGCTCGACTCTCTAGGATGGTCGGTCGACCGCATCGGATGGCTCGTTCCAGTCTCGCCGTTTACGATCACCCACTTCCGCACCTTCACCCTTCTTACCGACGCATGAAGGTCGGCAGGAAAGGGCTGCAATGATCACTTGCCCCCTTCCTCTCGTCTCTTCATCGTTCTTCTCCTCTTTGTCTACATCGCCATCGCAACGCAACGCGTCGAGGCTCGACGCTCGCTCGACACGCTCGGCCGGCCGGCACTAAAACGGCACTACACTACTTTTCAACCATCCTCACTTTAAACTAGCGCCTTTGGCCCGCCGTCCATCAAGCCCAAAAGGTCCAGAGCTTCGACCATCCATCTCCCCCTCGCTGCCCCTCGGCCCCTCGGCCCCTTGGAAAGGTCTCATCCCCTCGTTGATTACAACGACACTCGGTGACACATTCATTCATCTCGACATCTCATCACCACCTCGAGCCTTCTCCCTTGGACACGACATATACAACCACAAGAACTGATCCGCTCACTCTCATCTCCGCGCGTCTTGACCGAATCGACACACTCCTTTGGTCTACGCCCGATCTTTCATTTCCAGACCACAGTCCACAAAGCACTTTAACAACCCATAAATACCATCACTCGACAGCTCGACTGCTTGCGACTCCTCTCCTCCCCGCCTCCTCGCCTCCCCCTCCCCCTCGAAACCCCCCTTCCTTCTCTCTTCTCTTTCTCTCTCTCTCTCCCATCCATGCGGTAACCCCCTCATCCACCACTCCCAATGTTGGAGCTTTCACTCGTACCCAAGCAAGGCAATGCCGGAGGAAGGATCTTCCCCCACACCGGTGAGCCTCCCCTGTCTCTCCCTCTCCAAGTGGTGGCTGACGGCAGGCTACCTCGGTCTGGGCGACGTCACCGTCGCTGGCACCTTTCTGACCAAGCTACCTGCCCTCGCCACACCCCTCGCCGTCAAGCAGATCCTGCTCACCGTTAAATGCTACGAGGTCAGAACGTCAGGCCCGTTCGGATCAGATGGCGAGAGCGTCCTGTGGGAGAAGACCAGGCGGATATGGGAGCCCGCAGGCGAGGCCGAGTACGAGGATCTCGCCGACTGGGAGCACCCTTTCAGAATAACCATCCCCGCATCGGCAGTTGACGATGCGCCATCCACCCAGACCACCAAGGAATGGAAGGTCGTATGGCGTATCGAGGCCACTGTCGATCACAAGCCCATCCCCTATGTCGGCAATCGCATCTCCAAAGCGTATGCTCTCAACCTCTTCAACCACCGCATGCCCATCCTACCGCCCCTCTCACCCCCGTCAGCCATCACAGTCGGCAACGACGCCACCGCCGCCCAGGTCTTCATCAACGTCCCCCACGGCGCCTTTGGACCCGGCGATACTTTCGGCGTCTCCTTCCATGCCAAACCAGAAGACCCCACCACCGTTCTCAAATCCGCCACCGTCACGCTAGAACGTAGGCTCGAGCATTTCCCCCATCGCGAACGTTCTCCCGACGATTGGTTCCCGCCACCCTCGGTCCCTTCGCCGCCTTCTTCCTCGGGTTCCCGCGGCGTCTCGGCCTTCTTTCGTCGGAGCATCTCTCCCCGGCCCAAATATCAAAAGGCCGATTCCGAAGTCTCCAGCGCGAGTGGCAGCAGCTCTGGTGGCATCGATCATGTTATCGCCTCGACCTCGAAAGCCACCACGTCCAAGATCGCAGAGGTCGCCTGCCCCGACCCTGTACCCGGCAGTGGAGGCATGTACTGGTGTCAGACGAGCATACCTCTTCCACGTCGAGGTGGTACTTGGGATCTCGGCGAGACGGTCAAGACCAAGCTAGTCGCCGTCTCATACGATCTCAAGGTCAAACTCACTTTCAAAACCGCCAAAGGACGATCTTCCACTCATCACATATCCTGCCCAGCGGTGCCGGTCATCCTCGTCGGCATCTCTTCACCTGAGCGCATAGCTGCACAAGCTGTCATTGGAGCGGCTTCGCCGACCGGAAAACCCGTGGCAGCTCGGAGGAGACACAAGTCGTCCCGACGTGGCCTGTACATGCAGGAGGGCACCGTGGACATTGAAGATCCCGTCGTCAGCACTCGTCGCAAGAAGCCCAAATCTTCCGACGGCACGGCACCTCCTGCCCTTCTCACCGTTGCACGGCTCAACAACCCCGACATCAAGCCTATCCTGCAACAGCCCAACATGCCCCCTGCACAGTCTCACAGCGTACAGTTCATCTTCCCTTCACCGACACTTCCGCAAGACGCGGAAGAGGTCCCGCCTGCCATTCTTCCACCCATCAACTCGCTTCTCTCGCCGACATATACTCGGCTGTCACCTCGATCAGAGGTCGACGCCGAATCCATGTCCATCATCCAACGCTTCCGCCAGACGGGTCGACGCATCTCCACCACCACTTCGGAAGAAGAGGAGGTTCAGCCGTCTCGCAGCCGACAAAAGCTGTTTGGCGGCGCTGGAGGTGCCGACGACCAGGATGCAGAATTCGCTCGACCTTCACTCCCATCGCTCGACGCCCTCGGACTGGGCTTGCCATACGTCCCTGACGACCCGAGCCGATCTCGACCACGGACCGCGCCTGCATACGTCCACTCGTCGTTTGCCGCTTCGGCCAACATGGCATCGGCTGCCAGCTCGAGCAACCCCGCAGCATCCCTCTCGGCAGGCTCGACCGGCGCCTTTGGCCTTCGTAAAGTCCCGCCGCCGCTGTCCGGTATGCTCTCGAGCGAGATGGAGATGCGCCAGGTCGAGAACACCCGGCCGGCCACCTCTTTTGCCGCCGTGACCCACACTGCGAGACATCATCCGGGTATCGCTGCGTCGCCCGACTTGAGCACCAGGCCCAGGTTGTCGAGGGAGCTCTCTGCGGATGAGAAGAAGGCCGCGGCGTCTGGCAAGAGCGGCACGACATCGTTCGCCTTTGGCATCTCGAGGATGACGAATGGCGTTTGATCTTACGTCGGGTTGGGGGGGTCGTGGGACTATAATGATTCGTTTCTTGCTTCGTTCGCATCCATGTGGCTATACCTGCCTTTATTCCGGTCATCACACGCATATGTATCATCAGCCAAGCCAACCATGCACATCATGTTGAGATGTAGTGTTCCATGCAAGTGATAGTGGTACAAACAGACAGTGAGAAGAGTTTCGAGGTGCAAGTTTACACGAGGGAGGGGAGGATCATGCTCGTGAGGCCTGCGCCTGCTCTGCGGCGCCTGGTCCGTTCGACACCCCCGCATCCCGCTCTTGCTCCTTGGCCAGCTCGGCCCAGACTTCCTTCTTCTTGGCCGTACGTTCTTTGGCGGCCTCCCTATTCCGAGTCGTCCGATCTATGCGCTGCCCCTTAGCAAATAGCTACTACATTTGCTGGATCCGAATGGAGACCCACCTCTTTACGCAGACACATGGTCAGGTTGTTACGCTGTTCGTTGCATCCCCCGAGCAGCCTCAGCCAGCCGTTGGCGTGACATTCCTCCAGAGCCGCGATGTAGTCTGCGCAGACTGATCATGAGCTGGACGCTCCCGTTGGCCGAGAGAGAGAGTGATCCGATGGGTTGGCGAGTCGATCTTGCTTTCGTTCCGACGACTTTTTGAGGAGGAGGGGGAAGGAGGGTGGTGGTGATGGAGGCGAACACTCACCTAGCTGTCGCTCGGGTACACCGAGTGGGGCGTGCATGTCCCTTGTCTCCCCTCTGATTAGTCTGAGCCTCTGAGGAGAGAGTGGAAGAGTCAAGTGGAGAGCTGGATGTATGGTGGCAAAGTTCGCCCTGGTATTTTTCGGCTCTCGTAGCTCTTGAATCCAAGAGCGAACCACCTTTCATCCATCTCATCTTCTACTCTGCTGTCTACTGTACTCCTTGCTCGCCATGTCCATGTTCCGTCAAGGCCAAGCTATCCTACATGGGATCTCACCAACAACAGTCGCGGCGGGCCCGAGCCGACTCGCTCGAGCTGCGATATATGCATCATCACCCCGCTCCTTTCCCTCCACCTCGCTAGGCTCGCGGATACCTATTCGGCCAGGAGCGCGATACATCTCCGCCTCTGTTGTCAGGCGAGATGAGCCCGCGGCGCTGGAAGCCCCTGCGCCTGGGTCGAAGCCGCAACGCATAGGCCAGGTGGAGCCGAGATTGTGAGTAGTTGGAGTTTCCTGGAGGAGGGAAAGGGGTGGTGACTGACCCCAGATCTTTGACGTTTACATGTACAGCTGGCGATTGCGGGCATCGTAGCACGCACGAGTTCTCGCGTAGAAGTTATGAGAAGGGGCTGGTGATTGTCCAATGTCCACAGTGTAAAAACAGGTGCGTATACCTGCCATACTGGTCAGGATTCGTGTAAGGGCGATGCTCAGCTAATTCGTAGACATCTCATTGCGGATCACATTGGCTGGTTCAAGGTGGGTCCCTTGCTCTCTTCTCCTTGCTTGGCCCCACCAGGCCCCGCTCTACTTCCCTCCCCTTCAAGTGCTAGCAGCTGGATATGCTGACCCACAGGAAAGCACCGAAGAAGGCAAGCTGCGGACGGTCGAAGACCTGCTCCGAGCAAAGGGCGAAAAGGTGCGCAAGGGTCGTGTCGGGATGGATGGGGATCTCGAGATTGAGGGGGAGTGATCAATGATCATGACAACGCTGCATATCGCACAACCCTCTTCGGGTGCTCACTTCTAACACTGTCAGATCAAATTCGGAGGCGACATGTTCCCGCTCATCGCGCTCTCTCGCGGGCAAGCGCTCAAACCGACACAAACACGCCTTCCTCACATGACGCACGACCGCGACTCATCAGGCTTCCTTTTCGACCACACCTCCCTACCTCCTTTGACCACGCTCACTACACTGTCATCGCACCTCGAGCTCGCGTCATGGCTCGGCAGCGAGCCTTGCTCGCCTGCCTGCCAGCCAGCTTGATGCTGGCTCACTGACGACGGCGCGCACATCCTTTGGTCTTCTCTGACGCTCTCCTCTCATTCCACCACACCTCCTTACCCTTTCACCACGACCCCTCCTCGCCCCCGCGAGCGAGCCGTCCGAGACATGTATCCTCTGTTGACCCTTCTCCTCGTTTTCTCCAGACACCAAGCGCAAACGCACCCCCCTTGAATCGTTTAAACACCCTTCCTGTCCCAGACCCCTCTGTAATTTGCGTCGTGTAGCGCTGATCATTTGTCTGGTGCCAGCCTCAAAAGGCTCATCATCAGATCACATCACACCACACACACGCATCACATCAAAAAGCTTGCGAGTCGCCCGCCCCTGTGCGGGACCGCAGCCTGCCAGCTACCGAGCGATCCATCGCGCTGTCACTGGCCACCGTCAGGTCTTGCCACTCGACCCCTCGGGTACAAAACCAGTCGAGTCTGTTTGAGACGGCCTTCTTTCTCTTGCTCTGACACTTACTTTCTCTTGCAATTGGAACGACTACCATTCAGTCGTTCCACCTTCTTGCGACAAGCAACCAACGACCAGTGACCATCGACTAGACACTAGCCACTCACACCACCCACACCACCAGCATCACCACCACCGGGTCATCGTACACCGGCCGACCATCCCCGTACGCCCCGTGCGGACCGTATGAAAGCCGCCTCCCCTCTCAAGACCATCCAGAGACAGTCACTCAGCACCCCACCGATCGACGTCTACCCGCGCACAGCGTCCGACCGCCACCTCCTCAAACAGGTCTCGAGGGCACGCAAGACCTCGCCACCGAGGGAAAAGGAAAAGGAAAAAGCCCGCAAGCAGGTATCGAGTCTCCAGGACGGCCTTGCCATTTGTCTTTTTGGTTACGGGTATTCCAGAACGATGTACGACTCGGAGTACGAGGAAGAAGTGCGCAAGCAGGCAGTGATGAATGTCAGTCGTCCGCTTCGTGGGCCAGAACCGTGCTGATGAGGTGTAGGAGGTGTTGCCTGATGCGGAGATGTGGAAGAAGTGGGAGGCGACCGAAGCGCCGCTCCGACAAGGAAGGGGATGGTACCCCGCGCTCGACCGGCATTTCCTCGAGCTTCTCGTCATTTCGGAAATACACTGTCTCGCCCATCCCCTACACGGCTTTGGCGGCACAGTCGGCAACGCCGGCCAGGCCGAGCGTATCCATCGCCACGCCTCGCGCGTCCGCCGTGTCGCTTGCGAGCGGATCGGGGCCGAACGCCTGCATGCGTATTGCGAGCGCGTCAAAGAGGCGTTTGATGCGTACATGCAGGGCGGCTGGGGCCGCGTCAGCATGCCCTCTGTGGCTTCTTCTTCGTCGTCTTCGCCGCCGTCTTATTCCCCGCATCATTCCGGGTCGGCCGCTCTGGGCGCTGGTGCTGCCCCCTCTGCCAGTGGAGGCGCCCATGGTGGGATAGATGCGAGTGATAGTGAGAGCGAAGAGAGCGAAGAGGACGAGAGCGACGATAGTGCTTCGCCTGTCCGATCGCCCGTTGATACCCTCCACGAGGAAGACGAGGACGAGTATGCCGGCGAGATGGACGGCACGTCGGCCGAAGATAGAGGAAGGAAGATACAGCGCGGCCAGGGCAGTGTGAGGAGGGACGACAAGCTCAAGTCGCCCCGACAGCGACGATTCGCTCAGCCCGGCTTTGATGATGATGATGAAGAGGAGGATGAGGAGGGGGAGGATGATCCGTTTGACGATGATCAGCATGAGATGGAAGGAGAGCTCGGGACACTCAGGCTCGACTTGGCTGGTGTGGATGAGGTGGATGAGGCGGACGAACGGGCCTTGGACCGTGCGGCGTAAGTCGGACTTACAGTACATCACTTCCTGCAACGATTGCTGATTTGTCAGTGAGAAGATCTTACAGGCCGAGGTCGACGCCATGGAGCTCGACCTCGAGCTCGATACCGACCGAGGCGTCCGGGACGTCATCGTCTCCGCCGCCCGCAAGAGCTCGGCCGCTGCTGCACTTGCTGTCGCCGCAAATACCAACAGTAACAACAAGATGCAGGTGGACCGTTCGCCCGGCGCTCCGGCTGAGACTCGGCCTTCTCAGTGACTGGTCAGGCTGTGCAGAGCCCTCTGTTGTTCAGGGCACAGGGATGAGGATGTGGGCATCTACCAGAGGGTGTGAGCATGAAACGAACAGGCGAATAGGGCCGTCCATAGCCATTCATCTTAGCAAGTGGCTGTATTGGCATGTACTGTACATATGCATCGTCCATCTGCAATGTCCAGACATGCGACGCCGTTCGTCATATGGGAAAAAGAGGCAAAATCTCCGTAGAACCACTCCGTGCGACCGGTTCTCGCGCGCGGACGAGATAGCCAAGACGACCTCTTTCAACACTTGCCAATCACAGTGGACATCATCATCGCTCACACTGCCACGACCTCTGCCACTAACATCCCGCATGATCAAGATCAGCCTGAGTGATTAATGTACTGCTCATGCCGAAGATACTCCGTCAAGTCCGCCTACGGAAAGCTAATTCCCCGTTGATGACTTTACTTCTCGGTGTCGCTGCGCGCCGGACCGGAACAACCGAGATCATCAAAGTGACGAATGCATCAGTCGCTGTACTAAAGCAGAAGCCATCTTGTATCCATTCCTGATGTTCACCCCCTGACGCATTGAGCGACAAGCGACATGTCCGGTCAGAGTCTCTCGCTTCAATACGGTATTGACGCTGACGCCAATCCGCAGCCATCACCGTGGAGGACCTACACTTCTCGCTCCACGCAAAAGGAGCAACATACTCGTTCTTCGTCAGCGAGAACAATGATCTCATCCACTCGCACTTCGGTGGCCCCTCGCACTCTATCCCTCCGCCAGCTGTAAACCCTGGCGCCGGCGGCTGGCAGCGCGGTCCTCCTACAGCTCCTGGTCAAGCTCAAAAGGAGTTTCCCGACTTGGGACGGGGCGACTTTGGACAGCCTGCCATTCGGATCCGACACGCCAATGGTTGCACCTCGACCGCTTTCAAGTATGCCAGTCACAAAATCGTCGAAGGGAAAGCTGGTCTTCCCGGTTTGCCAGCAACTTATGGTGCCGCATCGTCCGCCTCGACTTTGCTCGTCACACTTCGCGACGAGGTCGCCGGGCTATCGGCGACACTGTCTTACGCCGTCTTTCCGGATCACAATGCTTTTGTCCGAAGTCTGTCGATAGATAATGAGAGCGGCAGTGATATCGTGATCGAAGCCGCCGCTAGCTTTAGCGTCGACCTCGGTCATGCTCCACTCGGGAGAGATATGGTCCAACTCAGCGGCGACTGGGCGAGAGAAGCACAGATCGTGCGACGCAGGATCCAACCGGGTCTACAAGGGTAGGCGTCACACTCGTCAGCCGATCAGAAGAGAGGCTGACACTTCTGACAGTATACAATCCCTCGCAGGCTTCTCCAGTCATCTGCACAATCCGTTTCTCGGAGTTGTGTCTCCTACAACAGACGAACGCAGTGGCGAAGCGATCGGTTTCAGCCTCGTGTACTCTGGATCGTTCTCGGCCATGGTCGAAAGATCCAGCTCAAGCCAGGATCGTATCCTTGTCGGACTAAACCCTCTTCATCTGAGCTGGCCTCTCAAATCCGGCGAAAGCTTCACCACTCCCGAAGCCGTCGCCATCTACTCTGATCAAGGGATCGGCGGGATGTCTCGGTCATTCCATCGATTGTATCGGAACCACCTCTCTAGATCCCCTTGGACCTCGAAAGATCGACCAGTGTTGATTAACAATTGGGAGGCGACATACTTTGACTTTGATTCGGACAAGATCTATCGCATCGCCGAGCAGGCGAGCTCGGTGGGCGTACAATTGGTAAGTCTCCCCACGACGTATTGTCGGGGAGTCTTGCTGACGTACTCACAGCTCGTGCTCGACGACGGCTGGTTCGGCAACAAGTATCCGCGTAATTCAGACACGGCCGGTCTGGGCGATTGGAAAGTCAACGACAAAAAGCTCAAAGGCGGCTTGGACGCTCTGGTCAAGCGGATCAACTCGCTCAAAGGAATCGACGGCAAGAACATGCAATTCGGGCTTTGGGTGGAGCCCGAACACGTCAATCCGCTCAGCGAGCTGTACGAGGCTCATCCAGACTGGATACTGCGTGCCGCGTCGGCAAACGGGAGGTATTATCCCCCGATCCAACAGCGAAACCAGTACATACTCGACCTATCTCAGAAGCAAGTGCAGGATCACCTGATCAAGGTCATAGGCGACCTCATTGCCAGCACCAAGATTGCCTATATCAAATGGGACTGCAACAAGGGCATCGATCAGCTGCCCTCTCCTTCCATCAGTCACGCCTACCTCCTGGGCCTCTACCGCGTCGTCGATGCTTTGACGACGCGGTTCCCAGATGTCCTGTGGGAGGGCTGTGCCAGCGGAGGCGGCAGGTTCGACCCGGGCATCCTTCACTATTGGCCTGGCTCATGGACGAGCGACTGTACCGATCCCGTCGATCGACTGTTCATTCAGTCGGGGACGAGCATGGTTTATCCCGCTTCGTCCATGAGCGGCCATGTCTCAGCATCACCCAACCACCAGACCGGTCGCGAGACTCCGCTCGAATTCAGAGCGCATGTGGCGATGATGTGCGGCTCGTTCGGCTTCGAACTCGATCCAGCCACATTCACGCCGGACGAGCTGAAGACGATCCCTGCTCTCATACGACTGAGTCAGAGAATCTCCCGGTTGATCGTCAAAGGTGATCTGTATCGCCTGTCACGACCGGACGAAAGCAACTGGCCGACGTTCCTATACGTCAGCGAGGACGCCACCGAGGCGGTCCTCTTGGCGTATCAGATCCACAATACGATCAACGTGGCAGTGCCGGCGATCCGCCTCGATGGTCTGCTTCCGGATTCGACCTACACCACGGATGATGGCGACACATACAGGGGAGACACGTTGATGAACGCCGGTCTGCGTCTTCCCTTCAGAGGCGACTATCAGAGCAAAGTCGTGTTCTTCAAGCAGACGCGAGGCACACCCGGACCTTGATCAGTGACTACAGTACAGGGACTGTATCTGATAGAAGCATGTGAAAGTATGCAACCACGCTTGCATTCACAGCCACATCTTTTGCGATGCGAAGGGCTCCCGTAGCCAAGTTTGCGATCGATTTCAGGAAGAGGCAAGTGGGGTCGCTTGGGGTGACGGAAATCCAGAGAGCATTGACAATTTGCAAAGGGCTGTCAATGTTGGACAAGCCACCGAGGGACTTGAAACAGTCAGTGCCCTTCAATGTCCGAGCTTTCGGTTAGATGCAAAGTGAGAAAGCTTCGATGACACATTGAACCCGTCAATCGGGCAAGATCTTGGCGTATACATTGAGCTTGATATAGAGAACATCGTAGCATCGTCCGTGTTGCCAGCATGCACTGTGTCGTCCCGTCTCCCATAGCGCAGCCGCACGATATCCCGGAATCCTACCGCAATTATGGCGTTATTGTAGCGCGAGGTTGTCCATTGCTTGAGAGGCTCCCCCATCTGCCGGCGGTTCGGCACTGACGGGACGTGATCTTTCCCCTGGGACACGCAGACCTGGGCCTGAAAGGTCGTCAAACCGCGATGTAGGGTCTACGGCTGGCACCAATGCGCGGAAGGCTCGTCTCACTGTTTGTCAGCTTGTCCGACTAACAGGTATGCAGCTGACCTCGCTTGATAAAAGCGAAAAAGTCTCGGTCTTCGTTCAGTTGAGCGACCATTTCTGGAAGACCTGACAATGGAGGCGAGCATTTGGGTACTAGCGACGTCAGCAAAAGCATTCGGTGTCGACATCGTCGGCTCACCTGCGTATTCGAACTTTGACGTCTCGATGGTGATCGCAAATTCCTTGTCCGGGTCTGAGGGGTCGATCAAGGTGAACGTCATCATGAGAAGGTCGGCTGCCTGTTCAGCCATTCGTAGCCGCAGCAAACATCGAGCCAACTCACCGCCTACGCCCTGTATTCTCCATCCAAGCGTGTCTTCGAGCATCTTGAGCTCGTCGCCATCCCTACTCCGCATCTCGTCCAGTGCCATGCCCTGTCGCTCCTTCTCCGCCCTCTCGCCCTTGACGTCCCGCTTGAGCGCATTCAGTTCCGCCTCGAGCGCCGCCGATTGGTCTTTGACCTTTTGCAGCGTCTTTTGCAGATGTGACAAGGATGATGTGAGGTCACCGAGAGTATGCCTCTCTGTCTCGATGGCTGATTGTCAGCTGATATTGACTATTGCCATCTGACCCGACCCACTGGCCAGCATCTCGGCCTCGCGCTCTCGCTCCAGCGTTATCCGTCGCTCCATCTCATCCTTGTCTGCATGGAGGTCTCGGACGCTAGCCGTGTGATCTGATGCCCGAGCTGCGATCTCGGTCTTTGCTCGGATCGTGTATGAGTCTATCTGGAGTGGGTCAGCTGAGTCACTCTACAGTTGACAGCCGACTGACCGCATTCAAAAACGCCTCGATGTGGTCTTGGAACGGCTCCCATTCTAGCTCGATATGGGGAGCCCCGTTCTTGGACGAGCTGCCATCGAGAAGAGTGTGGAGGGATACTGGCCGCGGAGGCGGAAGATACGATGTTGTTGCGACGACCATGGCGAGAAGAGCGATGCAAAGCCGAAGGTGAAAGTGACAATGCGAGTG
This sequence comes from Tremella yokohamensis, assembly GCA_024343385.1. NCBI lineage: Eukaryota > Fungi > Basidiomycota > Tremellomycetes > Tremellales > Tremellaceae > Tremella > Tremella yokohamensis. The sequence continues at coordinate 864,288 of BRDC01000032.1, read as the reverse complement.
ACGAGCAGTGTACAGTCTGTTGTTGCCACTCGTCCGGACGCGTGGGATCTGAATATTTCTCGCGACTGATTTTGTATTTTATCCCGTCGCGCCGAGTTCAGGGCACTTTTGTAACTTTGACGTAGATGGGATCGTCCAACGGTAATGGGTCCCAACCACCACAACACCAACAGCCATCTCTCCCTCTCTCATATCCATACATCTTGCCAACACTCTCTGTCTCGCATTTCGCACATCCCACATCGGGTCTAGTCGCGAGGCATCAGAGACATCCTCACAACTTCCGGCAACTCAGCTGAGAGAGGCTCCCCTTGGCACCATGCTCGCCCGAGTCCTAAAGACAAACACCCAACAGGCCGCCGCGCCCTCGCCACCTACAACCCCCTCAAAGTCGAGAGACGGTCATGTAAAGTCGCAATCATCCTCGGCAGTGCCCGCCTCTTCCAAGATCCCCGTCTCATCTTCTTCCAACCCCTCGTCCAGATCTTCCCATGCAAAGGAAAACTCTGCCCCGGCGCCATCCCAGGAGAGATCGAACTATCTCTCGTTCCTCTTCTCGCAGTCCCAGCAGGGTGCGCCCACCACTCCGGTCAAGGTCAACCCCAAGATCAACCAGACTTCCGCTCCGGCGCAGGTCCACCACGCGCATGCCACCCGTGACTCGGACGACGTCCACATGCAGACGATGAAGAACACGATCAACCCGGCCATGTTGAAGCAGCTTGCAGCGGCGCCGGCACCGGTCCAGGCACCTGCAGCAGTGCCCAAAGCGGCCAACCCGTATGCTCCACACAGGGGGCATGCTCTTGCCTCTCGGGCTAGCGAGGACGTCCACATGAAGACTCAGAAGATGGAGACCCGGATGCCGGAGAAGGAGAGGGGATTGCAATTATGGGAGAGGGAGTTGTTGGAGAAGCCCGACGTCAGGCGGAAAGCTACCGTCGCGCAGATATGTGAGCTCCTTTTCATATTACATATCGCAGTCGCTGACCTGTCAGACTTCCTCGACTACTACTGTAAGCAGCTCACGTGTATGGAGTCGCCTAGCTGACGTTCAAGTCGACCTGCTCGGATACCTGGCGGCGAGGAAGAAGCGCCTGGAGACGTTCAAGGCGGACACGGCGGAGCGCAATGTCTGTGCGGCAACTCCATTATGTATCTGACTGACGCTCAGGTAACTGGGCCGGAATATGCCAAAGAGCTGCAGTCCTACAACGGCCGCGAACGAGTCGTCCTCCGAAAGCGCCGCACCAAGCTCCGAGTTGAGCAGTTCCGTATCATTGCGCAGGTTGGGCAGGGAGGTTACGGCTCGGTCTACCTCGCGCGCAAGGCAGACACCAACGAAATCTGCGCCCTGAAGAAGATGCGCAAGGGAACGCTTGCCAAGATGGACGAAGTCAAACACGTCCTGGTGGAGAGAGATATCTTGACAGCCGTCAAGACCCCTTGGCTCGTCCGACTTCTCTATGCTTTCCAGGATAAGGAGCATGTGTATTTGGCGATGGTGTGTCGCGAAGTTCATCTATCTCTCAAGACTAATAGCCAGGAATACGTACCCGGCGGTGACTTCCGGACCCTGCTTAACAACTCTGGTGTGCTCAAGGAGGAGCATGCCCGATTCTACGCTGCGGAGATGTTTGCTGGTGTCAACGAGCTGCACAAGCTTGGCTATATCCACCGCGACCTGAAGCCCGAAGTGAGTGACCTCATGTCGACGCAAACGGCATGCTCATTGCAGAATTTCCTCGTGGACGGCACTGGCCACGTCAAGCTCACCGACTTTGGTCTCGCCACTGGTGCGCTCAATCCACAGAAGATCGAAGACATGAAGCACAAGGTCAGTTTCCGGAAAAGCTGGAGGGTATTGTACTGATCCTTAGCTCGACCAAGTCAAGGACGAGAACCTGGTCTTCCGCAGCACACTGGAGCGGCGTACGCTGTACCGCAGTATGCGAATGGCGGAACCGCGATATGCGGATTCTGTCGTAGGATCGCCCGACTAGTGAGCCGTCTCTGGCGTTTATCAGCGCGAGGCTGACCTGTCAGTATGCCCCCTGAAGTGCTTCGTGGAAAGACATACACATATTCCGCCGATTATTGGTCGCTCGGCTGCATCCTGTTTGAGTTCCTGTGTGGCTTCCCTCCCTTCTCCGGCTCGACACCCGAGGAGACTTGGGCAAACCTGAAGAACTGGCACCGAGTTCTGAGAAGACCAGTATACGATCGACCAGAGGACCTCATCTTCAACCTGAGCGATGTGGCATGGGATGCTGTTGTGCGGTGAGTGCTGTCGACAATTCAGCGATTGCCTCGACCTGACTACAGACTCATCGCCCACCCGAAGGACCGTATCTCTACTCTGCAGGAGGTTCAGTCCTTGCCGTTCTTCTCGTCCCTGCCATTTGGCTCCCTTCGCGAGATCCCGGCACCTTTCGTCCCGGTCCTCGACGGCGAAACCGATGTCGGCTACTTTGACTCGTTCACCTCCCCCGAGGACATGGCCAAGTACGCCGAGGTCTTCAAGAAGCAGCGTGACGTGGAGGCTGTCGAAGAGCGGGGACAGGGCAACAGGAACAACTGGGTCGGCTTCACGTTTGGCAGAAATGCAAACTTGGTGAGTGCCCCGCTTCCGCTCGTGGGATCAAAGCTGAGGACAGGCGCCGCCTGTGCGTGCCCCAAAGCAGGAAGGCGATGCCTTGCAAGTCATGTTCTAGGTTTGGATTCCTGCTATCATCTTTTCCGTCTCTCCTTCCTGTGCTATGTTTGCTGGACTTTGTGCTATATGATCTGATGTACTGCATGCGTTTCTCCAGGCCGCAGAGACGACATTGAACCGTCAATGACCGGCTCATGTACCCGCCAAAGCCCTTCGCCAAGTATCACCCTCGTTCATCAACACTCTCCCCACTTCGCTCACTTCCATGCCGAGCGCCACCTTCCTCTCCTCGGCGTTATGATGCGGGTGATACGCGTGCGTCAGAGCGTGGCTCGCAACGAGACTGCCAAATATCAGAGCGAGCTCTGATGAGCTGAGCAGATCGTTGGAGTCCATGAGCGACCGAGTGAGGGCGTCGTGGTCCGTCCGAAGATTGCGCCAGGGTATCTCCGGCACACCCTCTCTTCGCACACATCGGACAAGCGCAGTGAGCATGAGTTTCTGCTGGGTCGAGCAGGACCGAATGAACTGCGCGACGGGAGAAGAAGACATGGCGTTGAGCACAGCCATCATCTGCTTCGCCGTCACTGGGGATGGGGAGGCAGCGTCCGCGGCCACCTCGACAGCACGTCTGCGCATCAGTCTTGCGCGCATGACCGTAGTCCGTGAGACTCACCGGCACGCGTCGAGCACGCGACGGGCGTCACCGTTGGTTCCTGCCATCTTGGTCGCTGCGAGGGCGATAGCGTCCGGCATCAAGACCTTGTGGTCCGCCTGGCTGCCCGGATGGGCGATGAGTCGGCTTTGCACGATATCGATCAGGTTCTGCCGGTCGTACGGCTGGAATAAGAGCGTTTGGAGCCCGAGACGCGATTTTATCTTGGCCGCGAGGTGTTGTGGCAGGTCCATGCGGTTGGCGACTGCCACCACGAAGATCTGCGAGTCGCGCATCGTTGGCCAGTTGAAAAAGTTGTACACGACATCTTGCTTGGCCGTGAGGAGCTGGTCCAGCTCGTCCATCAGCACCACGAAGGTGTGCCCGCGGGGACCGCGAACACCGCCGGTTTTGCGCGAAAAGTGAGCCTCGAGCCCTCGTAGAGCGGTCTTGGGACTAGCATTGGATGCCCCGGAGATGGCTTCCCACAGCACGGTGTAAGCGTGCTGCGGCGAGGGAATCTTGAGACCGTTGATCTCGACATAAGAGAATGGCGGGATCTCCTGCAATGGCCGTCAGCGCTTGCCTTGATGCAATTTATTTGACTGACCCCGTCCTCTGCTTTCCGCTTCAGCTCCTTGACGACCGCATGTACGGTCGCCGTCTTGCCTGTACCCGGCACGCCAGCGATATAGAGGCAGCCCCCGCCACCTGACTCGACACCTTCCTCCACGCGGGACAAAACGTCGATGAACTCCTCCTCGCGACAGGGCAGGCTCTCAGGGGTGGCGCCGACGTGTAAGAGCCGCATGGCCCGTTGATACGGATCAGCAGGGAGATCTTGCAGGCTCGGCACCTGGGCCGGGAGTCGCGAGGACGACTGTTGCGGATGAGGTCGTCTGGCCCGACCTCGTTTCTGCGGCGTAGCCTTGTCGCCTCCCTTGGCCTTGTGACTCCGCTCCTTGCGCTTGGGAGGAGGGACCGCCTTCTTCCTGCTTTTCCTACCGGCTCCTTCATCCTCTCCTTCACTCCCACCCTCACTGTCTGCTGGTTCCTCAGCAGCGTGCTCTGAACCCTCGTCTTCCGAAGCCCCGCTTTCCTCTTCCTCGGCCGGGTCTGAGATAGCCTCCTCTTTCAGCGGGACCTCCCAGCCCTGGCCCTTCTTTCCGCCTTCCCTCCACTCGTCCACGTCCACCTTCCACACCTTTCCGCCCTTGGCGCCCTTGTCGAAGGCCCGGTTGCACCAGTAGATGCCTGTTCGGATATACGTCCATCCCTTGACTTTGGACTTTTGCTCGCCAAACTGCTCCTTGTAGAACTGCTTCGAATAGATGGGTACAGTCTTGATGAGCAGCCGCACAGGCAGGTGCGTGGTGACTGGTCGTACTGGCGAAGCGGCGAGTAGCACTTCGTTCTACTCTCAGCGCGCGGTCGCCCAGGATCAATGAGACTCACATCTTCGACAGTGACATTCTTCATGATGCCCGGCAGGTCTTGGCGGCGGAAACACCAGTGCACCTCGGCCATCATCCTGTTCTCGGGCGAGTCGTCGTCCGCAGCGCCCTCGCTGTCATCCCCATCGCCGTCCTCATCATCCTCACGATCCTCATCCTCTCCTCGTGGAGCCTCCCATAATCGAGTCAAGACCCCGATGCCCTCTGATCCTCCTTCTACACTCACGCTCACACCGTCTCCAACGGTGAATCTCGACTCTTCGTCCTCACGTCCGGCACGCGGCCGTTTCCGGCCCAGCAGTGGCTTGACAGGAGTGACACCGGAGTGCGAAACGATCCTCGTGAAGCTGTTGTAGTTGACATCTTTCGAGCTCGAGCCGCTGGGCAAGGGAGCGGACGTCCATGCGTATGTCGTATTTGGCTCGGCGGCAAGGGATCGCACCGAGTGTGGTGACGGGGTGAAGATGGCACTCCGTGTTGAGCGTCGAGGCGTGATGGGCGACGGGGCCATTGTATCGTTCTCTCCTCGACAACAGCTCTATAATCGAGGAGAGGATGAATTGGAATCAGTTGAAGATGGGAAATCAAAATGACTTTTGGGCGCGTCAAATGAAATCTCGTCGCGTCATCCGGCCCGACGACTTACAAAAAGCTAAGTAAGATGGACAATTTTCTGCATGACATGCCATATAGACTTTGCATAAGGCTTTTAGAACTTTTTCAAGCGACCCTCTCCGACCGCATTTGGCCATGAGAGCTCAAGGCCTCGAGTTGAACTTGATCGGCGCGATCTGCTGGTCAGTCGACCGAAATGATAATTGACGACGAGAAACCCCTACTCACGTTGTTCAGGAGGAACGAGTCAGGCTTGCCGTCCGGCAGGTCGTGCGGATCGCGGCCAAACAGACCGTACGGGAATCCCAGATCAGCCGGAGCGGCAGCGTCGAGCTTCGCCATCTGGGCGTCGGTCAGGTGGATCTTGAGCGCCTCAGTGTTCGATTTGATGTTGGCCGGGTTTGTTCCGCCGATGATGGGGAAACAGTCGGTGACCATCTGCCTCGCCCACGCCAGGCCGACTGCGGGTCAGTCTCTGGACAGATCGTGATGAGATGATGGAGACTCACCATGGGCGAGGTTGATGTTCTCGCCGAGCTCCTGTGCGATCTCCTGCAAGACTTTGCCCAGCTTGAGGTGGGCCTCGCTCGGCTCGTAGCCGCCGCGCAGCTTCTCACCCCTTGCTTTGAGCTCCTCGGGCGAGCGGAACAGCCCACCACCCATCACGGTGTACGGGGTGATGCTCATACCGTTGGCGCGGCACATGGGGATGATGTCGCGCTCCAGGTCACGCTGCAGCAGGTTCCACGAGCCTTGGCTGACCGTAAGCCCTCTGACCTTGCCAGGTATGCAACACGCGTTACTCACTACACGCTGAACTGCGTCAGACCGTGCTGCCTCGCATACTCGTTGGCTTGAGAGACGACCCAAGCAGGCGTGTCCGAAACACCGAGGTACAGCACCTTGCCCGACTTGACGAGGTCGTCCAGGGAACGCATGACCTCGGGGATGCTCGCAGAGTAGTCCCACCAGTGAAGGTACAGCAGGTCGATGTATGTCGTGCGCAGCTTCTTGAGCGACCTGTCAATCGAGATGTGCAGGGATTTCTTCGAGTTGCCGCCAAAGTTGGCGCGCACACCGTCAAAGCGGCCCTGCGCACGGTCGAGGTAGAAGCTCGTGTACTTGCTGTGGCGTCAACCTCTCATTGCCGTCTGACACACTGACAAGAGGCTCACGTTGCCAGCACGATCTCGTCTCGGATGCCTCGCTTCTCCATCCACGCGCCGATAATGTGCTCGGACTGCTCGTCCTGGTAGTTATTGGCAGTATCGATAAAGTTTCCTCCGAGCTCGCTGACCATCAGCTTCCAGAATCGACAGCTTTGGAGGAAGAGACGACGTACTAGAATGTGTCGAGGTACTCCTCAGCCTTGGCATAGCCCGCGGCAGCGCCCATGAACCCCGTCCACTGGTCGCCGAGGCTCATGCTGCCGAGGCAGATGGGCGACACACGGACTAACCCGATGAGCACCTCCTTTCGACCACCCGATTGACTTTGTACTCACCTGACGCGGTGGGCGAGAGGAGCCGGTAGTGTCCGAGGGGAGTCTTGACCTCGGCAGGGGCCATCAGCTCGAAAGGCGCTGCGATCAGCCAGTGGTTCTGCCACAACGGCCCAAATGGAAGTGCCACACTGCGATCCGCGATGGTGACTCACATGGTCGGTTGTCCGCCCCTTGCGGCTTGAAATCATCGGGGCCCTTTTCGGTAGGATAGTTGGGCATAGTGGCGGATTGAGGCTGGAAAGAACTCGTCTAGCTAAAGTGCAATCGTCTTGAAAGCTCAGAGATGCGGGAGGGATGTGCTGTCGCAGCTTCAACCGCCACGTATATATACCTTGTACCGCTCATATGAAGGCGTAGCTTTGCAGCTCCGGGATTCGGCTACCGACAGTTGCATAACTGGCGATGGGATGAGGTCGGGATCGGGAAAGAAGATTAGATGACCAGGTGACCGACGGCCATGAATGGCCTTCGGCCTGATGTCATTTCAGTAACGCAATAGACTTCCTCCAAAGTGCATCTGCCTCAGACGAGATGCCTATGTCGATCTCAAGTTCTCATTTTCCCACGTACTCATGTATCCAGACGTACATGACTACCTGATACCTGATAATCTGCTCATTCCTCACCAAGCCATCGTCGCTCTGCACCTTCACCGGTCCATACGCCTCCATTCTCCTTCCAGCTCGTCATGACCTCAATTACCTCCTGCTTCATCTTGGTCATCGTCTCCGTCTCGTCATGTGTCAACTCATGAGCTGGCACAGCAATGACCATAAAGTCCCGAGCAGGGACGGCGAGCCGAAAAGGTGTGGCGTTGCTAGTGCCGGGCGGAGGGTTCCATAACTCGTCAATCTGGTCTCCAAGGGATTGAATGATGAGACGGAGGTGCAGTTCACTCTGGGTGAGTGGCAGGGGATTCAATGGCGGGTCTTTGGAGTGCACAAGCGGGTATGGTGTAGGAAATGGAAAGGGACTGATCGGGGAGAGGAGAGATGGGTAGGGGTCAGAGGAAGGGTACCGAGGCGCAGAGAACCTGTCGTTTCAGCCACTTCCCACTCGGTCCGAAGACACCCACATGGCAGAAAAGTGGTTGACGACGACCCGCCTCGCCCCAATGTCTCGCGCGAACGCCCCGACGTCCTGTGGGGTTGAATGCCCTCTTTTCTGAGCCTTTTTCTGCGTCTCCTCCCTGTCCTTCGCTTCTCTCGCTCTTCTCTCTTCCTCGTCTCGGGGTGGGTCTTCGTCTTGATGCCTGACAGCGCTAGCACCTAATGGCTCGCCATTCTGGTGTTCCTGCTTGCGGACCAGGGAATGTTCCAAAGATCGGATTCGAACTTTTCGGCCAGCATTTCCCCGTTGCACTAGCTCAGGTATGGCACCATTCGTACACTCATGGACAAGCAGACTGGGTTCGTGGCACAGCTCTCTGAACCGCTGATTCCGAGTACCTCCCGAGCAATCCCCAAAGATGATCAATTTTCTTGGACGCTCACCCCAGGGTTCTGGCGGAAGCAGCACGTCGCCCGAGGGAAGAACGTATGGCGGAGGTGCCGGTACAGAGTTCAGATGAGAAAGAAGCGACAGCGGGTTGCGAATTGGCGGGTCGAGCTTGGCAAGAGCTTCCGCATTCTGATGTAATAATGGGATGATCGAGCCGGTCTGGAGCGGAAGTCGGGGTGTGGGCTCTTGCAGCACGAAACCAAGCGATGGGACTGTTTTGATCAGCGATTGCATTCGCCTCAGGAGGGAGATGACATACCCCTGTGTTCAATGGGCCCTGCACTGACCGCCCATCCCTTATTCCTCGCACCGTTTCCTTCTTGAATGATGTGCCGCCATACACCGTCCTCATCGGGAAGGAGATCCATGCCTACCGCCTCGTTGACACAGAGGTCCTCGGCATGGCAATTGCAGGAAGGTCTTTCTCCCTCCGAGAATAGCTCATGCACGGCGAAACACCCCGATAGGGTCATGGACGTGAGCTCCAGGGTGGTTCTGACGAGTTTTCGTAGTCCTGATGGACCGTAAATATTCAACCCGGCCTGACGATGTCAGTCTCTGCCCAAGCGCATGTGAGCGACCCGCCTTCTTAGCAATGCCCTGCTTCTTCAGATCGTCGAGATACTCATCGGTGGCCGTCACGCCCGACATGATAGTCTTCATGATGCCGACGAGTCCCAGCACATGATCGGTGTGCATGTGTGTTATAAAGATGCGAGAGATGTTGGACATCTTGAGACTCGATTGATGTAACCGCAAGTCTGTGCCGTCGGCGGCATCGAAGACTGATCATGAGCTCTGGACGGATTCTGGAGATACCGCTGACGCCAGACATCGCCACCAAAGTCAACACCGAGGGAGGAGCAGTTCCGGCTCTTGGAAGGGCCTGAGCCTGACAGTTAGTGGGCGGTTTCAGGCATGAGCAGCTTGGACATGCCTGCTGAGGTACCAAGCTGGTAGATCAGCTCGGTGCCATTCAGCCAAAGCTGTGGTACGTACGAAATGCACATTTACGGGAGGCAGAGCCCTTTGTTTCTCTTCCTTCATGTTGGACGATCTCTCTGTCTATGTTGACCAGGTTCTGCCTGACCCCGAAAGGTACACTGAGTGGAATTGTGATCACGATGGTGGTCGTTTGCTTGACTACGTTTGAGGTTGAAGCACCGCCCTACGAGGCGCCGGTGTATGTTCAAAGTGGTTTTCTATCCGGATGCTCGCCTACAGAGCAGGGATGAGAGTCGGCTGCCTCGATCCAGCACGAAATGACGGTCGATAGTGTCGATATCGACTGAGCTGCTCACTTCTGAAGATCGGACACAGAGTGGGGCAACTCCCCCACTCGCCACGTGACATACGGGAGAAATTCGTTAAAAGATTTCGGGAAATTCCTGGGGACTTCACTGGATGAAATCCTGCCATCGTATCGTCAAAGACCATTAAGTGCGAGCTTCTCGTCGACCAAACGATAAAAGCTCGACCTACATAGACGCCGGCGCCATGTCCGGCTCTCTCACCCATGTTCTCTTCGAGGGGGCATCCGGCTACGCACTCTTCACAGTGCAGATGCAAGAGGAGGTTGCGGCCAAATCGAAACAGCTCCAAGAGGCCATCAATGACTATGGCACATTTTCGCGCATGGTCCAGCTCGCATCATTCCTCCCGTTCACCTCGGCCGCTCAAGCGCTCGAGAATGCCAATGACGTTTCCGAGGGTATCCTCAACCCGCATCTCAAATCGCTCCTCAACCTTATCGTGCCAAGTGCGGGCAGCGGAGCCGCTGGCAAGAGCAACAAGAAGCAGTCGGCAGTGTTGCTCGGCGTATCTGAGAGGGGATTGGCGGGTGCCATCCAGGGAGAGATGGGTATCCTGTGTGATACTGGCGAGCGGGCACTCGAGTTGATCCGAGGAGTCAGATTGCATCAGGAGAAGATGCTTGTCAAGGGTGGCATGCAGAAGGGAGATGTGTTCGTGGCGCAATTGGGTCTCGGTCACTCTTACTCCCGAGGGAAGGTCAAGGTGGGCCTGCAGAAATGCTGCACATCACAGACGCTCACTCCAGTTCAACGTCAACCGTTCCGACAACATGATCATCCAGGCCATTTCCCTCTCGGACCAGCTTGACAAAGACCTCAACACCTTCTCTATGCGGTGCCGCGAGTGGTACGGGTGGCACTTCCCCGAGCTATACAAAATTGTGCCCGACGCTCATCAGTACGCTCAGCTCGCCGTCATGATTGGCGACCGTACAACGCTCGAGGACTCGTCAGTAGAGGACATTCAGGAAATCTTGGACGACGATGAGACTCGGGCTAAGAACGTGCTGGACGCCGCTAGGGCAAGTATGGGAAGCGACATTTCTGAGATCGACTTGATCAACATTTCAAACTTTGCCGAGCGGGTCGTCAAGCTCGCAGAATACCGCAAGAGCTTGCGGAGATACTTGGTGGAGAAGATGAACATTGTCGCGCCCAATTTGTCGGCATTGATAGGAGAGACGATCGCCGCACGGCTCATCTCGCATGCGTACGTCGATATTCGAGCTCGATGTCCACTGCGCCTGGCTGACTTTGCAGGGGATCATTGACCAACCTTGCAAAATACCCTGCTTCCACTGTCCAGATTCTCGGAGCCGAAAAGGCCCTTTTCCGTGCGCTCAAGACCAAGGGCAACACACCAAAAGTGCGCCAGCGCCATTCCAGATACGAGGCAATGCTGACGGACAGTACGGTCTCATTTACCACTCTACCTTCATCGGCCGAGCAGGCTCGAAATTTAAGGGCCGCATCTCCCGCTTCCTTGCCAACAAATGCTCCATTGCCTGCAGAATAGATTGCTTCTCCGACGTCCCCACTACCAAATTCGGAGAGGCTTTGCGCGCGCAAGTCGAGGAGCGACTCACCTTTTTCGAGACCGGCGCGCCAGTATCGAAGAATGCCGATGCCATCCAAAAGGCAATCGCTGCGATCGCTGCGGAGCTCGGAGACGACGAGGATGATGACGATGACGAGGAGGGTGAGGTGGACGAAGTAGAGGTGTCAGAGGTGCGTCACGCAGGCCCTGCAGCCAAACCGAGCTGACGGCCCAGGCTGTGAGACAGGTGGAGAAAGACCAAGCGGAAGCTGCTGCATCACGAGGACCACTAGACCCAGAACTGCAGAAGATTGCAGTAGCAGTACCCGGTGGGGCCGTGGCGCTCGGCGCAGTGAGCAAGAAGGAGAAGAAGGAGAAAAAGGACAAGAAGCGCAAGGCCGAGGCCGCCGAGGAGGTTGAGGAGACAGAAGAGGAGCGGAAGCGACGGAAGAAGGAGAAGAAGGAGAAGAAGAAGGCCAAAGAGGCTGCAGCTGCTGCATCGGCAGAGGGCACACCGGTCAAGGAGGGCAAGGACAAGAAGGACAAGAAGAAGAAGCGCAAGTCCGAGGTGGAAGCATGAGGACGAGCGTGGTGAGAGGCGTCGAGGGAGATGGTGGAGGTGGTGGAGGTGGTGGGAGAGAGTCCGTCAGTCTCGATAATGTCGTGACGCTGTTGTTTCATACTTGGTATTCCATCTGCATCATCATTGACCCCAACTCGTGCAACCAGTACGATGATTATCGTCGTCGGCCGAGGCTACCTCCACGAGGTCAACCCATGTGTTTGCTCAAAGTAGAGTTTTGTCTTACTCAGCTAGAGTGTGCTCTCGGCTATTCTGTTTGTGAGAGTCTAGCCCGGCCGATATAGTCCCTCCTGTCAAAGGCGCGCGCGCGACCGCGATACGTGCCCCTGATGTTGGGGAAGACTTGAACACGAAATGATCACGGGATGACGATGGAGGCGCGTCCCAAACACGTCCGGGGAAACGCGAGGAAAAAGATCATTTACCAGTCGCGACTTGAATGGGGGGCGCGAATATAGATCAGTCGGTTGACGCGTCTGGGTTGCAGGGGTTGAAATGTTCAAAAAGCACCCTGGACTTGCTCGCTCATCCCATCTTCGTCTCCCTCACACCTCTTCTCTCAACATCTCAACACGACTTTGCATACGACCGTCTTGCCTCTTCTGTAGCTCTTACAGGCATATCAGGCATCTCGTGAGTCGTCCCCACTGCCTCTTCATCCTGGCTTCAACCTCGCGCCGAGCACGGGACGGTGGCCAATTGACCTTTTTCTGAGAGCGATCACGCGTCATATGAGTGGAGCTGACGGTCTACAGATCAGATAGCGCGCCCGACCGCCCACCACGCTCTTTTTCGTTGATCGAACAACCCCAACAACCCACCCACCAACATGGTCATGTGGATCTACAAGCGCGATGGGCGCAAAGAGCCCGTCGCGTTCGACAAGGTCACTGCTAGAATAAATAAGCTGTCGTATGGTCTCGATCCCAACTTTGTCGAGCCTGCAGAGATCACTCAAAAGGTGAGTAACACATCAGTCGTCGCAGCTACGCCTTTCTGGTCGTCGATGGGCGAGACGCGACTTGTCTGCAGAGAATCGTGTGCTGATTCATCAGGTGGTTCAGGGTATTCACGCCGGTATCACCACCGTAGAACTCGACGTGAGTCTTCAGCTATGTCACCTGTAGATCGAACTGATCGAATAGAACTTGGCAGCCGAGACAGCCGCCTACCTCACCACAAAGCACCCCGACTATGCCATCCTCGCAGCCCGTATCGCCATCTCCAACCTCCACAAGGAGACCAAGAAGATCTTCTCCCAGGTCGTCCACGACCTTTACTCTTGGGTCAACCCCAAGACTGGCAAGCACGCACCTATGATCGCCGATGACGTCTACGAGATCGTCATGGCCAACAAGGACGTGCTCGACTCGGCCATCATCTACGACCGCGACTTTGCCTACAATTACTTTGGCTTCAAGACTCTTGAGCGATCTTACCTCCTCCGCATCAACGGCAAGATCGTCGAGCGACCACAACACATGATCATGCGTGTGGCTGTTGGCATTCACGGCTCCAACATCGACAAGGTCATCGAGACCTACAACCTCATGTCTGAGCGATACTTCACCCACGCTTCTCCTACTGTAAGCATATATTATTGATTGACCAGACATCCCAGCTGACTGGCAGCTCTTCAACGCCGGCACACCCCACGCCCAGATGTCCTCGTGCTTCCTCGTCGCCATGCGGGACGACTCTATCGACGGCATCTACGACACCCTCAAGACCTGTGCTCAGATCTCCAAGACCGCTGGTGGTATCGGTCTCCACATTCACAACATCCGCGCCAAGGGCTCGTACATTGCCGGCACCAACGGCTACTCGAACGGTATCGTTCCTATGCTCCGCGCATACGACGCTACCGCTCGATACGTTGACCAGGGTGGCAACAAGCGCCCAGGTGCCTTTGCCATCTACCTGGAACCTTGGCACGCAGACATCTTTGACTTCCTCGACCTCCGAAAGAACCACGGCAAGGAGGAAGTCCGTGCTCGTGATCTCTTCTACGCCCTCTGGATCTCCGATCTCTTCATGAAGCGAGTCGAGTCGGATGGTGACTGGACCCTCATGTGCCCTGCCGAGTGCCCTGGTCTCGCCGACTGCCACTCGGACGACTTTGAGAAGCTTTACGAGGGCTATGAGAAGGCCGGCAAGGGTCGCAAGACCATCAAGGCTCAGAAGCTCTGGTTCGCCATCCTTGAGGCTCAGACCGAGACTGGTGGACCGTTCATGCTGTACAAGGACGCCGCCAACCGCAAGTCCAACCAGCAACACCTCGGCACCATCAAGTCTTCCAACCTCTGCACTGAGATCATCGAGTACTCTGCTCCCGATGAGGTCGCCGTCTGCAACCTCGCCTCCCTTGCCCTGCCCGCCTTCGTTGACATGGAGCGCCGAGTCTACGACTTCAAGAAGCTGCACGAGATCACCAAGGTCGTCACCAAGAACCTGGACACTGTCATCTCCCGCAACTACTACCCTGTGCCCGAAGCTCGCAACTCCAACTTCCGACACCGCCCCGTCGGTCTCGGTGTTCAGGGTCTCGCTGATGCCTTCATGGCTCTCCGCATGCCCTTTGACTCGCCTGCCGCCCGCGAGCTCAACATCCAGATCTTCGAGACCATCTACCACGCCGCGCTCGAGGCTTCGTGCGAGCTTGCGCAAGAGCAGGGCAAGTACGAGTCGTACGAGGGCTCCCCGATCTCTCAGGGCAAGCTGCAGTTTGACCTCTGGGGTCGCGTCCCCACCGACCTTTGGGACTGGACCGAGCTCCGTGCCAAGATTGCCGAGCACGGCGTCCGCAACTCGCTCCTCGTCGCCCCCATGCCTACTGCCTCGACTTCGCAGATCTTGGGCTGGAACGAGTGCTTCGAGCCGTACACCTCGATGCTCTACGCTCGTCGTGTCCTGTCTGGTGACTTCCAGGTCGTCTGCCCCTGGTTGCTCCGAGACCTCATCAACCTCGGTCTGTGGGACGACAACATGAAGAACCTCATCATCGCTGCCGGCGGCTCGATCCAGAACATCCCGGGCATCCCGGCCGAGCTCAAGGCCATCTACAAGACCGTGTGGGAGATCTCGCAAAAGGCCGTCATCGACCTTGCTGCCGACCGAGGAGCATACATCGACCAATCGCAGTCCCTCAACATCCACCTCGCCAACCCGTCGTTCTCTCAGCTCACCTCGATGCACTTCTACGGCTGGAAGAGGGGACTCAAGACCGGTGCATACTACCTTCGCACCAAGCCTTCTGCCCAGGCTATCCAGTTCACCATCGACGCCAGCACACTCAAGCAGGCCAAGGCCCTTGCTGCCGGCTCGAACGCGTCCCCAGCTCCCGCTCCAGCACCTTCCGCTTCGGTCGACAAGCTCGTCGCACCGTTGCGCCAGGTCACCATCGCGACCACTGCTCAATCCACCCCTTCCCCCGTATTGGCAGCCAGCGCCCCTAAACGCCAAGACCTGGATTCTGAGGGTCCCAGCGAGGAAGAGGACATCTCGTACGAGGAGGCCAAGCGACGAGCCGAGGAGCGAGCCGAGGCCGCGCTGCAGTGCAGCATTGACAACAAGGATGCTTGCGTCATGTGCTCGGGATAGACGGGAAATACAGTACGACCGAGAGGGGGGATGACGGACTGTTGTATCTATTCTTGGTGACCGGGCTCACTTGTTTCCTACCTATTCTCTCTCTCTCTTTTCATTGCTACTGCATCGATCATGCATGTCGTGTCCATTTCACTTGCTGCTGCTGCTGCGTCGTCGGCATTGGAAGCCAAAGTGATCTCCGGTTCCTGAGCTAGAGAAGTCTACCCGGAATGTCCACCATTCCAACGAGTTTCGTTTCAGGACACGTCAAATCATTCAATCTTCTCGTCTTCACTCGCAATCTGAGTATTGAAGCTTCGAATAGTGGCAGTCCTGTCGCCTGTTGTCGACGAGACGCCGGTCTCGCGCTGCTCTGTACATCATGTCGACTGAACACTTGCTCGGGACGGTGGGCACCATCCTTGATGCCCTGATGGGCTTCGACGACCAGGCGCGGCGACTGTGAGTCGTATTAGTTTGCTTGTGCGAAGTCGTGAACTGGGCCTCGATACTTTCAGGTTTCAACATGACTGGCCTCTCATGTCAGCGAAACATATACTGATGCATAGGGCCGAAGCAGAGATCAATAATCTCACGACTCGTCAGCCTGGCGAAATCTTGCTGTTGCTAGCTCAAATAGGGGCACAGGGCGTTGGCGGATACCAGGTAGACGTGAGTGCAGACACTGAGACTCTTGATCGTGTCGAGTGCTGTCTCACTCGTAGCACCGTTTCCTCTCGCTGCTCCTGTTGAAACGGCTGGCATTCGCCGAACTTCCAGGCTTGCATCTCAATCCCAATGAGCCGCACCCGACCGCTCCTTTCGACTATATCGCCGAGTCGATGCGGGGACGCATTGAGACCGTCCTGTGCGCCGGGCTGCAAGATGAGATGAATATACGTATGCGCAAGGGTCTTGGGACTTGTCTTGGCTCGTGGGCAATCAAGAGCAATATCAGGCAGCGTGAGCATCCCATCTCGTCTCTCTTCTGCCGAGGCAAGCCTGACCCGCAGGACCCGTTCTGCGCCTGCCGCCTGTATTGCTCGAGCTAACACGCTCTCCTCACCCATTCCATCGCTTCACGCCGTTCCAGCTGCTTGACATCATTCCCACTCTTCTGGTCGATAGCGTCACGGACCCTCTGCCGCCTCAAGCTATTGCCCAGCTCCTGATAGGGGGCTTGCACGACCCGAGCCTCGATGTTAGAGTCGAAGCTGTCAAAGCGGTCAAGGGTGTGGTGATGCAGGCCTTCAGAGCCAATGAGAGGAATCAGATCGGCCCATCGCTCGTGGTCGAGATGTTCACCGTGCGTTCTCTCCATGCGTTACTATCCTTCCTAACTGTAGACAATTGCGCCACTGCCACCATCTCTAATGACCATCGCTCTCTCGGCTCTGGTCGAGCTGGCGGTCTACTACCCGGATCTATTCGTCCCCTCACTTCCCTCTATCCTGCCCTTCCTTCTGTCCCTCCTGTCCCCGCCAGCTCAACATCCTCCGCCGGTGCCACTGTCGCCGTATCCGTTGACGCACTGGCGCGTGGAAGAATGGACCAACCTTAGCAATCCCGTCACTGAGCTGCTACTCAACCTGTTCGAGGTACGCCGAGCACAGCTCGTCGCGTGGGAGGAAGGCAGAGCAGGGCGAGAGCTCCTTGGTCTGCTGATAGCACGTCAGATCGTGGAGTTTGAGCTGCTTGGGGACGACTGTGCCGATTGGCTTCAAGCAGATGATGTAGGTGGAATGGGAGAACAGTGCATCAGGCTAATCGTCAGCCAGAAGAAGCCGACATGGATTATCCCGATTCTGCGGAGCTGTCTCTGGATCGGCTGTCCATGATTCTTGGCGGGGACCAGGTGTTGCCGACGTTATCGCAGCATGCTCAGGTCTTGCTGCAGAGACCAGAGTGGAGATGTCGATATGTTGCTCTGATGGCCATCCAGGCGACATGCGAGGGATCTGCTGAGGCAATTCAACTCGACCGAATCGTGCGAGGAACGTTGCTGATCCGTCAGGAAATGGTCCCGAAACTACAGGATGTTCTGAGGTGAGCGGATGTTGTGCCATGATGATGCGAAATAGCTCATTGCCAGCTTAATCTCTGCGACTAGCGAAGATCCATATCCTCGAGTCAGATATGGCTTCTTGTACTGCTTGGGTCAGCTTGCCGTGGATTGCGATGTGAGGTTCTCATGAAGGGCGTGGATGGCAGCTCACGTAATAGGGAGCGCTACAAAAGGATTTCTCGCCCCAGGTCATCGACGTCTGCGGGCGCTTGTTGAAAGACGAACACGCTCGGTCAGTCTCACCCCCTGAGGAGATCCACGCTGACAAGATAGCATCCGTGCGCAAGCTGCCGCGTGCCTCGGCATGTTCCTCAGCCAAGCTACCCTGGAACAGGTTGAGCCGTTTATCGCAGCCATCGTACCTGCTCTGTTGGAGTGCTTCCACAGTGGGCCAAATTATCTCAAAGTCAATGTCATTGGCGCACTAGGTGAGTGATCGGCCTAGCACAACGCTGCTGACTCTCAGCCAATCTCGGATCGGTGGGCATATCAGCTCTCGTGCCTCACTACCGTGAGTCGATCCGTCATTGAGGGTGACGAGCTCAGACTGTAGGTACCATCATGGACTTGCTGCTTCAAATACTGCTCGGATCCCATTCGAAAGAAGACCGCCCGCTCGTCGCCGAAACTCTGCATGCCGCTTCGCTCATTGGACAAGCTGTAGGGAAGGCCATGTTCTCCAGTGACGCCGTCAGACTGGCGACGATCATGATAAGCATGCAGAACACGGTGACGGACGCTGGCGACCCGCGTGTTGTCGAGCTGATGTCGGGTAAGCTCGTCCCGGTTAATGCGGAATCTAGCTGATAAAGCAGCCTGGTTTAAGGTCTGCGCTGTGCTCGGCGATGACTTTGTGCCGTTCATACAACATGTCATGCCGCCCATATTGCACGCGGCGGCGTTCGAACCACCACCGTCGGCCACCGCCGAAGCGGACGACGATGCTACCCGTACGTGACCCGCTGGAACCCTAGTGATTCGCTGACCGTACCAGTCGTATCGGAAGCATCTGTTAACGAAAAGTCGATAGAGGTAGTGCACACAGCCGAGCTGGGAGAGAAGGCCGTGGCGTTTGACAACCTGTCCAGCTATGCTGCGCTCTTGCCCAAGCACTTTGGACCGTTTTTGGACGTCAGTATGAAGCTAGCGATTGATGCTTTGGCGTTTGAGTATGACGAGAATGTCCGAGAGGTACGTCACAGAGATCTTGAAGCTGGCCGAGGCTGATTGCAGTCCGCCGCCTTGTTCGTTCAAGTCGGTACAGAGTGAGGATTGCTGACGACGTAGCCTGATACCGTCTCTTCTGCGGGTTGCCAAGGAGACCAATGCCTGGACAACCCCCGAGCCACTGCAGCATACATTCAGGTCGCTTATCCGCGCCATTAAAGATGAGGGCGATTACACCTACCTGCCGGTATTGTTCAAGGCGTTTAGCGATTCGGTGACGGTGGTGTCGCTGCCCCTGCCAATGGACATCGCTTCGGAGTTCTTCGATTCGACCTGCACGATTCTAGATGAGTGGATCGAGGTGCGGAAGGAGAGACGGGCGATGGAGGATGATATGGATCCTGGAGACAGGGAGTTTTTGCGAGAAGAAGAGGCCGAGGAGGATTTGTGCTTGGACAATGCGCTCGAGGCGGCGCAGGAGATCCTGCGTGTTGCTGGTGGGGAGGGAACGACTGAGCAGGGACTGGCATGGGGTGTAGCGAGGGTAGAGGGTAAAGTGGCAGCTGCTCGCTCCGCGGGCGAAGTGAAGCCGCCGCAGTGAGCTTTAGACGTATGACCTGACGACGACGACCGAAATGATGATGATGATGACTTGCATAGCTAGACATGACAGATACACACTGTATGCATATGAGTGGCTTGACGACAGATTGGCACATCGCGCATCGGGTCTCTTGAGGGAGGTGTCTAAGCACTCAAGTACCCCTTGTCCGCGAGGTACTTTACAATCACATCCACAGCCCCAGCCACGTCCACCTCGTCTGTACGAATACGCACCTCGGGGTCGACGGGCGCCTCGTAAGGCGCACTGATCCCTGTGAAATCTTTGATCTCGCCCGCCCGCGCTTTCTTGTACAGCCCCTTGGGGTCGCGCTCCTCCACCACCGCCAGCGGCGCGTCGACGTAGACTTCCACGAATGGGATAGGGGGGTCGTGCGCCGCGTGCAGTTGGCGCGCGAGGGTGCGGTCGGAAATGTAGGGCGAGATGAAGGCGGTGATTGTTATGCTGCATGAGAGGGAGAAGAGGAGGGAGACTTCGCCGATGCGCCGGATCTGTAATTAGCACCCACCGAGCGCAGCGAGGTGCTGAGGCCCCTTCCTTCCTCCGTTCCACCACACACGATACCACATGATGCTTGTGTGTGGTGCAGTGTGTGGCACCGCCTCGAGCACCTCCCAAGACACAGCCCACTCAAGCACACTCACATTCTCCACCCGACTGGCCTGGTCGAATCCCAAATCCTTGTTCAGGCCAAACCGAATATTATCCCCGTCCAACCGATAAGCATGCAGCCCCTGGTGCAACAAGTGCTGCTCGAGAGCCGTAGCAATGGTAGACTATCCATCAGCCCCGTCTTGACTGCTCATAGCGAGATGGACACACCTTGCCTGAAGCTGACAAGCCGGTGAGCCACACGGTGACGCCTTTTTGCTTGAGCAGCTCGGCGCGCTCGGGCTGCGTCACTGCTCCCGGGTGAAAAGTGATGTTGGTGGCCATCTTCCTTCGGACTCTTCTTCTACTCTATACGTCTATGCTGATATGCTGGACTGTGTTGCGGTGTGATGATTCAACAAGTGACGAACCACAAATGCCCAAATTCCCAAAAATCCACATTCAATCTCTGCTCGGTGTAGTCGGTCCATTCAGGCACAACGCCGTCACGCAATCCCTTTCCTTATCTGGAATTCCAGCCGACACACCTCCCAGCCGGTCGACCGAGATCATCATCAGGCATGCATAGCAGATAGTCAGACGACCGCATGTACACCGTCACACTTTATGTACACTACCCCTCAAACCCCCTTCCGCCGCCGGTGGCATTCCCACTTGCATACGTCCTGCTGATCAGCATATACTCACACATGCAACAGAATGTGACTCACTTCCGACCACCGGCAAACGGTCTCGGAGGGGGAAACATGCCTTTCATCGGGAACGTCCAGCTTCCCACAACTGCCGGCGGTTCTGGCGTCTCCTCGTCCAACCCATACCCATTGCCGTCTACCCCATTCGTGGCAGGTGTGAGGATTGGCGGGGCCACACTTGCCCTTTTGGCAGCAGGTGACAAGCCAACAGGCGGCGGAGGAGGCGCAAAGGCGGTCCCGGCAGGCTTGGGTCGGAAAGGTACGTCTGGTGTTGGCGACTCTGGTGCTGGACGAGGGGGTGGGGGCACAGCGCGAGCTGCTGGACTTGGGCCTGGCGGGGCGGGCGGAGGAACGGGTGACGCTCGAGCGGGACTTGCTCCGGGCAGAGGTGGAGGGGCTGGCGGTGTGTTGCTGAGAGCTCGTGTCCTTCCAGCAGCAGCCAGTGCAGCCGCGGCAGGACTGCGCCCTGTGGGCAGAGGAGGCGGAGCGTCTTCCTCCTCCTGGTCATCATCGTCGTACGCCATAGGAGCAGGCGGGGGTGGAGCTCTTGGGGGCAACATGCGGGCCACGGGAGGTGCTGGTGGCGCTGGAGGGGCCGGCGGTGCCGGCGGCGCTGGCGGAGCAGGTGACGCAGATCCCGATGAGATAGACGTCGACGATGGTCTTCTTGGAGGTAAAGGAGCGGCCAGATGTCCATTTGAAGCAAGACTCGGCAGAGGAGGGGGGAGCGTTCGACCGGATATGCTGTTTGAGGATGGTCTGCTAGGGAGTGCTGGTGGTCCAGTGGGACGAGGGGGAGGTGGTGGAGCACGAGGAGGTGCACCAGCAGGAGGTGGCGGGGGCGGAGGGACGTTGCGTCCGGGCGCGGTTCGAGAAGGTGTCCTTGAAGGCAGAGGGGGTGCGGGCGAGCCAGTCGGTCGAGGTGGAGCCGGAGGTGCAGGTGGGGCTCGAGGAGGTGGTGGAGGTGCTGAATGTGGGAGAGGCGGAGCGCTGCGAGGAGGAGCAGGGGGTGCTCTGGGCGGTGCGGGCGGTGCCGCTGGAGGAGCAGGCGGCGCCGGAGGAGCCCGAGGAGGTGCCGGGGCACTGCGAGTCAGCGAGCATATCCCACTCCAAACGCTTCTCTCACTTTCTGACAGGAGGAGCGGGAGGTGCTGGCGGTCCACGGCTCGGCGGCCCTGGCGGTGGTGGGGGAGCCGGAGGAGCGGCACTCGGTCTGCCGGGAGGAGGGGGAGGGGGAGGTGCAGGAGGAGCGGCACTCGGTCTGCCAGGCGGAGGAGGTGCAGGCGGCGCAGCACTAGGTCGCGGTGGTGCTCTTGCTGGACTTGGCACTTTCGGCGCAGAGGAGAGGGTCGATGCGCCAGCTTGTCGTTAGCACACGCATGGGCTTACGGTTGGACTCACGAGCACCGGTTTTCTTCAAAGTAGGCATGCCTCCCGCGAATAGTCCGGCGAGCTGGGAAGCTGGCCCATCTGGCGCAGGAGGCGCTGCAGCTGCAGCGCCTCCACCTCCTGGTACTGGAGGCGCTCTCACAGCTCCCATTCCACCTCCTCCGCCACCGCCTCCCCTTGCGCCGCCACCACCTCCGTCCACAGCGGGGGCCGAGCGATCATTTGTGACTGCCTTCTTGAGGCCTTTGCCAGCTGCAGCGTCAGTACGGCTGGCCTCTGAGCTCGTACATGGCTCTCACCTTGAATCTGATTCAGCAAGGCCGCGTTCATGCTGCTTATGTCGTCAACCAAGACATGTATAGATGCAGTCGAGACATCCGAGTACCAAGTTGAAATGACGCAGCGCAAGCTGGACCCCCGTGCTCAGGGACCAAAGGCTCACCTCGGCGGTGCGGGATAAACGCGGTTAATATCTATTGTGAGATATTCCACGTGTCATCGCCTCTGGCCGGATCAGGTCACTGACGGGAACCAGCTGCTCGACGTCCATCTCCCTTGTTGCGATCCAGGCAGTCAGCGAGGCGAGCACAATCGAGAACAACGCACTGCCCGTTCAGCAAAGACAGGGAATTCAACAGTGATGAGCGGCGGTGTCAATTTCTCCCCCTGTCAGTCTCGTATTACTCACTTTGGAAACTGGGCTCCCTAGACTCAGATAGTTCTCCGTGGCAGTGCTGACAACGTAGACCAACCGCCGCCAGATGTACCGTCGACGGATCCACCATCAGATTCCACAAAGTCACTTCTAGGCGGACGAGGCAAGGGCAAAGCCAAGCGGCCATGGTTCAACCGGTACGTAGCTGCTTGATCGCGTGAGATATCCTCCTGACAGCTAGTGATGCTTCGTATGCCAACTCTTATCAAGCAGGCGGGAGCTTGTCAGATCCGTCATCCGTACCACAGGCATACTCGAACGATCCAGAATCTGGCGCATTCGCATCAGGCTCAGGCGGTGGTATAGGCGAAGCCAACGGGGTGGGAGGAGATGACCGGAGGAATGTGTGGGACAGCAGGTTCGGCTGGAGGATTGACATTATGGCGGCCGCGACCTATCTCGGCGGTCCAATCACTGGTGGGTCAAGGCTGGCAATCTCTACTACAGTGCATTGATCATCTAGCGCTCTTGTTCCTCATCCTCGAGACGGAGAACGACTACGTCCGATTTCATGGTGAGCCTTCCTTCCCACATAGCCGTCCCAGTCGTAACGCCTGGAATACGATCATCTGCGAGCATTTGAGGGGCCAAGAACAGACGCTGATGAATAGCTTACCAATCTGCCCTATTGACTACTCCACTACTCGCGCTCATCCTGCTCTTCAACCTCCTGATTCGACTTCCGGCATTCCTCAGACTTCTCTTGCTTCTCGCGTCGATAGGGGTCACCCTGTTTGCCTCTTTTAGGGCATGGAAGGACGCGCAGGATGGTCTAGGGAGGTACTGGTTACCGTATATCGGCGAGCTGGCCGATAAGTGGGTGAACGAGGAGTGATAGATGCCATTCCGCGACGAGAGTGTTTGTATTGCATGACTCGAGGCCCTCCTTTTGCGCTCACTTGCAACAGTTGGGCAGCTATACGTTGCCAATCCTAAGCCAGAGCTACTGATCATTCTGCTTCTCACTTGCAAATAATTTTTACCACTTCGACAATTTACAAAACCGACATCACAAGCGTGATTTGTCCACGTACTCAAGCACTAACAGGGCTTCAGCAGGACGAGGTCCAGTACAGAATCGAAAATCGATATATCAAAATACCGATATACGATCTCACATCTCCTTGATTTGGTATGCGGTCCAACTTGCGTCAATTCGGAGGCTCACGGTCTATTTGACCACAGCTTCGAAATACTGCCAACGCTACAAATCATCGTCGAACATTTGTAGATAGATTTTCGAATGCAAATGCGCGAACAAAGGATCGACGGCCACGTCTAACACCATAAAGAAGCCGCCAGTGGCAAAGCGAGGGCCTATATATAACGATCCCTATTCGCCCTTTTCTATCAAGGTCCCTCTCTTTCATTCATCACTACATCACTACATCGCTACATTGCTACATCACTACATCGCAACATTGCTACATCACTACATCACTACATCACTACATCACTACATCACTACATCACTACATCTACGTCATACATCAAGTTCATTCGCAATTCCTACTTGCGCAAATCCCGTAATTAGGCCCAAACTCTCCACCTGGTTCAACGCACTCCACATTTCTACATCAAGTTCATTCATAGCTATGTCTGGCGCGAATACCGAAAGCACGCCCGGAGATCCCTTCTCCACCTGGTTCACCTGGTTGGACCCACTGATTGCAGACCAAGAAGCAGCGGGAGCCGCTTCTCACCCGACTGAGTGCTCGATCCTTGATGAATTAAAAAAAAACAGCCGTCGAACGCCGACTTGCCTTCTCAACCACGCTTCTTCTTTCAAGAAAGTGGACGAGATCTTCCGGAAAAACCCATTCCACCTGCAGCACCTGGCAGAGGAGGGCGAGGCCCCTTTCTTCAAGAAGGAAAGCCTGATAAAGTCTTGGCCGTTTGAGGAGTCCGAAACTATCCCTAAACCGCATGGAACGAAAGACACGTTGCCTTGCTATTTTCATGACGCTGTTATTCGTGTCGGACATGATCTGCAATCGAACGAGGTTTACACCTTCAAGGAAGACCCAAACAACAGCTCCTATGTCCTTGAGATCCGCTGCCGGGAAACCGAGAAACTGTTGCGCATCATTAATGATTCGGATGCCAGGGACCCACGTTTCTCCTGTGAGTTCCAGGTTGATGAGACGACCAAAATGAAGCTACATTGCCGACCAAATGCGCCTGAAGGCCAATCTGTGTCGTATATCTCGGTGACCTTGCCCAAGAACGGTTACAACAAGAACGGTCACAAAAAGCAGGGTTACAAGCGTTACTTGGGGTGGCATGTGCCCCAAGGCGATTCTACCGTCGGACGTCTGCGGATTTTAGTATCCGCTCATAGCCAGTACTTCGAGATCCGAAACGCCGGAACGACCAACCTATTGACGGACGCCGGAAAGGTCAACATACATTTGATGCGACTGACCTCGGGTCCCTCAATACGCCTCGCTGGGCAGACACATGCCGATGGGCAGACATCCTTTACCCTCACCGAGGGCACCGAGGAGGATATCGATACTTGGGGGGCGCAATTCTGGGAGGAAGCATCCGAGTCAACTTCCCAATAGTTTGCACTCGGTCGCCTTGTGTATGCTGGCAACCCTTGTTTATCGGTTTCGCACTCTGCTTTGCCCCCCTATCTCTGAGTTTTGTGTAGATTGTAATGACTTTTGTGCATCCTTCTACTTGTCTTGTGAGACGGTCAGAGATATCAGAACCACCAGGCCTTTCAACAGCATTGTGAATCGCTCAGCCACCCGTTCCCAGTGTACTGCGCTTCTTGAAGCTCCATTGGGTTTCCAAGACGAGAAATTGATCTCCAGTGAGAGCCCAACATCAATAGGTCGGGCCCGATATTTTCTCCGTGTGGGTGCGGGGCATCTTTCCCGTTCGGCAAGACAAGATACATGGTGGCGTCGATACCGGTGGTCTCCCATCGTCCATAAATCATAGCTCGAGACGGAGGTGTAGCCGATCATCTGGCATGGGCGGCCAAACTTACCACGACAACTCGGCCCCAAGTGTGCGCCACACTGATAAAGTGCCACTTTGACGGACGGGTTCCGGGCGACGAGGTGTACCTCGTAGAACGCAGAGTCCACAGTCGACATGGTATAGCAGTCACTAGCAGCAACAACCAGCTTCCTCAAAAGTCTTGGGGGCTCGGGCGTAGTGGCAAGACCATCTGACGACATAGCACCTTCCGTCCACCTTCGCGCTCGTTCCAATTCGCGCCATGAACAGATAGCGTCGGCTGGACCGGGAACACTGGAGGATCAGAGCAGGGACATGCTGCCGATATGGGTGAAGAATGGCCGACCGGTCGTACGTTGCCGCACTCTTGGCTCGGACTGCGCAGCTTACCAGCAGACCATCCCGGTCCTACGACAAAGAATCACCCTCCCTTCTGTCCCGGTGGTTGTGCTCGTCCTCGTGCTCATTCTGGTCGGCTCGCAGCTCAGAGCACCAGCGTGGACGCCTGGACCGGCAGTAGGGGATCATGATGCGCTCACCGGATTCACGACGAGCCCCTTCAGGGTGGACAAGTCGCTCATCATGACCCCTCTACCTCTACCCACTCTCGACTTTCTGGCCGAACCGCTGCAACCGAAGAAGAGTGGCATGAGGGTACCGAACTCGGTGCACTATGTCTATGGACTCAAGCCGTTGAAGGAGGGACAGACCAAAGGCGAGGAGCTGCCCTACTATGCCTACTTGGCAATGCGCAGTGCTCTTTTGAGGTTGCAGCCGGAGAAGATGTATTTGTAAGTCGAGCCTGGTTCGCAAACGAGTCCGCATCTCCAGGCTTCATGGAGTTGACCGTCAGTCACTATGACCACCTTCCCACTGGGCCGTGGTGGGACCTTATAGAGCCACACTTGACCCTTATGAAGACCGTCACGCCCACTTCGGTCTTTGGCAAGCCGGTCAACCATTTCGCGCACCAAGCAGATATCATCCGCCTGCTCGCTATGAAGCACATGGGCGGAATCTATCTCGATATTGACATGTTCATGTGAGTCCAGTCACCATTGGAAGCGGCGTGCGTCTAATTTGCCAGCGTCAAGTCGTTCGACGATCTCCTCTATGCGCCAACCACGCTCGGCATGGAGATGGCCACCGACTCTTCCCGCAGTCCGCTAGACCCAGAGGGTCTCTGCGTAAGTTTCCCAGGTCCCCCTGATCCAGCAGCTGATCTCGCAGAATGCTGTCATCATCTCTGAACCCGATGCGATCTTCATCGATCGCTGGCTGGCGTCGTATGATTCATTCGACGAGGGACCATGGGAGAACTGGGCCGAGCACAGCGTGCGAATACCTTGGCAGATTGCAAGAAGGCATCCGGAGGATCTGCAAGTCATGAACCATCGCGCGTTCTTCTACCCGAATTGGCACGGGGAAGAAGTCCAGCACATCCATGAGAGAGATGATCACGACTTTTACGGCTCCGGCCAGTATGCGTAAGTCAGCCAAACGCTCGTAGGTGAAGCTGACATCCAGCTATCATGCGTGGGAGACTCTGGCCATGAAGTACCTCAGCGTCCTGTCTCCAGAAAAGATCAGGCAAGAGGACAACTCCTTCAATCGCCTTCTGCGTCCCCTTATCGGTGCCACGGATGATGAGGTGTACCGCCAGTGGAGATCCACTCATCACAGTGCATGATCTCGATGCTGTATATGCATGATCTACCTCTAGCGTTGCACAGATCAGACCAGTCGTCGCTGACCCTGTCGGACGGCCGATGCCCATGGGTCCGCCTCTTCTCGAGGCGCTGGCGGCTCAGGCGCTTCCGGCTCGGGAAGTAAAGCTTCAGCAGTCACAGGCGGCAAGTCAGGCTCTTGTGGTTGCTCGATGGCTTGTAGTGTCCGCGAAGCTTGCTCGACGGTAGACACGGCAGTTCCCTGCTCCACCAATCCCACTGGGCGTTCTGCTGCCGGCTCCTTGCTGGGCTCCTCTGTTTTTGTCGGTTCCGGCGCTGTGCCGGGCACGTTCGCCAATGCCGCCTGAGCCTCGGAGACAAGCCTGGCGGTATCTTCTTTCTCATTGATGCTCGCCAGCAGGCTGCCCAAATCCTCCGCCTCTTTCCGGAGAGCTTCGCCCTCCCTGCTGACTCGCTCCTCGTCCCAGCCCATGCCCTTGCCCCAGTCCTTGCCCACTTGAGACTTCCATGTCGAGCCTCCTCCAGCGACGAGGTCTCGAGATATCTCGTCTTTCATCAATCGCGGTGTGCCGACCCCACGGTAGCCAAAGTGGGTATACACCTGAACGATGCTAGCGCCAGCCCGAGCGAATGCCAACGCGTCCTCTCCTGAGCTGATACCCCCAGCGCCAATGATCGGGATAGAAGGAGGTAGGAGCGGGCGAAGAGTCTTGAGAGCTCCAAGAGCGTATGGGAACAATGGTCGGCCGGATAGACCGCCAACCTCCGAAACGACATCGTCCGAGGACTTCAGGTCGAGCTCCTTGCGGCGTACCGTCGTGTTGCTGATGATGACTCCGTCGATACCTGCCGACCGGACTGCGCTAGCGACATCGGCGATTTCATCCTCTGACAAATCGCATGCGACCTTGACAGCAATTTTGGGCAACCCATCCACTGCGATCTTGTTTCGTTCGGTCACCACGTCGCCTAGCAGTCTCTCGAGAATCGCACGACCTTGGAGAGCCCTCAAGCCTGGGGTGTTGGGTGAGGACACATTGACGACCACGACATCCGCGTATGGTCCCAGCATGCGCACTCCTCGGACGTAGTCATCGTTCGAGTCAGCGGCTGAGGTTTTGTTTTTGCCCAAGTTGACAGCCAAAATGTGACCGGGTCGAAGCGAGCGGGGTATGCCTGGAGGTGGAAGTAGCGATGAAGGGAGCGGTGCCGCGTCTGCCGAAGGAAAGAGAGAGGGGCGGTCGTTGTAAAATGATAACAGTCGAGCTCGTAGCCGAGCCAGCGTTTGCCCATGGCCCAGCGAATTGAAGCCATACCGATTGATGGCTGCTTCGTCCTCAACCAGGCGGAAGAATCTGGGTTGAGGGTTGCCAGGCTGAAATGTCAGAAGACAGTGGAATATGTCATCTGAGGTCTCACCTGGGGTTCGGGCGTAACGCTGCCTATTTCAACGTAGCCAAACCCGAGGTCGAAGAGACCATCAATAGCCTCTCCGTCTTTGTCGAATCCAGCGGCTATACCGACCGGATTGCTCAAGGGCAATCCGAAAAGCTTATCATTAGCATATCTTTCCTGATGACACACCATCACAGCAGCCGACACTGCTCACCTCTGCCTGTAACTCCGCTCCGTCCACCCCTCTATCCCGCGGTCGAGCCCAGCTAGGGAGAGACAACATCTTGATGGCAAGCTTGTGGCCTGTCTCAGGGTCGAAGAGGCGGACGATGGGCATGACTACATGCTCATGCATCAGCGACCTGGAGTCGTAGTAATAGGCGACGAGGGCGACACCGCCTCCAACGAGCAAGGTGGTAGAGAGAAACCGGCGAGGTGCAGATGAAGAAGCATGGCGGCGTAAGCTGCTGGCCGCTACATTTGCCAGTGACTTTGGGCGGGCGGACTGCGTCAGATTCGGGATCCCCGCGCGTCGCAACGCGAGTCTGAGAGGCATTGTGATAGCCCCAATGGAGCGAGTAGGTCAACCTACATAGCGGACAACATTTCGCCAGAACACTGGGCCCGGAAGACACGGAGACCTCGGCGATCTCCGCTCACGTGGTTGACGTCGCGGTGGCGGAGTGTGGGTTGAACGAGCCGCAGTACGAGTACATTGCGAGGCGAACACCGAGTCTCGACACGTCATTCAGAGATAACTTGACGTTCCAACAGCAAATCTGTGCTCTCAGACGACGTCGGGCAGCAAGAAACAGCACGCGGGCGACCACACGACATACACGTCCCCGGCACGAGTCGGTCTGAACAAAGTCCTTCGCCTCGTCACCTTCCTATATCGGTCCCAATGCTTCCTTTGATCTCACCGAAAGGACCATAATTTTGTTCGGTGGCAAGCACCCATCCTACATCAATCTCTACGACTATCTTCGCATTCGAGTGTTCCCGCGGCCCGCTATGTCCAGACAGAGCCGGCGGCTGCTGGGCACCATGTTGCCGATCTACGCTCTTGTCGTATTGCTGCTGGGGTCCCTAGTCGCAGTGGCAGATGACCCCGAGGTGACAGTGACCCGTCTGGAGAATCTACCAAGTCGGCTGTTCTACTTTGAAGACACACCAGTAAGCCGACTATCACGCTCAATCCCGCTGAGCTTACATTCAGGTCATCCTCATGCAAGACCCCGTCACTCTCACTGTCTATCGCTCGGAAGATGAAGGCAAATCCTGGGCACCCATCGAGGGCGTAGAAGAGGCACTGCGACTCATTCCACACCCGCATAACAACGAGATGGCGTTCATCATTGGCCGGTACACCACACACTGGGTCACATATAACCGAGGCGCATCATGGCAGTCATTCGACACACCTCGTGAGGCCAGCCTCATCGGCAACACCCTCTCGTTCCACGGGGAAGAGAACGGTTGGATACTCTATCAAGGAGTTGCCTGCGAGGATACTGGGTCCGGAAAATGGGGAGGCGGAAAGACATGCTGGGACGAGACGTATTACACCACCGACGCCTTCCGCTCGGAACCCAAACTGCTACTGAGTCAGACTTCGGAATGTTTGTTCGCCAGATCCACCAAAGACCACGTCGAAGCCTCGAAGGAGATGGTCCTATGCGTGGCTTTCGACCAAAGCCAGAAGCCTGGAAGCGGCGGAATGCACAGCTACAAGGAGAGCAGGCTGTATTCGTCCTCCGACTGGTTCGAGAACAAGCAGTTCGTGGATCTAGGCATCGGGAAGAGAGCCAGAGGGGTGGTGGGACTAGGAGTGGTCAGCAAATTCATGGTCGCCGCGCTACGCGCCTCGGACGGCGCATTTGCAGAAGGGGCTCGAGCGCAAGGAGGAGACCCCATGCACCTGTACGTTTCGACTGACGGTGTCTCTTGGCGCCAAACGAAATTTCCTCATTCCGCCTTGCCAGATCTCAAAGAGAACGCCTACACAGTCGTCGAGTCGACCACACATTCCATCGCCGTCGACATTCTCACTTCGCCATCCGCCAACATCGGGACCCTGTTTGTCTCTTCCGGCGAAGGCACCTACTTTGTCGAAGCGCTTCCGGATACCAACCGGAATGAATACGGCATCGTCGACTTTGAAGAGCTGGTGGGACTAGAAGGGGTGGGAATCGCCAATGTGGTGTCCAACCGGGAGGAGGTTGTCGGATGGGGCGAACAGAAGAAGCTCAAGAGTGTGATCACCTACAACGATGGATCCAGCTGGCGCCCGCTGCAGGCGCCCGAGAAGAATATCGATGGCGACGACTGGGCCTGCGATCGCTCGGATTCCTCAAAATGCTCCCTGCATGTTCACTCGGTAACGGTACCTCACAACTACGGACGGGTCTTCTCCTCTACTGCTCCGGGCTTCGTCATGGCTGTCGGATCTGTCGGAGACAGCCTGCTCCCCTACGGTTAGCTTCCTTCTTTCCGCTCTTTGCGAAGTTGACAGTGATAGAGGATTGCGACACTTTCCTATCCACGGACGCTGGTCTCACTTGGAAGGTCATCCAAGAAGGCGCTCACAAGTACGAGTTTGGGGACCAAGGAAGCATTCTCGTCATCGCCGACGACGAAGAGCCCACAGATCATGTGCTCTACTCGTATGACGGAGGTGCCTCATGGCAACAGCTCGACTTGGGTGTCACGGTCCGCGCGTTATTGCTCACGACTATACCAGACTCGACGTCTCAGAAATTCATTCTTCTGGGTTCGTCTTCGAGACGTGAATCAGACGGAGGACGGCATTCCATGATATTCCTCGACTTTGCGCCATTGCAGCACCGCCAGTGCGAGGACAAGGATTTCGAAAAGTGGTATGCACGAAGTGAAGAAGGCCAAGAATGCCTGATGGGCCACAAGCAATGGTATCGTCGAAGAAAGCTCGACGCCTTATGCTACGTCGGTCACAAATTCGAGGACCCTGTAGGTCACGAGGAGAGTTGCCCGTGTACGGACAACGACTACGAGTGCGACTTCAACTACGTGCGTCAAGGGGATGAGTGCGTCCCCGCCGGTCCGGAGCCAGTGCCGGCTGGAACTTGTGTCCGCCAAGATGACAAATACCTCGGCTCCTCCGGATACCGTCTGATTCCTGGCAACACATGCGACCGTGACAAGGGCATCAAGAAGGACGAGCCTGTCATGAAGGAATGCTCGGCTGCTCGCCCTGAGGATGGGCAAGCGTCTCATGTCACTCATGAGTTTGACGCCGTGATCACCAATCAATTCTACTTCCCGTTGTCCCAGACGATCCTCCTGCAGCTGTCCGATGGGTCGATTTGGCAGTCGTCGAATGAGGGCTTCTCATGGAAACGACTATTCGAGAACGAGAACTTCCTCGGCGTCATGATGCACGGTTTCAGTCCCGAACGAGCCTACTTGATCACCCAAGGCCGCAAGATCTACTACACTACCGATACCGGCCGATCTTGGAACACTTTCACTCCTCCAATGGAACCAAACGGCCTTGGCATCACCATTCTTGACTTCCATCCGACCAAGCCGGACTGGCTTATCTTTACGGGCGCAACGGACTGCGGTTCGGCACTGTCCACCAAGTGCCACACCGTGGCTTACTATTCGACAGACCATGGGCGAAGGTGGAAGGAGATCGAAAAGTACGTCAGGACTTGCTCCTGGGCCCGAGATGAGCGCCTGAAGATCGACGAACGGGAGATCATTTGCGAGTCATACAAGACCAAGAAAGGATCTCAGACGTCTGGAGAGTACAATCCCATCGAATTTATCGCTGGCGCGAACTACTACAGCAAGAAGAAGAAGCTATTCGACTCTGTTGTTGGATACGCTAGCTTTTCCGAATACCTCTTGGTGGCACAGCTCAATGAGCAGATGGGCACCCTCACTCTCCAGGTATCGTTGGACGGTTACAACTTTGCGCAGGGTCAATTCCCGCCGACCATGAACATCGAGAACAGAGCGTACACCATCTTGGAAAGTAGCACCGATGCTGTATTCCTTCACTTGACGATGAACGCCGCGCAGAGCAAAGAGTGGGGTTCCATCTTCAAGTCCAACTCGAATGGGACGTATTACGGCCTATCAGTCGAACATGTGAACCGCAACTCAGCGGGATACGTTGATTTCGAGAAGATGACGGGTCTCGACGGCATTGCGGTCATCAATGTGGTTTCCAACCCGGCGGAAGCGGACATCAGCGGGAAGAAGAAGCTGCAAACTCGTATCACGCATAACGATGGCGGGACATGGAAGCCCATGAACCCGCCCTCGAAGGACTCGTTGGGACAGCAATATGATTGTTCCTCGACATCCTGCTCTCTGCAGATACACGGGTACACGGAGCGCCGCGATCCTCGTGCGACCTATTCTTCGCCCTCTGCTGTAGGACTCATGCTTGCCGTCGGCAATGTTGGTGAAGAGCTCGCCCCGTATACCGATTCCGACATCTTCCTGACACGAGACGGCGGCTTCACTTGGGAAGAGGTGCACAAGGATGCTCACATGTGGGAGTTCGGCGATTCCGGATCGATCATTGTTCTGGCGAACGACGAAGAGGCGACAGATCATGTTCTCTACACTCTTGACGAGGGCCTGAGCTGGAACGAATACGCCTTTGGGGAAACGATTCGAGTGAAGAGCATCCAGACGGTCCCGGAAGACACGAGTCGGCGTTTCATCCTGATTGGCAACCGGCCCGGAGAAGGTGACAAGAGCCTTGTGGTGCACCTCGACTTCTCTGCCATTACACAGCAGCAGTGTGGGTCTGCCCAAAGTGTCGTGATATGTACTGATTGTCAGGCAAAATGAACATTGAAGATCCGAATCACGATGACTTCGAGCTGTGGTCGCCCAGCGAGAGTAGGGACGAGCCGTGTCTGTTCGGCAGGCAGGTCATGTATCATCGGAGAATACGAGATCGCAATTGCTTTGTCGGGCAAAAGGTCGAACAGCCGCGCAATATCGTCAAGAACTGCACTTGCACGGCTGCCGATTTCGAATGCGAGTTCAATCACTATCGAGATAACTCTGGCAAATGCGTACTTGTGGAGGGCGCCACTGCTCTGTCGGCCATGAGTTCCGAAGAGGAGCAGTGCGATGGATACACATCGACGTGGTACGAGCGGACGGCCTACCGCAAGATACCCCACAGTAGCTGTCAAGGCGGTGACCGGCCAGACAGGGGCAAGGAGCACAGCTGCCCCGGGCTTATTGGCAGCCGACACGGATGGATCTTCTGGGGCAGCGTGGCCATTTTGCCATTCGCCATGGCGGGTCTGGCAGGATACTGGTGGCTGAGCAAAGGCAGCCGCGGCGGGTACGCGATGTCAATTGGGAAAAGCAGAACGCTCACTGACGTACAGTGCCATTCGTCTTGGCGAACACCGTGCATTCGGAGGCGAAGGAAACGAAACATTGGAGACCATCGCCTCGGTGCCGTACTTCTTGATCGGAGTCGCTGCATCTGCTTGGGCATATGTGACCAACCGGGTACCATGGCTGGACGACCTGTTCGGCCACCGTGCGCCATATCGCCAAGTACCCATAGACGACGACGGTGAGTGTGTCGAGTGAGAACCGCATAACGAAATACTGACAGACAGCGGAGATACTGGGCAATTACGAGGACGAGTAGGCGTAGCATACATGAGCACGACTAGCATGACAGGATGACCGATGCATGAGACCTTTGCAGCGATGGCATGACAATCCTGTGACTTCTGCTTCCTCTACATGGTCTACCGCAAGATGCCCGCTTCTATCCATCTGGTATGCCGATCTCTTAGCTCTTCAATGATCAGACTCTCAATCTCCAATTCGCCATGACCAGGCATCTTCTCTCCGTCCCTCTCTTCCAGCCGCAACCACGTCTCCCTGAACTCCCACTCGCTGTCCCCCTCGGAGCCTGCGCTTAGAGGCGGCGTCTCCACACCGCTCATAGCCTTGCCTCGACCCTTCTGGGGCGTTGGCACCGCTCCGCCATCCACATCCACACTCGCGCCACCTGACCCTCGTACGGCCGTTCGTTCCACGAAAACTACTTCGTGTTTTCTGCGATGGAGGTCGTTGCCAATGACGAGCTGGTGGCCGTATCGTGATAGTGCCGCGCGGGACTTGGGGATGAGGAGTTTGGGATCCGTTTCGAGTTTGAAGGAGACGATGTAGCCCTCGGGCGTCCATTCTTGCACCAACGGCCGAAGAACTTTGGGCACTTGGTCCATTTCGAGCTGTAGGGTTCCTTGGGATGACTGGATCTTGTGTTCGGCCTGGAATCAGCCTGCAGCCTTTGCACAAAGTCGTGAGCTCACCATCTTCTCTTCTGGGAGGAAGAAATCAGATACAGCGGCGGCGAGGTAGAACAGCCCTCGCCTGCCAAGAGGAGCCATGGCGGCCGTAACGCCTTTCAAAAGCCACAGGTACTCGTTGATCGTCTGAAAGTCCACGCTGAGCAGCGTGCCCTCTTCCTGCGCGCGGTTGTAAGCCGAGAGGATGGGCAACAGCCGCGAGACGTGTTGAGCTTGGACGACAATCTGCGCTTGGCTCGGGCCGGCCTCTTCCGCCGGCAAGTGCGGCTCGACAGCGCTGATGCTGCCGGATGAAGGGAGGATCTGCAGTAGGTCAAGAAAGGGGTTGAGCGAGTGCGAGTAGTGTCGCGAGAAAGGGCGCAGCGAGTGTAGCCGGTGTAAGAAGATGACGGCGTATCCTTGTTCGAGAAAGTACTCGGCGGACGTCGCTCCTCGTGTTCCGGCGGAGAAGTTGTCGAGGAATCGCACCGTGTTGGCTTCGAGGGGTACTGTCGTGCCGCCCGACTGTGTGTCAGTTCCCGCTTCACCATCTTCTGCGAAGGAGGGACTTACGGTCACCAAAACAACCCGTTTGTCCGTGACATCCCTCCATCGGTCGATGAACGTTCGCACCGTTCGTATCCGCTCGTCCAGGCCGGCTGGCGGACGCTGGGTCTGAAAATACGTCTCGGTGCTGAACGCAGTCGAGGCCGATGAGCTGGCCGTAGGCGCCACCCCGTTCGGCACGCTCATGTCTCCTTTGTAGGCTCACAACTGTCGCGACTGTAGAAGTACAACACGAAGATTCGGGTCTCCGACGGTCGTACGTCGCCGGTGAACGTTCAATGGCCAATAGCCGGTTGGGGATAGGTTAAGTGGTAAAGCCTTTATAACCGCACATTACAACACCGCGTTTCATCCACGGCCATAGAAATCGAAAAACGCCCCATCCCGTCCGCTCTGGGAAGCTAAATCGATTATCGCCTAGTTAGTAGCACGGTGGGGGACCACGTGCGAATCCTGGGTGCTGTGGTTTTTGCTGCTCGATACTGTTTTGCGACCCAGTGCGAAATATAGGCTGAGAAGCAAAGTAAATGCTAAGATATCGAGAAAGCTGTCTACGCCGAAACATTGTTCATGACACCGCCAAGATCTGATGGTGATGGTAATGTTGATGGGCGTATTGTGTGTCTTCCGTCATGATCATCACCGATCACCGGATCAAACGGGACTCGGAGTGGGGGGAAAGTGGGGGATATCAGTCGCAACCAGCGCCCTCCTTTGTCTCTTTCGTTCTTTCGTTCCATTTGACACTCGCCTAGTCGCATCGCCATGCTCTACACTGCATCATGACAGCTATATATGTATATGCTCTAGTGGCCTCCCTGCTGAGCTTCCCCGGCGCTCAAGCTTGGGATAAATGGTGTGGCAAGCACTACGAGCTCGGGGCGCCCAACGAGCCTCCTTCGGCCGAGTCGTACTTTGCCTTGCCGGACAAGTCGGCGGTCCCGTTGCTTGACTTTCGCTGCACGACCGCGAGCTCGATTTACATTGTGGATGATCCTTCCGATCCACCGAAGGTCGTCATCGATGCGCCTATCTCGTGGGACGTTGGGCAACCAGGTGTGTTACTCCCCGCGGGGAGGATAATGGCTGATGGCAGTCTCTGCAACGACAGGTGAGACGGTGTCTGTCAGAGTCGAAGTGCACGGCAATGCTGTGGCTGCCAGCTCGATACGGGTCGGGTCGTCTGGCACGATTGTTCCGCTCGACTTGACCGCTTTGAAGGCTAGCAGCGAGCCGTATGATCTGCAATGCACCATGCAGATTGGCGAGGAGACTTTCAGGAGCAAGTCGGAGTTGTGGTACCTGCCGCCAAACCCTCATGGCGGCTCGACAGTCAAGATTGACCGCCTGTCGGGCGCTCTCATGACTCGACGAGAATGGGGTTGGGAGAAGATGGTGCCGTTCGGATGGTACGATGTGAGCATTGGCTGGTCGCTTGCTTGGCGTGGCTTATCTCCAGACCTTCTATGCCGACGACAAGGAGCGTAAGGCTTCCGGGCAAGAGACAAACCTTGACCGGATCGAGAAGGCCAAGCAGATGGGGATGAACATGATACACCCTACACCGCCTGGACCGCACTATGCACCGGAGGGTGACTGGAGCGTCATGCATTCTTACCTGGGCGCAGCTCACGAAAACGGCCTAGGAGTCATGTACGATATGCGTCACAGTCAGTCTGCCTTCACGCGGATGATTTGGAGATGCTGACGGGGTCGCAGGTTTCGCCGACTTGATCTTGGTCCAAGAACAAGTGACGGAATTCCGCGGCGACCCAGGTATCCTCGTATGGTACACCGCCGACGAACCGGATGGCCCGCCCACACCACTCGACTCGACTGTCCGCGCGCGCGACTTGATTCGCCAGCTAGACCCATACCACCCTACGGCGCTCGTACTCAACTGCGACGACTACTACTTTGGGCCGTACTCGTCCGGGACAGATATCCTACTGATAGACGTGTACTCGGTGGCGATGAACCCCCTATGGAGCAAACGCTGGTCCACGCCTGTCAACCGCACATTCGGCGCTTCAGGCTGTGACAACTGCCAAGGATCATTCTACGACCTGTCGCGTCGCTTGGACAGCTGGAAGGACCGGTTGCGCACCATGGGCCGTCGTAGGGAATTACCGATCTGGGTCGTCCCGCAAGCCTTTGACGATGGGCAGAACGAGTTCTGGTTCCGCGTGCCGACGGGGGACGAGGGTGCGCTGCAGACTGTGTTAGCTATCAACCACGGTGCGCTCGGCCACTGCGCGTGGCATGGCAAGTCCGCCACGGCAGACTTGTTTGGGAATGCCACCATGCTCGCTGGGCACCTGAGCGCACAGAGGCGATTCGTCGTCGATCATGCCCATACTCGTAAACGAGTGTACACTTCTCGTCTGTACGACGAGCAGAACGGTTTGGACGTATCGACGTGGACGATCCACCATACGGGCGGGAGCGGCAGCGGCAAGCGCCAGACGGAGACGCTGGTCCTCGTTGCGCAGATGCACTATGTGGGATGGGACCAGTCGGTCGAGTTCACCCTCCCGTCTGTACCGGGCAAAGTTAAGCGCACGCTCTTTGGCGGTGTGTCGGCTGGCCCGGATGGGAGACCGTACTTCAAGATGGGTCGAACGAGCGTGGCGGGCGTCATCCTATCCACTACGACAGAAGAGAACGGCACCATCACGGTGGACAGTGGAGCTCGACCTCAGCTGCATATTCAGCTGGGGAGTCGCGCAGAGTTGTAAGAGATCTTATATTGCATTTGTTCATGTGTGTATATGCATACAATACCATGATTCCTGTATAATGCCTGGTCAGATGTACAATTTTATCGTAGTCGAGATGTTGGCGGGAAGGGTATCTTCCTTTTGAATTCTCCTTGATTCGTCCTTGGATATCCTTCGATCGTCTAGTGGTCGCCTACGAGCAGGCCGAGTCCCATAGGCAGTACCATACCGCCCACCAGCAGTGCCGTGCGGACGTATTTGCCCAGCTGAGGATCGTCCGGATGACCTGAGTCCGCGTGCGCGTGACTTGAATGGGAATGTTCTGCCGAAGAGTCGGACGAGAGAGGCTGGATGACAGTCGCGACGTAGAGGAACGAGCCGCCCTGTCCGTGTCAGCTGGGTCCCTCTGCAATCGACGGTGAGGGAGACATACGGAAAAGAGAAGGGCGATGCCTGTCCACCACGACAACCCGTCAATCGCGCTTGACCCCTCTGACCCGTGGTAGCCAAAAAGGCTGACGAGGAGGTAAGTGGCGATGGCTCCGAGGGGAGCGGCCAGAGAAAAGATGAACAGTCTTCTGCGAATAGACGGAGGGCATAGCTTGAGTGACATGAGGGTGGTAGTGAGACCCAGAGCTGTCGGACCTGCTTGTTCAGCTCCGGTATACTCCCGCAAGCTGTCGCGGCGTACCTTTATGCACTAGCACAGCGAGGAAGACGATCAATCCCAGACTTTTACGCCCCGAGAGACTACTGGCGCCGAGCGCAATGCCGTCCGCGGCGCCATGTATGACCAGACCCAGCGTAGCGTTCAGCCCCCTCACGCCGCCCTCAACCATGGTCCCGTGTCCCTCGTGGTACCCTTTCCCCTGCTCGGCATCTTCGACATGCATGCGCTTGGCGATGATAGGCGTGTGCGAGTCCATATGCTGATTCGGGGGCCGCGGACCCTCTACCGACGGCCGGCCAGAGTCGGTGTAGAGAGGGGTGGTAGGTGTCGTCGGGCTCGGACTGAGAGGTGTAGAGAGGGGCGAAGGCGGTGGTGAATGAGGCGGATGGGGCATAAGCGACTCGATAAGCAGCATAAGGGCGAATCCGCTCAAGAGGGAAAGACCAATGGCGTGCGTCGTACCCTCCTCATGGCCGTTCGAGCGGTCAGCCGGCAAGGACTCGTAGAGCGTCGTAATGCCCCTGCATGTCAGCTGGGCCACGACGAGGAGCTCTCAACTGACTCGGGGATGATGACTGTCAATGCGGCTCCTACTAGCAGACCCATGCCAAGTACAGAGACCGCCTTGAGACGTTTACCTGCAAAAGTCAGCTGGGTCGCACATGACGTACACGAGGTGAGGATGACCTACCCGACATGGCCGAGTGGAACATGAGTGGCAGACTGCCGAACGCGAATGATGCGACGAACATGGCGACGCATTGCGCCAAGAGGATGGGCAGTCCCATGCCCGCTGTCTTGTGAGTAGCTGCAGCGGCGGTGGTGGTGATGAGAGGTAAATTGAGAAAGAAGGGTGAGGGTTCCAGTGGTGACGCCGACATTTGAGACCCTTTGCCGCCGGCTGACGAGTGATCTCAATTTCCCGATGACGATTGGTCCGGACTACACCCTGCTACCTCCAGTCCATATGTACTCTGCAGAGGCTTCTTAAAATGAGAAGAGGCGAGTGTTAGGATGACATGAGCCATATACATGCCATATGCATGCGGTGCGTGTGAGAGGGGCGTCGGGTCGACGTGTGAACATGATCACTTGGAATGAATGGGTGACCGCTGAGGTCTTCATTCTGCCCCTTCCTAATGCAATTCACCCTAAACGTGTTTCCAATTCCCTTTGATCTCCAGCACGGGCGGACAGTCAAATCCCTGCCCGGGAGATCGCCCATTAGGAGGCGATCGACAGACATTACAAAATCGAGTCTAATCACGCCTAATCTCCCGCACGTGACCCACTGGCCACTGGTGGCCGTGGTTCCGCAGCAATGACCCGGAGCTTGATACGCAGTAGCTCGCGCCTCGAAACACCACACGCAGCACCGACACGCAGTCAGCCAGAGGCCGCGCAGCACCACAGCCCAGCCCATCATCACCAGCTCATCGTGTCGTCGCCAAATTACTGCCTGCGCTAAGTGTAAACGAGCCCGGTCCCTCCAAATGTCCCATCTGCATCCTCGTCCGTCATCCCCACCCCTCCTTTGTCGCCCTCGAGTGCAAACCCCGCCCTCTTCTACATAATTGGACAGTAATCACTTTGTTGTTGCGACACGACACATCATGCCATCGTCGGGGAGAGAAAAGCTGGTCATCAATACCGCAGTGACCAACTCGGATGTCGAACAGTCGCCGACGTACTCGCTGAGGGCGCGCTCGCCCTCACGCGGATCGCAGGACTCGCTGTCGCCCATCGACGAGCGGCGCGAGCGTCCGTTGATACGGAGACTGCACACGCCGACCTACCCACCGAGAAACCCGACATTCTCGAGCGCGGCGCTACGAAGCAAGTTCAGAGTGGCGCTACCGCCCGTCGTTGGCCGATTCGTCACTTCGCCCACAATACTCGTGTTGCTCGTCGTATCTGGTGTGCTGGGAACCCTGCTGTACGTCCGTCCGGGGATCAAGGCGAACATCACACTCCTGCCCACTTCATGGACCGCACCGACCAGTCAAGGTCTGCCTACTTTACCAGATGCGTACGAAGAGTACTTCCCGAGCAAGACCCTTCCTACACCGCTGCTCGTTCCTTCCCTTGCGCCCCTGGCGCTCAGACTCAACAACTTCCTTCTGCGCCCTGCTAGGTCCTACGCGGATGCCATTGATGACAATCGAGCTTCTTGCCCGACTGAGGTCAACGATCTACTGGTCAATCCCGATCAGTATCGCGGAGATGGCGAGTTTTGGCGAGAGGAGGTGACGCCCGAGGTTATCGTCGAGAAGCGCGCCAGCTTGGTCACTTATCTCGTCAAGCACTCTCTGGCTGGAGAGCGGATCTTGGGCTCGGAGAGTATGGGCGGGGGCAAGGGCATTGTTCTGACAGGAGGAAACCAAGTGAGCCCCGCACGGTTGCTCCGCGCCTCATTATCTTCTCTGACCGAGCAGGATACGACACTTCGCATGATCACTGTATTGCGGACACTGAAACGACACGGAGTCACGCTTCCCATCGAGGTCTTCCACTACGAAGACGAGCTACACGACCAGGAACAGCGCCGAACGATCACTGAGCTGGGCGCCACTATACGCCAGATCCGAGATGTGCACAAGGTTGGCGGCGTGTGGAAGAATTGGCAGATCAAAGGTCTCGCCATTGTCCAATCCTCTTTCCGTGAAGTGCTCTACCTCGACTCGGACAACACACCCCTGCGTGATCCGTCCCATCTGTTCGACTCGCCCCGATACACCGACATGGGACGTGCGGTCTTCTGGCCGGATTTGTCAAAAGACCATCCTGACAATGCTATCTGGCGGATCGTCGGAGACGATTGCTCGCTGCGGGATTGGACCTTCGAGTCGGGCCAAATGGTTATTGATAAAGCTGGCAATGGAGGTCTGAACCTAGCAGCACTTTGGCTGGCTAGCGGGATGATGGAGGACCGCGAGTTCTGGTTCAAGATGTGTGGCGGGGACAAGGATACATTCCGATGGGCCTGGAGAATGCTGGACATTCCCTTTGGCACGAGTCCGAGATGGATGTCGACGGTCGGGACAAGAAACCAATTTGAGGACGGGAGGTTCTGCGGGCAGTAAGTTGTGGCTTGCGCATTGCAGAGGAGACGTGCTGAACTCCAGCTCCGTTCTGCAATATGACCTGGACATTCCGGAAGGCATGACCGAGTATCCGCCGCTCTTTGTTCATTCGTATGTCGTGGTCCTCTTCGATTCGCAGTGACCGCTAACCCGCAGCAATTTGTTGAAGCACATGGGCAATGGCGGGCTTAACCGAGGAAGTCTGTTCACGCACGTTGTGAGTACCCAACTTGCGTGAGGTTGCAGCAGCTGATTGTCAGAAACGCATGTCTATCGATCTCTATTCTGAGCCGTCGCTCAACTACGCCCACTCTTGGGTCTACATGGGCGCCGCGCGGGGCATGTGTCTCGACCTCGACTGGCATCCGCTCGCATACGAGCGACTATCGGACGAGGAACGCGAGAGACAGTTTGTGATGGAAGAGCCGGTCGAAGAGGTCGAGGGGAGACCTTTTGCGGGCTTTGAGGATGGATGGTTCGACGATGGTGGCCGCATAGGAGGATGGTGATTTCTCATGTCCACAACACTGTATCTTAAAGAAAAGATCTCGTCCTTCAGTAGATATAGACGATCCGTCTCATACCCTGCATATCACTCGCATAGTCAAGTTGCATCTCGTTCATACCGTGCTGCTGCGCCACGCTCAGTCATGAAGTGGACCAAAAACCACAGCACTCAGGATTCCCATCTGGTCCCCCACGAATGGTACTGGCTGAGCGATACACGATTTAGCTGCCCAGAGCAGACGGGATGGGGCGGTTTTCGTGTTCTATGGCCGTGGATGAGAAGGAGTTTGGTCATTTCCGTTATGAACAAGTGGGAGACAGACAAGTCACGCAGATAATCCTCCAGACGTACAGACAAAACAGAGACTAACTACGTCCTCTACGTCTGGGAGCAAAGCCCCCCGAGCCGACATTGACACCCTTTGTCGACTCTGTCTGGGCCGGGTGTTGTGGTACATCCCCACCCTGTTCTTCTATCCGCCGTTTCGTATCTTCTTCCGCCAACTTGCGCAGCTCGTCCGCCGAAACAGAAGGGTCGACGGTCTTTCGAGCTGGAGTTGCTGCTGAGGATGTCGACGCTCCTGGGGTGCTGGACGCTGCCTCAGACGAAACTTGACCAGCGTTGCCTGCTCTCGGGTACGCATGACCCGCGGTGGGTCGAGCAGTCACCTCGCTTGCCTGTCGAGAAGGTCCAGCGATCGCTCCTGCGCTCGTCTCGCCGGTGGATGAGGGATCAGGGAGGTATCCCTGTCGTATACGCTCTTCCGTCTCGCGTTGCTCTATGGCTGCTATCATCGGGCGTAACCGACTTTGACGGTGGAAATCCGCTTCGAGTTCTTGGATAGTTGGTGGGTGTGAGCGGGTATGTGATAGCCCTGCACTTGTCAGCTCGATGTGTCCTCCCGCTCGGCAGCTGAACGTACAAGTCGTCCATTGTACTGCGTGTAAGTCTTCTTGGGCAAGTATGACGGGAGGGCACTCACTGGGTAGACGTTGTCCTGCTGTGTAGTCGGCTATGTCTCTTTGGACGCGATACTCGACTGTCCGCTTTGCTCGTCCGCCTGCGGGAGTTAGTGGTCTGCAGCACGCATAGGAGGGGGGCTTACCAGCGGGATTAGGAAGCTCAAAGTAGCTGTTACCTGCTCGTCAGTATCGTTACTCGCATCCCAGAACCGTGGGCTCACCTTCGAGATCGTAGCCCACGAAGCCCTGACTATGTCAGCTGTCAGGCAATGCGGAGGATCCTTTCACGTACTTTTCCTTTGCCGATCGGTAGGAGGCGTCTTAGCCCTGCTAGTATTCGGCTCATCTTCAACTCGTCTCCAGTTCACTGGATATATATACTCTTTGTGATGAGCAGTATCGGACTAAAGAGCAGCTGAACATTTCGCCAGGCTGGTGACCTCACCAAGTGGAGGCCCGGTTCTCCATAAAGCGGCGACCGCCGATCCAGGATAAACAACCGTGACTGCTTTTCCTCTCAACCCATCGTCAACCCTCGTCAACCTCGAACAACATCGCCCAAGCATAGCAGTACCACATCGCAGGATGGCCGAAGCAGGTC
Organism: Tremella yokohamensis; assembly: GCA_024343385.1. Lineage (NCBI taxonomy): Eukaryota > Fungi > Basidiomycota > Tremellomycetes > Tremellales > Tremellaceae > Tremella > Tremella yokohamensis. The sequence goes on along the minus strand of BRDC01000032.1, from coordinate 820,128 downwards.
CAGGACCGTCGACTATGGAACTCAGTCCTGTCGTCCCTGCGTCTGCGAAGAACCTGCGAGTTGGCAGGAGAGTCATCAACCTCGTCAACCCCGCAGGTAGGTCCGGCCCCTTGAGATGCTGGCTCGTGGCTGACTCGAAGACCCGGACGACTTTTCAGACGTATCTCTCAGTCAGACCGAATCGCCCAATACCTCGCTGCCGAGAGTCATGGTGCGCGAGACGACGCCGCTGGCCCAGCTCAGCCCGAATATCGCGGCGTACACGCCTGGCATAGCGAGCGAGCACGGACCGAAAGGGATTCTCAAACACGCCGGCACACCAGGATCAGGTAACGGAGGTGTGTGCGCGAAGCCATGTCTAGCATAGGGGCTGATGTGGTAGTGCGCTTCTTCCCGAAGAACAAGTTCCGGGTGATCACTCCGAATCAGCCAACACCTAAACCCTCATTCTTCGGTCAACTGATCGCAGCGACCATCCCCTCGATGTCGCCCCGGAGGGGTCCAGGCAATGGCGACGAAAGCTGGGAACAGCCCGGCCAGGAGGGAGAAGTATCTCTCATTGGGAGTTCTGTCGGGTCTGTCGACCAAAGTCAGCTGGAAGACGACGAGGTCGAGAATCAGACGATGACCGAGGAAGAGCCGGAAGAGGAGGAGCCATGGGACGGAGTACCACAAGTCCACTCTTCACCGCTGTCGTTGCCGACAGCACTCAACACGAGCACTTCTTTCCGGGAAGAGCCCGACTCGGTCGATTGGAAGAATCAGATACCGGACGATGTGTCCAATTTGCTAGCTCAGCGCATGCCATCGATGGACGATTCGTTCTCGTTCGGTCCGGACCCATCGACTTCGACACCTCCCGAACCGACTGCTTCTACCCCGCGACCATCGACGTCGCCAGCCCCATCACCTCCCAAATCGTCACAGCTGTTCGCTCCTTCTCATTCGTCTCCTCGATTACCTCAACCATCCCCCTTGCGTAATGTCATCTTCGATGGCAACTCCACCATTTCGTCTGAAGGGCCGACAGATGACAATCCCACCATCCGCCGACACTGCTCTCCTCTGGGCCTGAATGAACCCAGAGTCGAGCCCGAAACACCCACTCCGGCTCTAGCTTCACGGCCTTTCGGTACATCCATCTTTGCCGACATGTCAGCTGAACAGGCGGAACTGTCATGGCCGCTCGCCAGGCATGGCAAGGACGAGGAAACGACCTTCCATTCCGTGTTCTCGGAAGACAACCCTTTGCAGCTGGTACCCACCACTGATTTCCCGAGATCGCCAAACAATGCTCAAACACCTGGATCAAAAGGCGATATCACCCAGTTCTTCGATTGCACCTCCAGCTCGCCATCGTCATTCTCTTCGTCGCTGATCCGTACGCCTTCTCCGATAAGTCCGTCCTTGCTTGGACCGACCAAAAACCTTGTGGACGCTCATTCCGCCCATGCTCTAGCTCTCACTGCTGAATTGACGCTGTACAAGAATCTGGTCGGCAAGCTGCAAGTTGAAGTGAGCGAGAGGGATGGGGTATTGGCCGAGCTCAATCTGCGGGCCCTGGAGGGCGATATGCTTAAAGTCCAATTGGCGGACACCAAAGCGGAAATGGACCGATTGAAAAGAGCATCGCCGCCTGTGACCTCTGCTAGGGGCATGACATCGGAACTTCGGGATGAAAGCGCGTCTCCCAGCCCCTTGGCCGCCAAGATGCGACGTCAGTCTTCCGACCAAGGTGCATTGCATCCAGGCGATCGGACAACAGTCGTGCAGGCGGAAAATCGTGACCTTGAAATCCGTCTTGCAGGGGCTCTGGCGGACACTGCAGAGCTCAGGCAGCGCCTGCATGCTGCCGAGGAAGGACACGCCGCCATGAAGGCGGAGCTTGGCAGGATACGAGCCGATGCGACACACAAGGAAGAGAGTCTGCGCGACCAGCTCATCGCTGCTCAGTCTGCGACGATAGCCTCCGCGGAAACCGAAAGATCTCAAAGAGCAGAGAAGACTCTCAGAGCTCAATTGGAAGACGCGCTCCAGCGCGTTCGAGACCTCGAAGTCAACTTGACTGAACTCAGAGAAGTCAAGATCAGCGACGAGGAGGAGATCGCCCGATTGCATTCATCGGTCGATAGGGTCCGTAACGACAGGCGGAGGTCAGATGAGATGCAGGCGAGAATCACAGAGCTGGAAGCAGCTCTTCGCAAAGAGGCACTCGCGAGAGAAGAATCGGATGGCCTGCGGCTCGATTCACAACGAAAAGCCGAAGATATTCTTCGAAGTCTGGAAGCCGAAAGCAGCGCCCGCAGGACCTTGGCTGAGGAGAACGAGCAAGTGAGCATTATGGTTATGTTTCAAGAAGCTTTTGCTGAAGACGTGCAGCTTCGTCAGGCTTTGCAGAAAGCAGAGACACGACAAGCTTCCACCAATTCGGATCAACGAAAAAGCTCAGATGCCTTGCAGGTCGAGATCAACAAGCTCCGTGCGGAATCGGCATCGAAAGATCTCGAGATTGTGAATTTGCAGAGACGAAAAGAAGAGCTGAAGGAGGATCGCGAAATGCTCAACATTGCTTTGGATAGCAAACAACAAGAGCTCGAACTAGTCCGTAGACTGCACTCTACGAGGCCCTTCAGCTGATTTTGTAGATCAAACGCAAGTTCGCTGTGCGTGGTGTTGCAGGCTGCACGCCCCTCGGACCATCTGCCAAACTCAACACGCCGTCCACAGTTGGCGGTGAAGACTACACGCCTGCGCCACGAAAAGGGCGAAGAGTGTCGAGCATCACGCTAGCGACTCCTGCCCCTGCTGCTCTGGGCAGTGTGAGCAAGCTGCCTTCAGGTGCTTCAATGACCGGCTCTCTTCGACCCGGTAGGATACTGAGGAGTCGGGAAACTGGGGGCAGTGTACGGCGAGTCAGTGGGATCATGGACAAGGTAGACGAGGAGAACCACCCGCCTCTTGGCTCGGTGCGGGGCTCTGTCCGGAGGGAGAGACTGGCAGTCGCCGCTTAATTGACACGAGTAAGGCGTTTTTCGGGCTGTACCCTTGCAATTGTAGTATATGTATAGTGCAGAGTATCGATGCTGCATCTGTATCTTCATATGATTGTGCAAGAGATAGATACTCAGATGCGTCGATTTGGGACACCGACAGTACATGGCAACTCATGCCACGCCGCTTGCTTTGCCCAACACTGTAGGGACGGAGCTCGGGGGTATGAAGCCGATCTGCGATCAGCTACGCTCGCAACGCAGCTCGGTACTCTCACCTCTGTACAAACCGCCGTGATGAGGCTTGGCGGCGTAAGGTCGTACAGCAGAGCCAGAGGCGTGACACCCTTACTCTTTGCTGCTTCATCCTTTTCGTTCCTTCCTCCCCAATCCTTCTTGCTGGCGCCTTTGCCAACGTCGAAGAAACCAGTAACGTCTCCCAGCTCATTGGCACCCACACCGTCCAGGACGACCCGCTCGCCAAACTTGTAAGTCTCGCAGCATACCACGACGGGCACTCTGGCCTCTTTGGCCATCATAGCTATCATTGCTGTGCCTGCGCGGCTGTACAAGCTGCCGTCGCTATGCAAGGCCGAGGCGCCGAGCAAGACGAGATCTGCCGAGGGAAGCAAAGGCGAAAGGAGCGGCAAGAGGGTGTATGTGCACGGAAGGCCGGCGGCCGATAGAGCGGCAAGCAAGGCCCGGCCCTCGTGTAGGGGGCGAGAGTCGATCACAATGACTGAGAAGGTGGATTCGGGGTCTCGGGCGCGCATCGAACGCCACGCTTCGATCAGAGCGCGCTCGACGACTGATGATCGGGCATAGACGACGACGATGTCGTTAGGCTTGATCTTCTCTTTTGCGTTGGCAGCGATGACTTGCCCCGCAAAGTCTATCCGATCTCGCAGGTAGACGTCGATGGCGTCTATCAAGTACTGCTTTTGCTGCCACGGGTTAACGTCTACCACCTTGCCAGCCGCATGCACGTACCTCTGCTTCGGTCCCCTCACCCTGTTCGCCGAGCTTGTTGATCTCGCCCTTGAGCCACCGAATGGCATTCCCTCCTCCGACACCTTTCGGCCTGCACCCTTCCAGAAACGCGATCATAGGACTGAGATGACCAGGCAGGTCTTTCCACAGGACAGCAGACTCGGGACTCTCGTAGTCCCGGATGACCTCCTTGAAAGCGGCCATCATGCCCATCGTCCGGGCATTGGCACCTCGCAGCGTGCCGCTCGACATGAGCACACCGAGACGGATCACCAATGGATGGAGTTTGGTCGAGTTGAGTGCTGAAGGGGTGTGCGGCGGGATGTGCGATGGCAAATGGGAGAAGAACCATTTTGCCTCGCTTGGCGATGTTTCGACCGTCGTCAGGCCGGGTCGTTTGGGTGCAGCAGCATGAGCAGATGCTGATTGACTTGGATGCGCGTACGAGGGCACGTTGGGCAACCCAGGACGAGAGGGCCCCTGAGGTCTTTGAGAGCCGGGCTGAGCTTGGACTTGTGATGGTGCCGAGGATGAGGCGGCGGGGGCGCCGTTGGGTTGAGATGGACCGGCTCCTGTTGAAGTCGCATCGGCTCCTCCGCGCTGAGCGACCAATGCTGCTCGCTTGGCCTTCTTGTCCTCTTTCGCAGACTTCTTGTCGGCCTTGTTTCCTCCTTCACTAGCAGCGGCTTTCCCCTTGGACCCCTCAACTGTGGGCTTGGGTGCCTTTGGAGATTTGGGCGGTCTACTAGATGAGGCAGACGATGGGCCGGCAGAAGGATCTGCGGGAGCCTGCATCGGGAGGCTGCTGCTCGACGGGGACGACATTGCTGCCGACTTTGATCTGGTCACCGAAGTCACAGACGCGATCAAGATGCAAGTTCACCTCTACAGGGCACATTTCGAGTGATTCTTGACACCGGCAAGCATGGAGTTACGTAACAGGCCACGTGGGCAGCCTATAGCAGAGACCCCTTGTGCATGGTTTCCTCAATGCTAAGAATGAGAGTGCTTGGAAAGGCGATGGAACGGTTGTTGCACCGAGCTGCTCGACATGCTATGAGAGATCCGCCGAGACATATCTCTTCACCACAATGACTCGGCTGATCGTCAACCAAACGCTCGGCATGAAGCACATCGGATCTCACCTTCATTCGTTTGTACCGATCGGTCCACTCGAGATGCGAAAACCTTTTTGTACACGAAACGTTGGTCATACTCCTTCATCACCTCTGCGGTGAGAAGCATTCGGTCTTTGACGAGTTGGGTATAGCTCGTCGCCAGATGCGAGAGCAGAAAGATCGTGATGAGGTGGAGGAAGGGTAGTAGCAACGGATTGCGTGCAGCAAGGATATAAGTGAGAGCGGGTGCGGATGGCGGCAGGAAGCTGAGGCGTCAGCTGGGCTCGACATGAACATACTCAAGAGGACATGCCAGAATAAGGACAGGCAGAATTCGGGCGGCTCCCAAACTCGAAGACTCTGGATTCGGTCGTCCGTGGCGGCGTATCCTTTTGCTGACGAGGTATCCGACGGCTTCCCAAAAGCTGCTTTGATCCCGGCACTGGGACATGTGTCAGCATAGGAAGGGCCTTGGGAACACATGACACAAACATGATTGTGCGGAGCATGAACTTGATTGAGGACTGGGCGAATCGTAGGACAGCGCGACCTTTAGTGTTTGAGGATTCCGACGGCGAAAACGTATCCCCTTCCTCTTCCTGCTTGGTGGCCTTTGGGGAAGAGATAGGTGATGCGTGAGGCGAGGGCACAGGATCTCGGGCCTGGTCATGGTCAGCAAGACCCCGCGTCAACAGTCGACCAAAGCTGACCGATCGAAGCTGCATGTCGTACGTTCGAAATCGAGTGAACAGATATGCCGAATTCGCCAACGAGATAAGAATGAGTACCATCGTCACGGACAAGGCCTGTTCATCAGTCAATGTTTTGATGAACGCCATTCCCGACATACCGTCCATTTACCAACCAAGCCTTTGGCCCTATGAGCTTGATCTAGATCTCCATACCTGCCTCGAACACCGGTCGGCTCGGGAGTCGCTCGAAGCACACTATCGGGAAGATCGCGAGCGAAGAATAGAGGCGCCAGCAGCAGGTAATGAATGCAGTACAGGGCGACAGCTATCGGGCCGGCAAGATGCGCGGGCGGTATGATATCTTGAATAGATGTTGGCGCATCGAAGATGATTCGGTCCACTATCTTCTGCGGCCACTCTTTCGCCCTGCTGCATCAGCATGAGAGCGTCTACAGGTGACAGCCGTTCACCTCTGCAATAGCGGCTTTCTTCTGATGAGTCTCTTTTTCTTGACCACAGGAGTAGGAGTCGCCTCTCGAAGTCTACGTTCCTCCTCAGCCTGCCTACCCGCTTTCGCATTGGCCGCCATGTCGAAGGGGATACTCGCGCTTCTGCTCGGGCCAGCATGAGGGGAGGCTGTTGCGTACGGCGAATAGTATATCTTCGGCGTCTGTGGCGTCGACGAGGTCCCTCTGGACTTCATGCCAGACCCCTCATGTTTGCTGGGTGTGCGGTACCCATTCTGCTCCTCGGGGGTCTGGGGTGAAGCAAGCTCATGTGACGATGTGGACTTGGACAGTCTGGATGGGGTGTGCGCGAAAGCTGGCAGCGTGCGCCGCGTAGAGCGGGCCAGTGGGGATTGAGACATCCACAAAGCCGCGTCTCGTGAGGAGGCAGCAAAGCTGAAGACTCAGCAGTTACCTGAAGAAATAGAGAAGAAAGCAAACTGACTTTTTGGACGTGACGTGTCTCGCCACTCGTGCGCAAACAGGCACCAACCGGCGAAGCTGAGATGACGACGATGGATAGCAACGTTTTGGCGTCCACTATCTTTCTTTTCTACTCGACACCCGCCATGGTAGGTCAGACTCGGCATGCAGCATCAGCAGCTCACAGCTCAGAGCAACTTCTTGTCCGTGCCGGCCAAGCGGGCGGACCCGCTTCCCTCTTTCCCTCAGCACATCCTCAACTACGTTGCCAGTCATTTCCGAGATGCTCATCCGGAGGCTTTCCGAAAGGACGTCGAGACGCTCACGGCTATGCGCAGGGAACTCGTGGAGAGCAAGGCTGAGGCTCATCCAGAGATAGCTAGAGGTCTCATGAGGTTGGACCAGTCGACCGGACTTGGGATGCTGCTGACCCGATAGATATCACGCTCAATTGGCCTTTCTTGCAACCAAATTCCCCTCGAATGTGAGCGACCACTTCAGCTAATACCTGCCATGCTGATCATAGATCGGTCTAGCATTTGCCTATCACCTCCCCTTCCCTCCGGTCTTCTCCCTCACCGCCGATACCACCATTTCTCTTCCGTCTTTGACATTTGAGAGAGCTTCTGTCCTCTATAATATCGCTGCTCTATATGCGACTATGGCTGCTCAAGAACGTCGAGCAGAAGTAGAGGGCATCAAGCGGGCATTGGGCTACCTAACAGTCCGTCGAGCCCTTTCCGGCAAGGTCCAGCTGACCGGCAGGCGGCCGCAGGTGTCTTGGACCACCTAATCAAGTCTATCTTACCGATTCTGAGCAGCGAAATTGCAGCACCAAATGCGGCTGGATATGACATGACCGAATCGTTCTTGTCGACGCTACGAGAGTTCGTCATGGCAGAGGCTCAGGAGTGCTTCTGGCAACAAGCTGTCCTACGTGAGCCTTGGTCGCAGATCAGGGAGGGCCTAGGCTAATCCCTTAGAGGGGTCTTATAAAAACGCTGTCATCGGAAAGCTGTCAATGAAAGTGTCTGAATACTACAAAGCCGCTCTCGCTGCTGCCAACGCGCAAGAGTATCCCTCCTCGGCGTACTTTCCTGCTGTGAGCACTTTCGTGACACTCCATGCGTAGGCCTGACTGAACTGTAGGGTTGGCTGTCCCACATCACTGTCAAGCAAATGCATTTCGAGGCCGCTGCGCAGTATCGATTATCGCAAGATGATCTAGAGAGTAGAAGATATGGGAACGAGATCGCAAGATTACGCGTGGCAGAAGGGTTGGCCAAGAAGGGTCTTGACGCCGGGAAGAAGGGAGTTGCAGATTCTGTTTCATCGGACTTGAAGGTATGCTAAAGCCGGAGTGAGGATCAGTGTTGACCCCGCAGAATCTCCAGGCTGCCATCAAGTCGAACTTGGAGAGAGCCACTCGAGATAATGACCTGGTTTACAACGATCCGATACCTCCATCGAATCAGCTCCCACCATTGGTCGGCGCTGCGATGGTCAAATTGGCGGCACCTCCGGAGGTGGCAGATCCGGTTGCTTGGCTCATGGGCGGCAAAGCTGGCGTCAGCCCGTTGTTCAGTGGTCTGGTTCCTTACGGCGTACATTTGGCGCTCAGTATATACGATGACCGCAAAGACACAGTAGTACGTGAACTCGACGGCAAGCGCGAGGAATTGGATGGTCTGGCGGCAAGGTGAGATTTCGTTCGTTATGGCGGCTTCTAGCTGATGCCGCGCAAGTACGCTACAATCTCTCAACTTGCCAGGCTCCATTGAAGCATTGGAGCGACCGGTGGGATTACCTCCAAGCCTGTTGAAAAAGGCAGAGGAAGTGGAAGCGTCTGGAGGCGCGGATCACGTACTAAGCCTTTTGGGCGAAGTTTCGAGGTTGGCAAAATCCAATGCTAAAGTCCTCGCCGAAGTGGGTAGCCACCGCAGTGTGCCCGCAACCAGCTGACCTGCAGGCTTTGGATATCCTCGATCAGGAAGCCACCGAGAACGAAAGGCTACTTCAGCGGGAGCCACACCTGTCCTCCTCCCGGCAGCCGTCACATGAAGCCAATGCTCACCTCATTGCCATGTCGCAGCAATACGATGCAACAATACGACAAGCCGCAAATAGTGATGTCACTGTCACTGCCAAATGGGAGGAGTATGCGCCCCTGATACAGATATTAGCAGCTGGGGAGGTGAGCCCTTGCCCTCTGCGTTCTGTCACTTTGCTGAGCTTCAGGACGAGCTGAAAGATTACGTCCCGTCAACTTCTGGCCCGCGTGGCTCCACTACTTCCACCCTCCCAGTATCCGTTCGGCCACTTCGTGCTTCATTGGAGGACCTGGACGACAGGATTGCGCATCGCGCTCGACTCGTCAATGAAGCCAAACAGATATCAGCAGGTGACGATATCCGTGCCGCGGTTTTGACTGAAGCGACGCGCTTGGCACACGGTGGCTCAGGCGACGTCAAGACTGAGTGGTTTGAGGGGATCTTTGACCAGGGATTGGAGAAGTACGAGCGTGTCCGCGAAGACATGAATCGGGAAGAGGAGGCACAAGCAAGCCTGCTTGAGCAGATTCGAGCCCAAAATGATGCGTTCTTGGCCGAGCGCAAAGAAGATCCGCGTGTCAAGGACAGGGAAAGGGCGCTGCAAGAGGCCGATATGGCGTATTGGAAGTGGAGAGAAATCGTGGACAACGCCCAAGAGGGGATCAAGTTTTACAACTCGCTTGGGGAGATGCTTCACCAGTTCAAGGCGGCATGCGTCCAATTCCTCAACTCTCGCAGAGCTGATGTTGGGTGAGATCAACTCTCAACTGACCGGGAAGTAAGGCTGACGACAGTTCCATGACAACTCAGTTTCAGCAAGCGACCATTGCCGATCCGAGTCCCAGCTCGTCTCGGCCCCCAATCTCGTATCCGAACCCTCAGTCCCACTCGTCACCGCCTCCCCAGCCGCCGCGCTCAGTCGCGTCAACCTCTCAGCCAGCCTTTGGCCTCGCTCACCCGAGCTCAGGCCAATGGACATCTGGTACCGATCTGCTCCCTCCGCCGCCACCTCAACCCGTCCTTCGTTCAGGCGGGATACCGCGTACTGCGCCTCAACCACCACAGACTTTCGATTCTCCACGTCGTGTGACACGAAGTCAAGCGGCCCAGGCTAGCCCTCAACCGCCGCATCCCGTGGCCAGTCCCCCAATCGGCGATGCGGACCGCAATCCTTACAAACGAGCTGGCAAAAGAGGCGGAGAGGGGGTCATCTGACACTAGTCAATCGTTGTTAGAGTTGCAGATTATGCATGTCTACCACCTGCCCGACAGATCACTCGCCTAGATGAGCAGCTTCTCGATCTCGTTCTGGACGTCAGCTATACCCTCCGTATACAGCACAGCAGCAACCCACCTTGATCGCCTGGATCTGGGCGTTCAACTCCCTGGCCTCGTTGGTGGTCACGCTGGCAGCGATGACGGCCCGGCTGACACCACAAGCACGACCAATAGCCGTCTTGCTCGGCAAGAAGACGTAAGGGACGTTCTTGTCCTCGCAAAGCAGGGGCAAGTGGAGGACGATCTCGATAGGCTCGACATCGGCAGCCATGACGATGAACTCGCAGATACCTCGGTTGAGCGTCTTGGTAGCCTCGTTGGCCCTGTCCATCAGCGTCTACGCTTGAACAATGGATCCCCCTGTCACACTCACCCCTTCTTCAGCTGCTTGTAGTGCGAAGCCTGCTGGATGAGGTCGAGGATCTACGAGTCAGCTCGAAGCTTGACCAGTAGATGTGGGGCTCACTTGGTTGGTCAACTGCGCGTTGGCGAGCGGGAAAGCCTTGGGGTTCGGCGCGGACATGCTTGATCTCTACTCTGACTTTTCGGTGTCTTCGAAGACGAACAAGGGATGGAGAATGGCCTCACAGATGATCCCTGGCCGAAAGAGTTGATTGTAAAAGCTGAAATCTGGGCAGAGATGCATTTTGATCTATCACCATGCAAGCAGCGGCGAAGTTTTGGGATAAACTCTTGAGAAATGGCTTGCGAAGAATTCTTCCCTCCGGAAAGATCACGTGCCTCCAGGAGCTGGTGTTGCAGAAAGTTGATCTGGTCGACTATTCTTCGTCTCTTTTGGCCATTCCAGCGCTTTATCATGCTCAAATACCCTCCTCAGGTCCTCGCGACCTCGCGTGATGGCGTATTGTTGGCGGCTGGACCATCTCTAGTATTCTCGAGCCTTTCCGATGACAAGGCGGCTGTCTACAACCCCTCGCCTGCAAGTTCCTCCAAAGCCCCCGCGCCTGCCATCATTCGATTGGCTATCACCTCGGACGATTCGACAGTCGCGGTCACAGTAGCGGACGACAAATCTCTATGCGTATACGACGTGGCGCCCGAGACCTTGGCTTTACGCTCAACACGCAAATTGCTCAAGAAAGCTTCGTCCATCTCCTTTGGACCTACCGGACCGGCGGGCGGTATTGTGGTCACGGACAAAGTCGGCGACTGCTTCTTGTACCCTCTCGATCCACTGCCGGATTCTGGAAAAGAGCGACCGTCCAATTTTGTCGTCAACTCGGATCCCTCCCTCAACCCCGATGCTACACTCTTACTCGGACACGTCTCGATTCTCACCGCACACGCTCTGAGCCAGGACGGTCGACATATCATCACTGCTGATCGCGATGAGCACATCCGCGTTTCGAGATATCCTCAGAGCTTTGTTGTGGAGCGCTATCTCTTCGGTACTGACGGCTTCGTGTCCGCCCTTTGCGTCCCGCCAAAACGCCCGAGTGTGCTCTTGAGTGCGGGAGGCGAGCCGGTTATTAGGATCTGGGATTGGCAGAAGGGCGTGCAGCTGGCGACTGTGGGCATCTTTGAGGCTGTACTTCCTCATCGGAAAGCACGGGCGCAGATGAGACCGGACAAGCAAGCTCAGAAGCGCCAACGCGGCACTCCAGCCTCGACCTCATCAGCTGGTGACGGTCCTTCGGCTACTTCAGAGCCTGCAAACACGTCGGAAGAAGGTGACTCGACGACGACTTTCTACACGCCTATAGAGGGGTGGCGACTGCCGGCCGGTCAAGGAGTTTGTGTCAAGAAGATCGCAGTTATATCAGTGGACGATGTCGAGGTTGTGGTGTTTCACTCTGAAGGGTGAGAAGTCTCTCCTTGGCGGCGTGGAAATACCGCTCATATACAGCTGCTCCGCTATACACTCTTTCGTCCTGCCCTCTGATCTGGCCACGATATCTCCCTCGGACATACATACGATATCGTTCGCCGATCCTGTTCTCGACTTTGCCGAAGTGTACGGGCAGCCCGGTCATCTTCTCGTCTCCCTCGACACCGCCTGGTGCGTCAAGGGAAACCAACTTCCTCAACACCCCAGCAAGAAGATCACAGTGGATGCAAGTACTATCTCGGTGGACAAGATAAATGCGTCCCTTGCAGAAATGGTGATCGCAAGGGGTGGACAGGTGCTTATTCTTCTCCTCAGAATTGCAACTGGTGCTGACGCCTATAGGCCTCCCTCAAAGAGAACAGCCCTTTGCTGCCCGCGTTGTATTCCGCATTGGGACGATCAGTGACAACGACTGCGGACGATGTGGCCAATCTCGACCTGTATGCCGATCTGTCTCTTATGCCTCGATGGCCCGGTATGGAAGAAGACGACGAAATGGCAGGATCAGCGGAAACGGACACGCAAGGCGAATCGAGCGCGATGGCCTCAGATGCTGGAGAAAGCTATTTGCCACCTGGCAAGGCCCCGAAGGACTGGACGAGAGAAGAGTTGGAAAAGCTCAACGTGAAGCAATTGGGACGGCTCAAGTCGCAAGGCGTGGACATTGGCAATTTGATAACCAAGAAGAGGAAAAAGCTCAAGGATTTGGGCTCGAGAGTGGATCAGCTCAAAGGGCGCCTTGTTTGAAGGTCAACTTTTTGTCCTGGGAGGCAGAAAGAAGTATTGCGGCTGGCTGGCTAGGCGTCCATAATCATGTCAGACATCAACTGTTATGGCCGTCCCACCGGTAATGGTGTGGGCGTGCGAGAGGTTGCCAAGCAATACCACAAGGATCTTTGGCGTATGATACCCCTCGGAAGCACCATTTGCTGGCTTTGAACTGAGGCATGCAGCTTCGGGCGTTGCGAAAACAGCTACATCGTGTCCTTTAATCATGTGCAAAAGGCCACTATGGATCCAATTCGCGCGTTCCGTCAGCAGAAGATGATGCAAAATATGAGTACAGTAATTGACTATATAGCACAACGCAACAAAGGAAGTGGAGGATAAAGCAGTAGACGGCCTGACCACCCATCGGGAAGGCTGGGGCAGATGAAATGTGCAATGGGAAAGGTTTGCAAGAGTGGGATCAAGAGCGCCTAGACGAGGCGTGGGCGCTTCGGTTGTCCGCCTTGATTGACATTGTCTTGAAAGCCGGACGGGTGCCCGTGGCTGTCATCGCCCAATGTTTCGGATGACTCTGACGAGGCTTGTGAATCGGTCCCGTCGGTGAGAGAGTCTGGGTAGTCCGAATGATATCCGCTGCCCGAAGGCCCCTCTGCGTCACGGGAGCGGGGCAAGTCGCCCCATGTAGCAGCTTCGTCCATCAGCTCGAGCAGGAGGGATTTCGGGAGCTCCTTGGGCTGCGCGTGGTATTCTCCTGGCTCGGAGAAAAAGTCTCGACGACCATGTTGATGTTGCTCAGTGGTGACCTTTTCAGCTTGAACAAACGCGGCAAGGTCGGCGTCTGAGGCGTTGTCAAGCGCGGCCCACTTTTGACATTCACTTTTGATGAGCTCGCTATTGCAAATCCACACGTCTGTCTCCTCCATAATCGTATGATCCGAGTGCCACATGAGTCCCCCGCCGTGGGCCCTCACGTAGACCTTGTCAGATTTATCCTGAAAGTTGTGCTTGTGACGAAACACGATACCGTGATTGGGGCGGAAGGCCACGACCTGATAACTCTCGTCGTCTCTGAAACCGGCAAGGAGAGTCTTTTCGTTGTCCGGGTCTGGCTCGGCCCAAAGGCGAAAGCTTCTTTCTTTGGGTGATTTGCTGTCTCTGATCGAGTAGAAAGAGCACCGCTCAAAAGGCCGATCTTCGAAGGTTTGGCCCGAGGATCGCGGTGCTTGCTTCTCATAAAGGACACCATCGGTGTAGTACGACTGGTAAACCGTCTCGTCGTCTTTCACAATCTCACAAGTGAAGGGACTGTCATCTTTGGTCTTCCTGCCCGAAATCTTGATAGAGTTACCTTCCCACGTGAATTCAGCCTCAGTGTGGCGATCATTCGAAGTCGAAGGCGGCTCTTCTTTGCCTGTGCAACCAAGTTCATCCGCCACCCGACGGAGCTTGCCCAGCGTGTCGATGGCAGGCCAGTCATCGATGAAAGTGTGATACACTCGTTTCTTAAGCGGAGTGTTCAGCATATAGGGAGGCGGCTCGTTTCGCATGACGACACTGTCATAGAACTCCTTGGGAAGCTCTTTCCGAAGCTGTTCCAGAACACCTTCCGTGGACGCCGCAGCGCTCGTGGAAGCTTCGGCGCTCATATCTGGGTCGAGGTGATATTGCTCAGGCGAAGAAATGGGCATAATAGAAAGTGTGTGTAGGGCTGTGGCGAAGTTTACTTTGGTTGCTGTTGGGGTGGCGAGAACTGCTTATGTATATACGAGGTCAGCTCGAGAGACCCAATAGAAGAAGGGAGGGTCTCCTTTGCGAACGAGAAGCAACGACTCCACCTTTGCGTTCGACCAGGAAGGCCCAAGTCCCCACAAAAACTCTTTTTCAAAGGTAGAGCCAACGATTTACAAAGCTGATGAAGACATTTGGAATTGCCTGTTCTTTGTGAAACCTCGAGAGACCCAAGAGAAGAAGGGAGGGTCTCCTTTGCGAACGGCAACGACTCCACCTCTGCATTCGACCAGGAAGACCCAAGTCCCCACAAAAAACTCTTTTTCAAAGGTAGAGCCAACGATTTACAAAGCTGATGAAGGTATTTGGAATTGCCTGTTCATTGTGAGACCTCGAGAGACCCAAGAGAAGAAGGGAGGGTCCCCTTCGCGAACGAGAAGCAACGACTCCACCTCTGCGTTCGACCAGGAAGGCTCAAGTCCCCACAAAAACACTTTCTCAAAGGTGGAGCCAACGATTTACAAAGCTGATGAAGACATTTGGAATTGCCTGTCCATTGTGGAAATTATGCAAAGGGTGGTAAAGTGGGTTGTACATACTGGACGAGATACGAGACGCGAGTGAACGGTCTAAGCACACGATACGTACATCACTCCCGTGGCTGTCGGACTGGCGTAAGGCGACACGGTGCCCATCGTGATGGTCGGCGACCCTTGAACAGAGGCAGTGATGCCTATCTCGCACTGGGATCAGCCTCCGCCGTGCCTCAGTAACCCAAAGAGTGCTACTCACGCTCGCGGTCTTGCTGGCACCAAGAACGGTGTACATGAAGCCCTCTTTGGTATAGCCTGTATCCGGATCGAAAGGGAAATTGCGGTAGAACGGTCCTGGTCCGCCCCACCAATTGTTTGGATTGGTCGAGTCAACCTGACCTTGGTCGCCGACTTCGAGCATGACGTAGGGCAGGTCCGCGTTCGCATTACCGCTGCCTGTCGCTGAAGCGGCTGGCGCGACGGATGTATACGGGGCTGCAGAGGTCGTGGCGGTCGCAGTGTGTGTGGTGATGGGGGTCGACACGGGTGCGATGCTCGGAGTATTTGTGGTGAGGGCTGCCGAGTTGGAGAAACAAGCGCATGTCTGCGCCTGCACTGCTGAGGCGGAATAACCAGCCAAAGCGAGAACCCACAGGCGAGGTCGTAGCAGAGGCATCTTTGTACAAATGGAGCCAGTCCGTTGTACCGTCTCTGCGCAGCAGACGTTGTGAGGATGAGTGATCTCTGACTTGTCCCGCCCAGTCTTATGCCAGTCGTCGCCCGACGGTCTCAGTCTAGCTGAAAGGAGGCTGTGTCACGTCAGGAGTCCCCCACATTGTGATACTTGATGGTTTGATGGTTTGAGCGCCTGACAGCTGATCAGAATGAAAGGATGGGTATCGTCACCCTTTGTCGCAGTCCTCGGTCTCAATCGTTTCACATATGGACGACGTGTCACATCACGTCCATGAGCCGCCTCATGACCGACGCCTAATGGTCAAGGCGTGATAGCTGCCTGTGAGCCACTAGAAGCGCCCATGCTGTCCTACTCACCGATTATACAAAGCGTATTCCTTGAGCTCCTTCAGATACGCCCGGCCTGATGTCAGCAGCTTGAGAGACTGCTAGACACTCACTCAATACTTCGAACTCGGCTTGAGTGTATCCCCCTAGAGCGCACAAAGCATATCTTGCCGCTTCCACATACGCAACGGTATTGATTTCGTGAATCTTTCCTAGCTGCCCCATTCGTCCTGCAATGAGCCGGGCCTATCATCTGCTCAGATGCAGACCGACCTGAGCCATAGCCGATCGGTATTCTCACATCGCTGCCTTCCACATCTACCTCCTCGCTTGCCAATATCGTCATGAGTCTCGGGAGACTGAACATTTTCACACCGCCGTGACGAAGGGACCGCCTCAGAGCGTCGTGAAACGCCTGAGCTGCCACTGGCGTTGTCTCGTCGGACAGTTGAGGCAGTCGATCCGTATCGAACACCAATAAGCGGCCGCTCGGCTTGAGAAGTCGTATACAGTCTTTGATGAGGGCCGAGAAAGAATTTACCTGGGGTCGGGATCCATGTCTTAGCAGCAGTACCTTCACTCACTCGCGTGTGCGCGAAGCGAAGGTGAATGAGGTCGAAAGAGCCCACGTCGTAAGGCAGATCGGACATGTCTACTCTGCTGTGTCAACAGATAAATAGAGCAACATGCAGCGCGGCGCACAGCTCAAATCTGCAATGAGTGAAGCTCAAAGACGTCTTTGCCAAGGCTCACTCGCAATTCTCGGGCACCATTTTCTGCTGAGTCGATACACTGTCCACGCCGAGCACTTCGGCACTGGGATCAGCTTGTATCATCTCCGCCAGTGTCGCTGTACTGTGGGTACCATTCGGCCATTTCAATTGCCCAACTGATCATAAGCGCTGGGCTTGCATGTGCTGAGTTCTAGGCAGAAAGCTCACATGCCGGTTCCGGTCGCCACATCTAGTATCTTTGGATTGCGTGTCTGCCTGAGAAAGGTGTCAACCGGTCCGAGGAAAGGATCTACTCTTAGTACTTGCTCCTCAGACATGTGGGCGACCATACAGCCGAGCACTGTCGTGAGCGAGGACTAAGATGATGCAGCACGTGCACTCACATATGCGCATCAGATTGTGCTTCCCGTTAGCGCCGAATCTCTGCGGTCCCGGGAGAATACCTCTGCTTCTTGCCTCTGTGCGTCAGCAACTAGCTGTACGATCAACGCAACGAACCTCCAGCTCAATGGAATCGACTGGCCAGCTCCCTGGACCACTACGGATGATCCTTCCTTGCCATACCGTATACTCGTCACTGACACCCTCGGATACCGAAGTTGCTCCTCGAGATGGTGACCGAGAGGTCTGTGCGCACATGACGGTGTTGTCTAAACTTGTTGGGCGGCATCAAGAATCAATAGCGTTATAAACAAGAATCAGTCGGGGGCACTGTGAGTATTTCACGGGAGAAGAAGGAAGGGGACGAGCTGTCTGGTTGGTCGAAAGGCATGATCTCTGAAATCTCTCTCTCTCTCTCTCCCGTGTTGCCACCATCAAGCCCGTCTGCCTCGGAGTGAGGATGGGTTGTTTAGCAGGATCCCATGCGAGTTTGCGGATCAATCGATAGTTGTCCGTTGTCCGCTGTGTCTGTGTTCGTGTGTCTGTGTGTGCCTGCGAATCTTGAAATTTGACCAGATCAGCCTGACCTAGACCCAGCAGAGTCCACTCGGTGACAACAAAGAGGTACCCCATTTCTTTTCCCCCGTGTGCCTTGTTTGAAACGCTTCTCGACGAGGTCTGTGCAAAATGACAATAAAAGAGGTGCGGTCAAGGGCGGAGAAGCTGATACGCCGTGTCTCTCGTGCATGGTCGCTGTCGTGAGAGACAAAGTGAAGTGCAGTAAGCTGCGTGTCATCCCAACCCCCACCCACACGCGAGGCGGTGAATTGGCCACCACCCCCGCAGGCGTACCTCCACTCTGACCACCACCCGACGGGGAGTCCAATCCGGACGTCTCACATCACCTCATCATCACCGCCTTTCAACCATCACAACACGACAATCCTCACCTTTTGACCATCGCTGCATACTATATCGACCCAAGAGGATCGCTTTGTAGGCGAGAAGGTCTCGGATCGACGGCTGCTTGGTTCCTGGATGCGTGGCCGTTGAACCAGCGTTGCATTCCCCCCACGGTGCTATCTGATCGCGGGAGATATGGGGTCCTCACATTCCCGGCAGCACCGAGAGACTGCCGTCTCTGCGCCGACACCGGCTCGCCGAGAGCCTCTCAGGAGCAGACCCAGCTCTACGCTTGAGAGGATGACCACATTCAGACGCAAGCGATCGCGAGAACCCACGACGGCAGCACCCCGAGCCGAGCAGAAGCGACCCCGACCGTCCACGGCCGAGGCCTCTGTATCGACACAGACATCCCTTCCCTCTCAGCCTTCCAGCTCGCTTCTTGCTACCTCATCCGTCGCGACGTCAGATACGAGCTCAACCACTTCGCCACCAACACCTCCGATACTCGATGATGCAGTCAACCCTCTGGTTGGTATCCTTGGGACGAGTGGGAATGCACCCTCGCGGCCTGTTTCTACTCGAGCTCAGTCCCGCACCAGACTCCCATCTTTCTCTCACTCCCCTCTTACCCGCTCAATGTCGCTCCCTCTCCAGGTCCCTCCCGAAGACCTGCTGGGCCCTGCTGTCGATGACAGGGCCTCCTTGACGACAATGCAGAACGAGCTGGAGGGGTTGAGGTCAGAAGTAGAAGAAACGGCCAGACAGTTGACCGAGGCGAGAGATCGGAACAGACGGATACCTAACGGAGCGGTTCTGGTCATCCAAGGTCTTGCGCAGACAAACTCTGAGCCTCGAGGATCGAGAGAGCCTTCTTTGGACGCCCAGGCGAGGGTCATTGGCGGACTTTTGTCGTGAGTCTCTCAACAACCTTATGACATAGCTGACGCCCAGTGCTGCTGCAGCTGCCACGGCCAACACCCTGCTGTCTCCGGACACAATCACTCAGAATCGACAGTCGGCATTCGACACCATTTTGAATCGCCTGCGGCCCAATCGAAACCGGGAATCTTCGGTCGAATCAGCATTGGGCAGCTACCTCCGCGATGTGCTCAGAGACTCGACCGGGACGACACCTGCGACTTTGCCGCCGGTCAGCGAAGAGTTCACCTCTTTCTTGGATGTCTTGCAGAGTGATCTTGTGACAGCGGTACGAACATTCGGCGCTAACCGACTTGGAAGCATGGTTTCGGAAACGTCCAGCGCAGACGCTGGCATTCTGCCCGGCGCCGACCAAGAGGATGACGCAGCATCTCAGCTGAGTGCTACAACGTCGATGCACACTGGCGCCTCATCGCCGCCCCTGGTCGTCCTGTCGGCCCCCACGACGCCAGGACCTCCACAAGGGCCAACAACGCCTGTACCTCCATACGCCAGCTCTTCTCTGCGAACATCGCCTATGACACCGTCTCCAGCAGCGCAAGCGACCGCAACGGACGTCATGACAAATCTGGATGGGACGCAGAGGCTTAACTTCTTCCGTGCCCACCTCTTCCCGCCTCTACCGCCAGAAACTCCCGAGTCCGTCATCCCTTCCATCTTCATCGGCGTACGGTCAATATCCCATGACCCATCCATGACAACCGACCAACTGGTTCAACATCCCGCCTTTCCCTTTCTCGACGGCCAAGTGCCAGATCCAGATCCTGAGACACCGACTCCCCGGCGCACACTTCGAGAACGGGTCATCGAGCGCTTCGGTCGCAGGCAACAACCTCGTCTCAATACGTACCTCGTATGGGTCATCGGAGGCTGGTGGCCGCGCAACCACCCGGTGTTGGCCATACCTGGTCTTTTGACTGGCGGACCGCTGTCTGATGAGGAGCTATCGTTGCTGAGCGAATTGCTCGGTCAAGTCAAACCCCCGACGGCGACCAAGGAGGATCTCGAGAAGGCTGAATTGGAAGTCTGGCCCGCGACGAAGCTCCAAGAGCTAGTAGACGAGGGCAAGGTCATGACCAGTTGCTTGGAGCGGTGCCTCGTGAGTCAACCTGATGCGCTCCATGATTCCAAAGGCTAAGAGCAGGTATGCCTCGGCGACTATGAGCCCGAAGAAGAAGTGCGAAGATTGAACTGCCGGCATGCTTTCCACAAACCTTGCGTGGATCGCTGGATCACGGACGGGCGTAATTCTTGCCCCGTCTGCAGAACCGAAGGTGAGAATCCCTGTTCGCCTGCGACTCCAGAAGTGTCACTCATGCGTAGCCGTTCAAGTGAAGACTTCGCCCGACAATGCGGAAGTTACTGCAGATGTCGTAGGGGCTCGACCAGATCCGGATGACCCCTTGCTGGACAGGCTTGATTGATGCTCAACTACGATGGACGGACGAGACAACACCGCGAGATTACATAGGAAGGTCATTCAATATCTTGTATCTTCTTTCCTTTGGCGTCCCACACCTGTAGCATAGGACTTCATGCAATGCTCGCTCGGTCGTGTTCTCGTGTTCGACAAAAGTCGCATGAGAATCCGTGTATGAGACTTTGATTGACGTATTGACGTACCCGAGTAAAGACAGAGATCGCCTCTGCATGGAGTCTCGAATCGCCTGCCACGGCCGAAAGTGGGCATCGTCGTGCGTCGGAATGAAGATCCTGAGCTGAAGAGCCGAGTGTTGGCTCAAATCGTTGTGTCGGGTCCAGGGTGTTGCTGCTGCTTGTCCAGATCATGAGATCACGGGACGGACAAGCCTGTCCCGGAGTATCCGAGGCTGGTAAGGCGTTTACGCAGGACCTCGACCCGCTTCAAGGCCGTCTCGCGCGCTTCCTCCAAGGACATCTCCACCCGGACGTCCAGACCCACATCCATCACTACTGTGGACGTGTCGGGACTACGCGTCAGCTCGATTGCACCGCCGTCCACAGAAAGCTGACATTTCTGTATCGGCCCATATGCCTGCGCCTAGCTCTATCTGCGCACGAGAGGTCGTTTGGCCGTCTGCACGAGCATGAATGAGGGCGTCGAGTTTCTGCACGAGGTCGAGACTTGAGGTCAGCACGGCGTTGACTAATGAAGTTCGTAGACGGACTACTCGGCGATATCGAATTGGAGTCGGGATGTCTCTTGTTGAGTTATCTGTGCTGGCGAGAGTTGCATGTTCATAGCTGCAGACATCAGAACAACTCATCCACAAGTAAATGTCCTCTCGCTGGCCATGGCTTGCAGCACCCGGCGGGGCGGAAGCAAGTGCCACATTCGGCAATTCCCGCGTGGCCATTGGTCCTCCCTCTCAGTCTCTCTGCTCGTCGCTACTCTTCTCTCGCACTACGTCTAGCAACTGTCGACTATCCACAGGCAGCTGCGAATCCACACGATGCCGAACAAAGAAACACCGCACGCGTACCCGCTGATCGACTCGGACCCGCATTTCGGGCGGGTGGTGCGGTACATGCGCCCGAGCGATTATGCCGTCTGGGGAGGGGCGACCGTCGCTGGACCTGCGCTGCTTTACATGTACGGTGAGTCGAGGGTCTGAGACGATATGATGAGATGAGATGTGATGGGAAAGGGCAGATTGCTGACTTGGGTAGAGAAGGTAGACCCGACACGGTATAGATATGGCGTCGGACCTGCCCTTCGCCTGACGGGCTTTTTGGGATTCTGCGCTGGTTTCATGCTGGCTTATCAGAACTCTTCCTGTGAGCTTTTTCCACACAATCGCGGAAGTGCGCAGTACAAGAGGCGGGAAGCTGAGGCTTAGTCCGGTTCTACGGGATCAAGGAGAACGCGGTAGAGGTCAAGAAGGACCAGACGGAATTGTCGGAGCGTGTCAAAGCTGGCAAACCGGTCTATGGCGAGACCGACCTGTCAGACTACCTCCAGGGCGTAGCAGCGAGAAACTCGACATGGTCGCAGCTCAAACTCCACGCCATGCCATGGTGAGTCTAGTCTATAAGGGCTTTGGGGGATTAGAGGAGGCTGACAATCAGGTTCAACCTGGTCAACCATAACCGACATGGTGTCGACCCTTCGAAATACGGCGAACAGCCCACACAACCGTCATAGGATCGGCCGCGCGCATGATATGCATCACTGTACAACGTCCTGGATCGTCGATGATTGTGCAGAGGGACTTGGGTCCCAGCCCCACCGGTGGAAGAGACGGAGCCGCACGAGTGCAATGGCGACTGGCACACTGAGATGGCCGTACCGGCCGGCTGATGATAGTGCAGCAAACGCTGGGAGCTGATCCTCTTCGGTGCGTAGCAACTTGGCGATGATTCGACGTAGTGCGTTGTGGTCGGAGAAGACGCCGGAAGGATAGATCGGGACTTCTACATCATCGTCAAGGCGGAGCTGTGAAGGCCAATCACTTTCAGGACCGACGGCGCCTGGGTCAGACGGACTTTGTCGAAGACTCAGCACTGCGATGGTCCTTGCCGCGAGAGATGTGCGGTCGAGTGCACCCGCTGCGAGCGGCTTGAGAAGATCTGCGAGCGGTCTGGAATCTCGAGGCAAGGAACGTAGTCGGGCTTCCAGCAATTCCAGCTCTTGCAGGATACGCAGCTGAAGTTGGCTGTGCACCATCTCTGCTAGTTGTTCTGGCGGTCGCAAGCCGGGTATCAGACGCAGCAACCCCGTGTGGGGTCCTGTTTGTCAGCCCATCTTTGATGGAAAGACAATCGAGACCTACCTGGAGAAGCTAGCTGAGTGATCACATCTCGGTGACACGACACCCACCAGCCTTTCCCCCTTTTCGGAGTAGAACGTCGTGGATGTTGTACTCGGTCAGGTAGTAAGAACAGCCGATCCTGCGATGCTTGTCCGTCGTCCTCGCTTGATTGCTTCGCGGGTTGCCAGGCAGGTCGCAGGTTGATCAGGAAGTCTGCGAGGCTCAGCCACGTCTCAACCGGCCGAGCTGTAGCTGACCACTTGGCATATCTTGTTTAGACACTATGCAGCGTCGCTTGGGGGAGTTGGCCATGACCCCTGTTGTCAGAGACCCCATCTTGGTACAACAACCGCCATGGGCAACCCACACCATGGATCTCTGAGGGCTTCGGTCTTCGCGGCCTTCTCAGAGCTGCTCTGTGAAGCCTTTTGCTCTTCTCTGAGCTGGGCGCGGTGTCGGGAGCGGAAAGACTGGGTCTGGGGTCCGGGGCCGTCCTCCATATACGGTGGTTCGAAGAGGATAGATCTTGGCAGCTGAGCCGTGTGCACAGCCCGTCTTTCACGTCCGAGACATCTTGCGCACATCCCAGGCAGTCTGGTTTGTCCCGGAAGAACCATCCCGCCCTTCAGCCCAGCCGTACTCTGCTCGAACGCGTTGTAAACCCGTTTGACGATGTGATGAGCCAAAATGTCGAGGAAGACGAGGATCCCGGCGGCAAAGTTACCGGCGGACGAGCTAGTCTCTGTCGAAAAGAAGGCTATGACGCGCTAACTCTCTATCAAAGATCGTCTTTTGCATCTACCTCTCTCCCTTTCGTTCTGCCCTCGCTAAGCTGCATGGAACATCGCCCGTCTGTCACAGAGACAAGACCAAGACGTAGTGCTTGGACAAGACGATAGGCCGGGAGGCGGGATGGCATCCACCAGGTCGGTCCGATCTCCTCCCTATCGATGACACCTGTACCGCATAGAAGCTGATGCTTAGCCGTCCGCCTCCGACCGCTTTGCACAGCAACGATGGTGGTCCTTCGTCCTCTGCGGGAGGCGGACCTTGGATGAGGCGAGCCAAGGCTGTAGATGACTGGCTATTGGGTGAGTGCTCCTACGGTATATGGAGGTGTGATGAGCTGAAGGATAGGGCACAAGGTGGTAGCTTCAGCAACAGCGGCCTCGCTCATCTCCACCTTTGCTGGCTTTCCCGTGAGGAGGGGCTTGGATCCTATACTCAGAAGATGCTGACGCACAGCTCGACTCGCTCAAATCGCGCCTGCAGAGCTCACGAGAGGCATCGAGTATCCCACGACTCGCCGCGGAGGTCATCCGGGAAGAAGGTGTAGGAGGGTGAGTTGCCCCACGGCAAATATTGCTTCAGAGCTGATGAGATCAGACTGTGGCGAGGGTTCCCGTACGCCCTCCCTATTCTCGTCGATGCTGAGGTTATAGACAGTTAACTTCTAGCCTGCCGCTCATCACCATCTCAATTGTTCGCACTGTTTCATTCACCATCTACACCTCGACCAAGCGTATCCTCAATGCCTCTCCGTCCAGTCCCCCACCTCCAGAACAGGGCCACAACTGGGTCTCGCTCCAGCTCAATGTGCTCAACCGGGATCGCGCGAGCGATGTCGCGCTCACCTCGCTATTGGCAGGTGGGGCATCAGGCGCTGTCGTCTGCCTTGGTTCTGCCCCATTCGAACTCGTCAAAGTCCGCAGACAGCTCGAATACCAGATATACAGAGATGCGAATGTGCGTCCATTGCACCCGCCCGACCCTTCCGTCTCACAACCACCACCGCCGAACGCTTCCCTTCCCCAACATCCAGCAGGAACGTCGGCCGGGATCCCGCCGGCGCCAGCACCTCAGGCAAGCTCATCCCGCCTGCCGCAACCCGGTGGGCCGTCAGCTTCGACAGCAGCAGCAACAGCGACGGCTGCTGCTGCGCGAGCGGGAACACAGCGCGCACCCTTTGTTCCACCCACCACGCTCCAAGCCGTGCGCATGATCATCTCCTCTCTCGGACCCCTCGGACTCTACTCTGGCTTCCGACTTCACTTCGTTCGCGACACTCTGGGAACAGCGCTCTACTTTGCTGAATACGATGTGATGCGTCACAGTCTCGGACGGAAACGGGATCTTAAAGGCAAAGGCAGAGAAGGAGACGAGCAAGGCGAAGTGCCGGAATGGGCGAGGGCATGGTTGCCCAAGAGCTTGATCCCGTTCTTGTGCGGCTCAGTGGCCGGAGTGTCCAGTTGGGCTCTCATTTATCCTGTGGACGTGAGTTCCTGGCTTCTCGTCACCGAGCTTGACACGATACTGATTGTCAGGCCATCAAGGTATACCTCGCACACTAGAGCTTAGTACATGTGGCTGACGAGCAGACCAAAGCACAACAGCGGGCACTGGCAGGGCTAGAACCGCGCACTCCGTTCGTCCAGTTTATGCGACTGGTCCGTGGGACAGACAAGGACAACCCCAAACCTCTTCTCATGGGCATCGCGAGGCTGTACAGAGGGTACGTTTATAAGGAGAGAGAGCAGAAGCTCGATGCCTGACCACCAGCTTGGGCGTCTCCATGATCCGGTCCATGTTGACGCATGGACTGTTGTGGACCATCGTCGATTGGGCAGGCGCAAAGATTGACAACCGTCCTCTTGAGAGATGGCTCGCCCCGCGCGAAGATGGGCAAGACCGATTATTGTAGCATCGCCAAACGAAACATCACGTCCTCGGCATCAAAGAGAAAGAAAAGGGTAGAAGCTTCCCCCTGTATGCATATGCAACGGTAGACATTTGGCGAGATGAAGCTGTGATATTGAATGCTGGGTATTTTCTAGATGTTGGACACGATCAACTTAGCGGCCAGATGTTTCAGACCATTCCTTCGTCCTGGCTGTCAGCTGTCGAAGGCAGGTGATTCGAGAGAAGCTGACCCCATTTGTGAGAGACGGCTGACACATCGGGCAAAGGCAAACAACTCTTCATCTCCGCTGAAAAGGGAGGAAGATCCTACAGACTCGGCGTCAATTCCCTACTTGTATCAGCTATACAGACCAATGTGCCTCGTAATGCAAGGCTGACCAATTCCTCCATGACTGATCCATCAGTTTTATCCTTCACGCTCATTCAGGTTACTCACCTTGCTTCATGTATTCGTCTGACGCTGCCGATTCAGAAGTATGCTTGTCCGAGAAGACCTGGAAGATTGGCACTTCGGAAGAGATGAAGAGTTTAGTCTGGCCGTCAGCCTACTGCCTGTTAGGCTCGATAGATAGCAGACTTTGTTCTCATAACAAGCTATGGGTCAGCTCAGGTCTCGCTATGGAATCCGAATCAGACCCACCGTCAATGAAGGTGATAAACCTCCTTGCTTGGTCCCTCTCGTTCAAGCCCATTCGCGGAACATCCTCCACAAAGACAGTACCAAACTTCGAAGTGACTTCCAGATAGTCCGCTGCACTGAGAGGCTTGTCGCACAGATCAGAGAAGGTGAACCTCGCAACCGACCCCGACGATTCGGGAATGACAAGATCTCTGCCCCACAGGCGAAGTTTCTTGTGGTGCACGATGTCACCGCCTTTCGGGTCGTTCTCGGCCAGGGAGCGGAAAAGCTTGCTCATCTCCGCCTTGTTCGCGGCGTCCAATGGGTCAAAATAGACCTTGTTGAGAGCACGGGGAATCTTTCGGTAGTCCGTGGGGGAATCCAGGTCCACGACCTCGAAGCGAGATTTGATGAGCTCGATAGCGGGGATGAAGGATTGGCGTTGGATCCCGTTCTTGTACAACTCATCCGGATGACGGCTGTCAAGTCAGTCAACATACACCACGTAAGTCCGCAACTCACTTGGAAGTCATCACGCATACCACCCCAAAACCCATCAACCGTTCAAGAAGCCCTCGCAGCAGCATCGCAGACACAATGTCCGTGACTTGAAACTCGTCAAAGCAAAGCACTCGCCCTTCTGCCGCCAGGCTCCTCGCAACTTCTGGCATGGCATCTTTCTTTCCCACGCCCATGCTCTCGTATCGACGCTTGACTTCATGTTGCCGTTGCAGGACATCAAGCATGAAAGAGTGGAAATGTATTCTGGTGGCGCCGTACTTGGAAGGCGAAAATTGCGACGGGAGGGTCGAATGAAATAGGTCCATGAGCATCGTCTTGCCAGTTCCTACAGATCCATATAGGTAGAGACCTTTCGGGACCTGGTCTAGCGCGACACTCGGTTCGGGCTCATGCGGGGTCCGGGAGAAGAATTTGCCAAACTGGGGTGTCAGATCTTATTCCTGATATGAACAGGGAACCTTTACGAAGGATGGCGTAAGGTCAGTGGAGGAAGCTGGCACCGGTCCCGGGTCATACGTCTCTAGGTCCTCCCAGAGCCTCTGAAGTTTCATGATGATAGACTTTTGCTGAGGGTCGGCCTTGAGCACCCCGGTGGATACAAGATACTCGTAGCGGGTGATAGGGTCTAGCGTGAGCCAAGAGTAGGCGGTAGACGACAGTATTCACCTTTGAAGCTGTCGGGGGAGTCTGCATGCCTCTTGTGGCGGTGGTGATGATGGGCCGAGTGGGCATCTCGCTGACCCAGACTCGACGAGGCGAAGAGCCTTTGTCTGATTCTGGAGGGGGCTGGTGGGACTGCAGCCTTGAGGACGTTGTTACGAATGCTGAGAAGAGGTTGCAGCTGCGAGCGGTGAGCCAGGCAGCGGCGACATAGCGGCGCTGCAGCAGACATCCGAGCTCGTGTATGATATGTACAGTGCAGTCAAGAGCTGTAGATGTTGAACAGAACACCGAGGCAAGACCGGGTAGACCAGTCCGAACACCGCCACTTTCGGCAATTGCCGCCACCCCAACCACGTGAAATTTGATCCCGTCATTCTGCACCATGGGAGGTCAACAAGCGATACGCGACTGTCTTTTCTCTCTCCAACGCTGTCAAAGAAGCATATCGACGACGACAATGTCACGACGGCCGACCATGGGCAAGGCGACCGGGCCATCACGCTCGGCATCCAATGCAGCACTGGCAATGCCACCGCCATCGCGTGTCCCACATCATCGCGCGCCCTCGGCACAGTCTATCGCAAAGTCGAATGACGACACCGAATCTCGACCATCCAGTCCGAAGAGGATGGGTAAACGACCGGCAATCCCAGCAAGCAGAACAGCAGCAGAAGGATCGGGAGAGATCAACATTCAAGTGGTGGTCCGATGCCGCGGGCGCTCCCCGATAGAGCTCCAGCAGATGTCGCCCATCATCACATCCACTGAAGGGGCCATCTCAAAATCCATCACTATCGAAACGACCCCGATGGCGACTTCGACGTTGAGTGCATTCACGACAGCTTCATCATATGGAGCTGGAGGACCATCGACAAAGACCTACCCTTTCGACAAAGTATTTGGACCGGAAGCGGACCAGACAATGGTCTTCGATGAGGTGGCCCAGGATATGTTGAACGAGGTGTTGGCTGGTTATAACTGCACGATCTTTGCCTATGGCCAGACGGGTACGGGCAAAACGTCAGCTATTTTCGGCGTTCGCATCTCAGCTGACACGGCAGATACACGATGCAGGGAGATCTGGAGCTGAGTCCTCTCAACACGCCCAAGAACGAGGCGGGTATCGTGCCAAGAGTTCTTCACCGTTTGTTCAGCCTTCTGGAAGCGGCCGAAAATACCGAATATTCGGTCAAATGTTCCTACGTCGAGCTGTACAACGAGGAGCTGCGCGACCTCCTTTCTGCCGACTACAGCAAAGAAACACCCGCAGAGCGAGCACCGATGTCTGCGACAGGAGAGAAGGCTGCTGGTGGTCTGAAGCTATTCGACGATGGAAAGAAGGGTGTTATGATTCAAGGTCTTGAAGAGGCCGGCGCGCGTAATCTCAAAGAAGCCTTGAGCCTGGTCAACAAGGGTTGTCAGAGGAGACAGACTGCCGAGACAAAGATGAACACTGAATCATCGTGCGTATCCAAACCTTGAAACCGTCTGACCACAGGCGGTCGCACACTATCTTCTCCATCACAGTACACGTCAAAGAGACTTCCATGGCCGCCGGCGGTGAAGAGATGCTCAAAGTCGGAAAGTTCAACTTGGTCGACCTGGCAGGCTCCGAAGCAATTGGACGATCAGGAGCAACGGATAAGCGAGCCCGGGAGGCTGGCATGATCAACCAGTCCCTTCTTACCCTTGGACGGGTGATCTCCGCTCTCGTCGACAGAGGATCACACATCCCTTACCGAGAGTCGAAGTTGACTCGACTGCTTCAAGATTCTCTGGGAGGCAAAACTAAGACATGTATCGTCGCTACCGTCAGCCCAACCCGATCGAACATGGAAGAGACGCTATCCACCCTCGACTATGCGATCAGGGCGAAGAGCATTCGCAATCGACCTGAAGTCAACCAGCATCTAACGAAAGCCGGCCTGCTCAAGGAATACGTCGCGGATATGGAACGACTCAAAGCGGACTTGCTGGCAGCGAGGGAAAAGAACGGCGTCTTCGTGTCGGAAGAAAGATGGGCAGAGATGCAGGATGAACAGCAGCGCATGAAGTCAGAATACGACGAAGCTCGCCAACGCTTCAACGCAATCTCCATCGAACTCAACACGCGAAAGAAGGAATTCGACGAAGTGATGGGCCGCTTCCTCGCGACAGCTGCTGAGCTGGAGCAGTCGCGCGAGGCGGAAAGATCACTCGGTATCGCTCTCGAAGAATCGAAAAAGACTCTGGATGTCACCAAAGCTCGCCTGGACGAAGAAGCTGCCGTGAGCCAAGCATACGCACAAGGCGAGGAAAGGCTTCACAGCGTCGCTGCTGGACTCAAGAGTCTAGCAAACGATGGTGTGGCGGACGTTGGTGGACTTTTCGACAAGCTGGCCAGAAAAGCCGCTGTTCTCGGTGACAACGCTGGTGCGGCTACCAGATACGGCGGTCAAGTCCAGACTCTCACCACCGATATCCGCCAGGGTCTGAAAAAGCTTCACAAGGTCAATGGCGACTTCGGCAAAGAAGTGAAAACCGAGATTGAAAGCTTCATGGGTAACGGCCGCGAGATCTCGCAAAGGGATATGGCGGCATTGGAAATGGCGCTGTCGTCCTTCGACACCCTCTCCGCTGACCTCTCATCTTCTATTATGGACGGCCATTCAGAAGTGGTTGCCGCAAGTCAAACAATCATGACTGTAAAGGAGGATGTTCAGCGAAGTGTTAGGGAGTGGGCACAAGGCATCAGCGATCGCAGTGCAAGCATGGTTGAAGAACTTCTGGCCAGTCAGCAGGAGAATCTAGGCATGGTACGTTTGCGAGGACAAAGCTAGCCGGGTGCAGATCGGGCTGACAATCAGGTCCAGTCAGTTCTGGACTCGACGGCCGATCTTGTCGACGCTGTCATTTCGACAGCCCGGAATCACGCGGAAGCCGAGCGTGCTGCAGCAGACATCGCCAAAAAGCAAGCCCGACAATCAGCCGAGGCAGAGATATCGCGGTTGAGGGCTTCCAACCTTCTACTCGCAAATCTCCTTCAGCAAGAAAAGGCGAAGACGGCTCGGCTCCGGACAGAATTGCTCGGGAAGATGACCAGCATGATAGAAGCCTTTACCGACGCCCAAGATCAAAGCTGGTCTGAAGCTGTGGCGGAAGTCCACGCGGCGAACGAAGTCGGCGTATCCGAGATGGCCGCAGCCATGCAGCACGCAGAGCTACACTGGAACGTTAGCTCAGCGAGGACGACATCGTTTGAGAACGAGCTGCAAGAAGCTGTCGGAACCAGCAGTATCCAACGCTTGACAGGCAAAGAGGTGAGTCGCAGCACAACTGGCGAACTCTCACTGACTTGTAGGCGGTTGAGGAAGTGCGCAGCAGTCTACGAGGTGCCCTCGAAGTCTATGGTCAGCATACGAGTGATGAAGCTTCAAGACATATTGTCGATGTGGACGGTTACTGCAGCAAGATTTCGGATTCTGCGGATGGGGGTCAGTCTTCAGCTCATCATTCTGGCCCAGAGTCTGATCATACAGTCCTCCAAACCTCGTCTTCTCGCAGCTCACATCAAACCGAGCAAATGACTGCTCTCTCCGGTCACGTACGACAGTCGTTGTTCTCGGCCAAATCGAATCTCGAGGTCCGAATGGAGGAGACGAATCGACTCTCGAGCCAGCTACTTGAGCGCCAGTCGTCTTCTAGTTCCACATTCGAAGCCGTGTCTCGAGAAGCCAATCATCATCTCAAATCGCTCCTAACGTCTACCGCTGAGTTCCTCTCCGGAGGCATTCTCGAAGATGTTCCCACTGGCGAGACACCGAAGAAGCGTGTATGGAATGTGCAGCAATCTTGGGAACGCACGGAACCTCGCGAGGTGCTCATTCGTGCCTTCCGAGAAAAGACCGCCAACGGGGGTCTGCCTTCGCCTACAGAGACGACTGCCACGATCGAGGAGACTGATACAGCCTCGATAGGGAGGACCGAGTCAGTCGCTTCCCTCCCTTCCGTGGACAGCGCGGTATCTCTGCCTTCGATGCCGATCATCGAAGCACAAGTGACGGAAGTTGTGCACGCCCTTGCAAGCAGTCAGCTTGGCAAGGGGAAGAAGGGTGTCGGAAAGGGGTTCGGATATGGTGGGAGGGAGGAGAAAGAGCGGCCGCAGGTGGCGCCGCTGGGCGAGCACGGGGGTAATATACCACGACCCCGAGTCATTGGGAGAAGATGATTGCGGAATGGACTATCTTGAGTACGGCTTAGAGGGCGCGATGTATCAGTATGGCCTTTCTGCATCTACCATTCGCTTTGTGATTGATGGATGTGGCTATTATCAGACAATGCATCAATGCAAGAAGTGCTACAGTATAGGTAAACTCGAAATCATCACCATCCAAAGGTCTCTGCGTGATACTCGACACAGCACTCGCCCTGCCAAGCCTGCTTGACACTGGTGAGACTCTGCACGCATTCCCGCGAGCTGTCCAGCAGACTGCGCGGCCCGCACGCATCAACACTCAAGTATCCACCTTTGCCAATATCCTCCATCATCTCCCTGACCGACTGATGCAGGTCCGCACGGCCCTCGTGCCAACTGATGTAACGTTCCAGGCCGACCGACTGCCGTCTGCGCTGGGGCGCTTCTTGTGCGAAACTGCCTCCTCCACCATGTTCCGACAAGGCAGGCGTGGCCGCGCCCGAGTCGAGTGACGGGACGGATAGGATCGAGTTTGTGGTCACGATGGACAAGTTGGACTGCGCCGAGCTGGATCTTGCCATAGACGCCGCGTGCAACTGCAAGTAGTTGGAATCGGATCCGGTGACACTGGTACCAGAGGCCGTCTTTTGCATCGGCACTGCTGCGGGAGGAGGGGCCGTGAGGGTCGGCATGCCGGGTAGGACGCGAGGGTTTGACTTGTTCGGGGCGTTGTCACCCTCGTCATCCGCTTCACCGTTTACTTCGACTTCGGGCACAATGGATATGGCGAGAGTCGATGGGCGTCGGAGTGAGGGCGAGGAGTGCTTGCCGTCCAGCGAAGGAGAAGATGGGACAAAAGACGGCACAGACGACTTGCGTCGGGCCATCGGCGGTTCCTCGATGCTGATCGATGTCATGCGCCCTCGGCCACCAGCAGGAGGAGGGGTAATCGGTCGGGGTGGGTGCATGTCATGCGGTCCTCGGTGCCGCGATGTCATGATGCTATGCGGGAAATGCGCAGGCTCAAGCGCAGATGGCATCCGTTCACCTTGCATACCCATGCGTGGCGACATGCAGACCGACAGCTGGCGAGACCGGGAGGGCGGGGTGACCGGCTCGAACGGGTTTCGACCGTTCAGGATTGGGCCGCTTGGCAGGTCCCCTTCGTCCTCACTCGTGACCTCGATGGACGGGACCCCGCTTCCCAGCCTTCGACTGCGGCCCGAGGTTAGAGGACCCGGCACAAAGTCGTGCTCGTTGTACCCCTCAGACCAGGTGAAGGTGGGGATCGCAGTGGGCTTGGTTCTGGTGTCCTCCGACTTGGCCTCGGCATGTTTGGTTTCCGCGCCGTGTGAGGAGACAGACTTGGGCAGCTTCTTCGCAGGAGTGAGCTTGGCAGCTTCGACAGGCAATACAGCTGCGGATCCTCGTCGTGTGCCCGGTCCGCTATGAGCCGTCCGGTCATGCGCCCCCGTCCAGGTCGCCCACGATAGTGTGGACATGAGACGAGACAATCTGCGCGAGGGCTCAGCCACACGGTTCGCCAGGTAATCTTGCCAACCATGGTCTGGATGACGATGTGGGTCGGTCGGAAGGAGTGCAGAGGCTGGCAAAGAGTTGGCTGCTCCTTGAGGGAAATAGTGTTTTGTCACGTGGATATGTATGGAAACGTCGAGGTTGAGGGGAATGTCGGCGACGTGTTCGAGGAGGATATTGGAGACCCATGAGAGATGCACTGCAATCAGTCTTCTGCTGCATTTGAAGGACAGACAACACTTACATCTAGACTTGACCATCCATATGATTCTGACCCGCTTGACTTTTGTCTTTCCCTCTTTGGCCTCACGAATGGTTTGAAGAAGATGTGATAGGGCATACGAGATGCCCGAGCCACCAGCAAGTATGAGTACGCCGTCGAACCCCCTTTTGGAGTCAACTGTGGCATACGGGCCCTCGACCGCAGCGGGGACCTCGATCTTAACTTGCTCTTCGACTCCGAGCCCTCGTGCCTTCCGTTCGGCATCCACCGCGTCTTTCATGCGTTTCGTGAAACCGTCTCGAACCCTCACGATGAAGGTCAACTCTCCACTTGTTGCGCCGTACTCTGGTCTGGCGGGAACCGTGGTGGCGGTGAAGGGATGTGCTTCCCATGGCAAACGGCTCATCGCGGGCATGACGACGTAGAAGTGCTGTCCAGCGTACCACTTGAGCTGCGGCATCGGTGCGGGGAAAGTGACCATCAGCGTCGAAGGCGTGAGCAATGTGAGGGTTGCCCGTGAAGGTATGTTGTTGGCGTTTGGTGAGGGGACTTGAACCCAAAGCTTGTTCAAAATGATCAAGCGAAGAGCTCGGAAGATGCGTTCGGCTGCCCAAAGACCGATGCCGGGGTAGATCCATACGTCGACCGCGCCCCAGTGGCAGATCATGGCGGCGAGCGTGAGGGCCGCCAGGCAGATGTGCGCGACGAGGAAGAATTCGTAGATCCTGTTTCGCACCCATTGAATGGAAAGAAGCATGAGAAGGGTAAAAGCCATGGTACCCGTGAAGCCCTAGAATGGTCAGCAAACCAAACTTACTGCACGAAAGGCCTAAGACATACCCATTGGGTCATTCTTGTTTCCCACATCACATCAGAAATGCCGTGATGAAGGTACAGATATCCGCCCGAGTGGATCCAAACGCACAGCAAACAGACCCGGCCAGCGGCTCGATGCAGAAAGTTGAGCTTGTCGTACGATATCCCGGTCATGACTGAGGTGAGCAAGTCTCGTCACAAAGGGAGTAGCCAACTCACAAGATATGAGGTTGTTCTTCCCTGCTAGTGCGATAATCAGGGGTATTTGAGCGACAGCCAACCAGCCTGCTTGATTGGCATAGGTCCGCGTGTCCCATGCAGCTGGGATGTGAGCTAGATCCGCACGGGGCTTTCGAGTTCACCCACTCCCATAGAAAGACAGTACAAGGCATCCCAATAGATACAGTCCAGTGCATCCGACCTCCGTGGTCGGGATCGACCGCTTCGCGGCCCGCTTCATCCACCATCGCCAGCGAGGGACGGGTAGCGAGGTAAGGAAGACGTATTTCTCCAAACTGATCCCAACAGCCCTGAGAGCTCGCTGCAAACGTCCTATGCGTCTGACAACAAATTCCTGTTTCTCTCCATCTTGTACCTTGAGGCGTGCAAAGCTCTTCGTTGGGGAGGAGACTGCCGTGGTTTGTGACGAGGGTGAATGCGGCTCGAATGACGGATGAAAAGACGGAGCAATGCTCGAGGCGTAGTGGTAGACCTGGATGAGGATATGCAGGCAGGTGAATACGGCGAGGATGACCGAAGTCGTGTACCAGTAAAGGTAACCAACCGGCTCTTGAAGCGCCATGTTCCCAGCCTCAGTCAGGCAAGTCGATGCGGGCAGCTAATGACGAGATCTGAAGTCACCACCGGGGCGCCTGACAGGATCGTCGTAGTCGGGAGTGTGCAGTTATGCGACTCGACGTTCTTCACTTGAGGTCAATATATGTCAAGAAGGACAAGTGGGGCCAGGCAACTGTCTATTTCAGTCATCTTCCATGTCATTTGAATCTGTGCGCAGCACGGAGTGATGTCTTCATTCCCTTGGAGTGAGGCGCCTCATAACGCCCGCTGATCTGCTTACGTCGACAGATGGACCTGTACCCCTGTGCCGGTCCGCTCGCTGTGCTGGTATCGGTCCATGACGCAGGGTCCACTAAGTGTAAAGCCAATTAGGTCGCAGGGATCTGCTTGCATCGACGAAGGCTGAAACTGTGGTTGGTGAGACCTCCTGCCCACATTGGGTCAAGCAGTGGATGATCGGCCATGGTGGCTTGGCCTGGAGAGAGTCGTCAGAGACGCAACGGACTGAGGGCCCAGTGATCGACCGCAGTCATGACGCCTGGTGCCCTGATTGCCCAGAGGCGGCGACGAGCTGGCGCATGATTCATTTTCTTCATGGGAGATTGATCCGAGGGGGCGAGAGAGCGATGTACGAGGAGCAAGCAGGAGAAGATGAAAGGTTAGTCAAAAAGACGTGGTGCTTTAAACTCTGAGATGGCTGAGGTCAACTTCGACGCAAACGGAAATCGGCGGCCACGTGGAATGGCCCTTCCAGTTTCGGGCGCCTAACTGGATGATGATTCGTACGCGACTGTGGTCATGCCTATTTCATATGTCATCGCGCTGGGGGGTCGTCGGTTGGGTGCTTTTCCTGAAGCTTGCCTCCTTCTCGTCCTTCGTCGCACAGCTTTCATTCATCCTCGTCTTTCTGCGCATAGAGCAATCCGTGCAAGCAAGCAGCGGATACACCTCGCGCGGGTGACAGGATGGGACCGAGCGAACCGGCTTGTCCATCGTCTTGATCCATATTGGCTCGTCGCCTAGTCCGCTTCCGACTAGCACGACCACGCAGCACCTGCCTCGCCCCCCCGCCAGGTCATGCGCTTTTTTGTATCTGTATGACACGACTCGAATCGAATGAATAACACCAACGCCAACAACGTGATGACGACCGACATGACCGGCCCGCTGCCACGACCTCCAACGCTACCATACCCCACACTACACCTCGACTCGTTTCATACCCTTTCGGCTGAATCGTTTCATACACCGGGATCGCCTTCACGAGCGAGCTCGGCCCCGTCACCCGTGGAAACGGACAAGCATGCATCGGACGGGCGTCCTAGCTTGGACCGGCCCAGTGGCAACGCGGATAGAAGCTCTGCATTACTCAACACGGCTGAACCCGACTCTCGAGCTTCTTCCCGCGCGTCCCTTCGTCCCGACGCCAACACCGGCGCCACGCTACCTCTGCACGAGTACGCCTCAAATCCTGTCCTTCCTGGCGATCGATCCAAGAGTGTGCAACCACTAAGGTCGACAGATCTAACGAAAACACCCACGCTTCTCTCCCCTCAGCTCATGTTGCCGTCGCCCCCCAACATGTCTCTTCCATCTTTCCCATCGTTGCCCAACATCTCGCCCATTTCCCCACTCAAGCCTCCTTCTCCTGCATCGTCATCATTCCCACTCACACCTTCATCTTCAGGTTTGGACAGAATGATCACCGGTGACGTCAAATCCTTCGAGTCTGGACCGCGATCGACAGTCTCACCTTCGCCTCGCCGACTAGGCCCCTCTCTCACAATTCACATCCCAGGAAAGACACCGTCTCCTTCTACATCCGACGACAAGGTCATCATTAAAGAATCTGTTCTTCCTCGTCGGCGAACGGTCATCGAAGGTTCCAGCAGCTCAACGATGAAAGGTTCGCCGGTGCGGGTGTCCTCGTTGATGGCGCAAGCTCCTGCAGCACGATGTTCGCCGTCGCGAGGTCTGCCCGTCTCACCTGGCGCAGACGCCACTCCCATTGCTCAGTCGACGATGCCAATTTCCTTCCCTCAGCCTATGGTTGCTGGCAGCAAAGTCGCACCGGCAACGACTCCTCGCAAGTTGGAAAGGAAGCCTTCCACCAATGATCTTAAGCAAGCATCCCCAGTTTCGCCCACCGCGCGTCGTACGCTTCCCCGACCGCCCAAGGAATCGCTTCCCGCACAAAGTAACAGGTCGACGTCAGGTCCAACACCGTCGAAGAGCATTCTGATGCCCCCTCAGCCTCCTGCCGCCTCCTCGTCATGGCCACCACCGCCTGCGGCAGCTATCTCTGGGATCAACGGAGTTCGACTATCGGCTCCCTCCACTGGTCCACCTTTACCCAAGCCATCGATGTACCAGAACAGGGACGCAAAGGCTAACGGATCCGCCTCCAGCTTGCCCATCATTGCAGGGTTGGCAGATGCTGGTCCTTATCCTTCGTCCTCGTCTCGCAAAGCTGTCGACAGCCGGCTTCCTCAAAACGCTGTCGGTATCGGTCGACCCCAAGGGCGAAAGCCTGCGCCTCAAGAGGAGATCTGTCTGGAGTGCATGATGCGTGATCGTGATCTGGCGGATGTCAACGTGGTTGGAGAAGGCGTGTGGGAGCGGCAGAGCGATATCGACTTCAATGACTTGCGGGCTAGAGAACTGTCCGTGTCACGGTCTTTGGGGAGCTTCGCCAGCCCATCACCATCCATACCTTCTTTCGAAGAAGGTCCGAGCTCGGATTCCGAGAGCACCAGTGCCAGCTTCCCATCAACTGGCAATTCTTTGGAGGATGCCGAAGCGAGACGGCGTGTGGCAGCTCAAAAGCAAGCCAGAGACGCCATGCGTTCGAAAAGGAAGGCGTTGGACAGGCGTGTCGCGGAAGAAGTGGGCTGGAGAGGCTTCAAATGGGAGGAGGGCCCAGATGGCGAAGGCTTGCCTCGAAGGTTCAGGGGAACTGCAGGCGGTCCGCTGACGGAGGAGGGAATTAAAGCTGTCATGAGCAAGGTCAGTGGTGAATCACCGTGTGTGTGTTGACTGACCCAATCAGTTCCCCTCTGCGTCTGCACATCGCTATGCTACTCTGCAGCATTTCTTGAGGCAACAGTGGGATCTTGTCGTGCAAATTAGAGCCGAGGCGCAGAGGATTGGAAGATATCCCGGTCCGGAAGACCCGTCGGTCGCATGGTCCTCTTCTGAACACGATGTCGGCGCGGCGATAGCCCCCCGAACTAGCTCAATCGATTGGGACGGCCATCCCACGCAACGGACCGGCAGAATCAATGTGGGCCAACCGATTCTCCCCTATACTGCGCCTCTCCGCCCGTCTCCCTCGTCTCCTGCTGAGTTAGCAAACCTGCATGCCCGCCCTCGACAGACTCCCGCTCAACGTCCGACCACGCACTTCATCCCCGAGGCCGAGCCGCTTCAGCCCATCAACCGCACACCTCAGGCTGGCAGCGTCGGCAAGGGAAGACACAACAAAGGCATCAGTAGTCCTGGTCTCTTGCAGAGCAGCCCTAAGCTCGGCGACGATATGCCCTACAACGATGATGAGCCATGGGAGCCGCTCTCCCCCGCGGAGTCAGGCCTGAGACCGTTCTCCTTTGCTGTCCGAGCAGGCGCTGCTGCAGCTCGAGATGGGAGTGAGGGTCACGGCGGACGACGGAGTCTGTGGGGCCGATGGGGAGGGAGCGTGACCAGCTTCTTTGGGGGAAGTCAAGGTGGCAGTGGCAGCATGATGGACATGCAGTACGTAGACGTGGCCCAGGTCTTGAGTGCAAAGCTGATTGACAGCCTCGGACTGGAACAAGAGAGGAGGCATCAAAGCAATTCTCAGCCCCTGCTCGACCATCCTCGGGCTGTTTCGATGGCTTCGCCTCCCCGGCCGTCCTTCTTTGGCCGATCTTCGCGGGCATCATCCATTGCCGAACCCGCTCGTGAGCGGGAGTCCGCTCGTCTGTCAAAGAGCGTTAGCTCC
This sequence comes from Tremella yokohamensis, assembly GCA_024343385.1. NCBI lineage: Eukaryota > Fungi > Basidiomycota > Tremellomycetes > Tremellales > Tremellaceae > Tremella > Tremella yokohamensis. Next base: position 781,497 of record BRDC01000032.1, on the reverse strand, counting down.
TCGCGTCTTTCGCAAGTTTTGCAATCGGCCGACCTCAATGACGATTCTAGTCGACGGCGCAAAAAGTCTTTTGCCGGATTGTTCAAGAAACTCAAGCCAAAGGGGAAGAAGCCCAACGGCAAAACGGAATATCCGTCACCTCGTTTTCCGCAGACAGGTGTTGCCTCGGATCACGGCGCGCCCTTGCAGCTACCCCCTCCGATCTCCTACCTGGTGGGCGGTCGGGGTGAAGGCCAGCATAATCGCAACAGGAGTGGCTCATCTGCTTCGATGCTCACCGATTCTCAGAGTCAGATGTCGATTGCCCCCCTCGGGGCCGCTCGACATAGCGGCCGATCGGTCTCTGCACCTTTCGCAGGATCCATGTCTGGCGGCAGTGAAAGCGTCTCCCCAACCAGCTCGCGTTACGCCCCTCGACGCGAAAGCTACGCCTCTGTACAAGGCAGACGACAGTCTACCACCATCACTCTCAACGATCCGGACGAGGACAAGAGGGGATCGATTGTCGAAATTCTCTCCACGGGTCGCCCTCAAGTCTATTCCTCCCCCGAGCCGAGCCAGCAATTTGACGACGCCAAGCATGCGAATGCTATGCAAGGGATGCCCCTTCCCCAGCCTGGATTTAGAGTATACAACAAGCCTGCGTCTTCCATGTCGGGCTCCTCTGTACTCGCTCCGACCCTTGAAACTCCACCGCCGACCATCAACGGCAGCCCTTATTTCTCGGCCAGTGCCAAACAGGGGCACACGACTCCGACGGCGGCGATACCCCTCTCTCCCAACAGATTCAAGAATCTACCTCCTCTACCCGTTCCCGATATGTCTTATGCCTCATCGCCTGACTCTTTCGGCGCAGTCTTCCCCGAACAAGATCGCTCGGTACCCTACGTGGTACATGATCCTCGCCACTCGCATGGATCATACGACTCGCGTTACCAGAACGGTGCCCAAGTGCATACGCCACAGTCGCATACGCCTGTCCAGAAGACGTTCCAGCAACCTCGCATGGCCGGAGCTGCTGTTCCCGACCAAGGTCGATACGCCTATCCCCAACCCGCTTTCCATTCGCTTGGTCCCCCGAGCCGCTCCAGCTTTGACACGAGCGACCGAGGGCACCTACGACCGTATCAGGCTGCGCCTCCGCAGCGAATGGCCACGTCGCTGTATGACCCTGCGCTATTGCCAATCTCGACGGAACGCGGCAGCATGTACGGTTACGAGACTCCTGAGAAGGGGAGCAAGGGGAGGAAAGGGTTCAAGGCCATGTTCGGGAGTGCGGGCAAGGCCGGACGCTCATGAGCGGGAGGGGGAGTCCAGAAAACAATTCCGCTTCAATCAGCCCGTCACGATGGCGTTGAGCTCTGCTGCCGTACATATTGTATCATCCACCTCGTAACTACCTTGACGAACAATACGACCATTTGATGCATTGGCTTTGACTGTTGTGTCTGAACAAACTTTGTTGACGCGGCCCTTCATCAACCATCACCATCATCATCAGCTTCAACAGCTCGTCACTGTCACGCTTAGACCCGTTGAATAGCCCATCGCTCTCCGTTGCTTCTCTCGATGAGCTGGTGAAGGAATTCGAAGCATCTCGGTCATCATACCCAGCAACGTATATGGCAGCTCAGATCAGCATTCTCACACACCCGCCCCTCCCATCCATCGTATCTCATTTCTCTTTGGTGCTTCGGGCCTGTTTGTTGCTTTACTCTAGATACTCTGTTCCTCCTGCGGCCTCTCGGCACTGCACGCTGCACGCCGCACAACAAGTAGACCCTCTACGGCATTTCCATTTCCTCCCTCTCTCTCACTCTCTCAATACACTGCTAACTGCCTCTCCGGGTCGACGCGTCGGCACACCTTGTCCCGAACCGACGGCGACGCGCCTCTCCTACTGGTTGTCACATTGCCGATTCAGGGCTACCAACCCTTCTTCTCTCTCTCTCCCTCTCACTGTGTGCTGCAGCAGCAGCCTGCGCCATCCCGGTCGCTCATCTAGATCTCTCATTTGTATCCCTCCTTGCATTGCCAGTCGACGCTTGACTCTCCTCTGTTTCTGTGTATACTCGTACCGTTCGAAACGACCACAACTACCCCAGTCGTGATCGCCCTGGAGGCACACCGCACTACTCTCCCTCATTGTCTGAAACAACATCCCCGTTCGCCGGGCGATCGAGTCAGCTGCTGGCCCCGCCCTCGACCGCAGATACATATAACATCCGCACCTCCAGCTCATAGCGACTGGTCATAGAGGCGACAGGTGTGTCTCTGCCACTCGAGCAAACACTTTACCGCATGTCACTGACTGTCAAGCCGCTGAACGGCCATCATGTCACCCACAGCGCTGAAGCGGCGCCGCATGTCGTCCTCGTCCGAGTCGTCCATCTCGCACAGGCCCATACGGCCTCTACCTAAGCGGCGGCAGCAAGTCTCGTCTGCACCGAAGATCCGCCCGTCCCTCCTGCTGCACCGCTCGTCGTCGGCTTTGCTGTCCGAGACCGAGACTGATACTACCGGGACATCCTCGACTGAACTGGGCACCGCCCTGAGCGACGTCGAGTCGGAAGTCGAGACTTTGCGCAGGTGGGAAGACTCGCCCGAGCTCATGGACGGGGACGAAGTCGAGGTTTCTCTCATCCACCATCTTGGAACAAGGTCGAGCTCGGCTGATCAGGGAGAGGAGTCGGACGTTTGGAGCGGGCCAGACAGTCCCCTGCCGTGGCGCGGACTGGACAAGGGCAAGAGTATCGACCCGGCCGAGTATGGTGTCGCGCGTGTCTTGTTCCCGCTGGAAAAGGTCCTCAGCTATGCTGTGGACAAGAGCATGGACATTGATACGTTTGACGGCGGGCTTCTTGTTGGGAAGGGCAAGCAACGCCAGACGTCGACTCCTGTAACGCCTCCCAAGCGGACCAGGGAGGAATCGACGCTAGATATGTCGGATGATGATGGAGATGATGAGCTCGAGGTGGACGAGTTGGCGTATGCCATGCCAACCAGGCGAACGAGCAGGAAGCGCGCCAAGGTGCGGGTTCTCTCCACAACTTGGACTCTGGGCTGATTCGTAGCTCGGCACTCCCATCACCCTCCTCACCCAGCCTTCGACACCTTCAATCACGAACATCACCAGCCGGATAGACAACCTCGCCGCAAGCTCTGTTTCTGAGATTGCCGAAGCCGCCATGTCCGATGCCGAAGATGACGCCTTTGTACGCGCAGTGCTTGTACCCAATTCGCCCATACCGTCTGCTCCATCACAGCCGAACCGGTCAAAGAACGCCAAGAAAGCCTGCATAACTGCGCGCCGTCAAGCTCGCCAGAGAGCTGGTCCTTCGCGTCTCACCGCAGCGCCATGTGCAAACTCGGCGCGCTCTTACTCGAGCCTCTTCGCACGGGCAAGCTGCAGCTCGGGAATGGATATTTCAGATCCTGAGACGATGATTGTCCATCGAGTAGAAATTCGTGATACGGCTGTCCAACGACGTCCGAAGCATCGCGCAGCCCCGGTTCGCCTGCCCGGACAGCTCTCCACGTCCAACTTGCACAGGTACTCCCCCACATCTCTACTACCTCTTCGAGAAAAGGGCATTCGTCGCAAGACATTTCCCCAGTTCGCCAAGCCCTCGCGAAGTGTGCGGTACCTCTTCGGCGACGAGTCGAAGATCCGCCGCGACGTGACGCTAGGACAGGCGGTGCTCGCAGCACTGCATGTTGCCAGAATGGAGAAGCAAGCGCGTAATGCACTTGTAAGGCGCTACAACGCGAAACACGCGAACGGATCATGGAGAGATGGTATCGGTAGATGGTTCGCGCATGATCTTGTCGCTTGGCACGTCCAGCAAATCTACCTCAAATTTGGCATCATTGCGTTGCCCGAGGACGAAGCGAGCGTGGAGCGTGCTCTGGACGATGGCGATGTCGCGTCGGCAACTTCGCATCGCTCGGGGAGCGTCTCGTCCGATGCATGTGTCGAAACAGTGGAACGACTCGACGTCGAGGGTGGCGGCTCGTCCTCTGACCTTACCGCTCAAGCTCCTCAGCACTGCTCCCCGATGAAGCGATCCGGATCTCATCTAGCCAACGCCCAAGTCGAGGTTGTTTCGGAACGTTGGGGACGTCGAAATGAGCTGCGTCTGCATGAGGAGACGGCTTCACATCGTGCGGCACTGCGGGACCGGCGAGCTGCCAGACGCCAACGGACTCAGGCAGCTGGCGCGCAAGACCGTACGGAGGAGGCCGAACGACGTGCCGCTGCTGCTCGCACCAGGAGAGCGGAGGAGGAGAGGCTGCTGCGCGAAGAGGCTGAGAGTCAAGCGCGTTTGCAAGCCGCCGAAGCTCTACAACTTGTCGAACTACCAAGCGCGGCAGTGGAGGAGGACGAGACGCCCGCCGATATTGAAGAAGAGATGCCCACAGCTTCAGAATCTGGCTCTCCCCTTCGTTCCGACCTTGCGGTCGACGAAGCTCAACTTCTCGGTTCTCCTCCCTCATATGTTTCTCCTCCGCGAGCAGAGGGGTCGGTCCGCCACCGGCCGTTCCGCGCTCAGCGATCTCCCTCACCACCTCCTGTTCCTCTTTCGCCCCCGAGGTATCGACGCAACCTCGCCTATTCCCGGCGCTCACCCACTCCGCCGCCACCATACAACGCGACCACCGACCGCCAGACGCTCGTGGCCGCGCGGTTCGTTGAGTTCTCCTCTGATGAAGAGGGCGACGAAGACAGTCTTCCTCCCACTCCAACACCGCCAGCAAGGGTGTACAGCGGTACTACTCTGCCAGGGAGGACCAGGATGGTCGGCGCCTTCCCATCCGTGACTTCTGCTCTCTCCGACGCAGACGTTCCACCCGCTCGGTTCAGTCACGACACTCGCCGGGTCATCGCGCCAATCCCAATCCGCCGTGCTGGCATGTCTGGATCTGTCCACCATGCTGTGAGCGCCTTTGAGGCTGCGGTCGACATTGAGGATGGCTCGGTGTGGCAGTCTGACTTTGAGTCGGACGACGAGCGAGTCGAGCACGCCGCCTCGGCTTTCGACGAGCCCTCGAGGGAAGATGAAGAGGGAGGATACGCCGCCCTTGGTCGGTTGCGACGATGGATCGGCCGCTGGATGGGATAGACAATGTGTATCGCACAGCACACAGGACACGACACTGTCAATTTACAAACGCATACCACAACACTCCGTTACGACTCGGCTCGATCACACATATACGAATATACGATTGCTATATCTCCAACGGCTGCTCATATCACACTCATTCATCGCTTGCCGCTATCATTTTCTTACGCTGCTTGCGCCTCCTTTTCGACCGCCACTCGATGCGGTCTTGTGCATACTGCTGGACAGTCCTGTTGTCACATTTTGGACTACCGAGTCACATTCATATACATACGTAAACGCATGTATGATTCCGACAGCTGTAGGAAGTGCAAGTGATGATTGCATGGAATGAAGTCTACATGCGCATTGACGTCTCGTTGACACCATCTGTAGCTACACGTTTGACAAGCCAGCGCCCTCCCCTAGCCTCTGCGAAGCTTCCCGCTCTAGGCCTTGCCGGCCTCCTGCATGGCCTTGAGCATCAACTCGCCAATCTGGGCCGGGCTATCGGCGATGACCGCGCCGGCTTTCTTGAGCGCCTTTACTTTATCGCTCGCGGCGCCCTTGCCGCCGCTGATGATGGCGCCTGCATGGCCCATACGTCGGCCGGGAGGTGCGGTGCGTCCGGCAATGAAAGCGACGACGGGTTTGCGGTTGGGACCAGTGTTGTGTGCCTCGAGGTACTCTGCGGCATCCTCCTCCATCGAGCCACCAATCTCGCCGATGAGGACGATACCTTCCGAGCGGGGGTCTTCAAGGAGGACCTTGACGACGTCGATGTGCTGTGTGCCGGGGAAGGGGTCGCCGCCGATACCGACGGTGAGGGACTGACCGAGACCCGCGAGAGTGGTTTGGCTGTATGTCAGCTGCAACTACGATGCGTGCAGGTGTTTTGAGTGTTGTGATAGGAGGGGCAGAGGCTCACTTGACCGCCTCGTAGGTGAGAGTTCCCGAGCGGGAAACCACACCGATCTTGCCCTGCTTGAAAATGTGACCAGGCATGATACCCATCTTGCACCCTTCACTGATGATACCCGGGCAGTTACCGCCGATCATGCGACTCTTGCTCTGGCTCTTGAGAGCGTTCATCACGCGGATCTGGTCGCGCTGCGGGATACCCTCGGTGATGGTAACGATGAGCTTGATCTCGTTCTCGATCGCCTCGATGATCGCGTCGGCGGCAAAAGGCGGCGGGACGTAGATGACGGATGCGTCGGGCTGCGCGGCCTTGACGGCGTCTGCGACCGAGCCGTAGACGGGCAAACCAAGGTGCTCGGTGCCGGCTTTCTGTGACATTCAGCCATACATTCCTTCGTCCCACCATCGGTGAAGTTGGACACACCTTGGGGTTGGTACCGCCAATCATGCGCGTCCCATATTCGATAGCCTGTTGAGCGTGGAACGTCCCCTGTGGACTCAGCACATGCACATGTCATCCCGTTAACGGAGCCGCACCGTCTTGCCAGTGAAACCCTGCACAAGGACCTTAGTGTCCTTGTCTGCTTGTTAGTCGCGTTGCGGCAGGGCGAGCATGTGGGACGCACTGATGAGGATGTTCTTGATCGTGTCCTCGTACGATCCTCGCGGAGCAGACGAGGCGAAACCGCGCGCCGCACCTGTTCACAATGAGCATCGACGCTCCGCACTTTTTCCAGACCGTCTCATGGTGGACATACCAGCGGTCCGGGCGGCCGACGAGGCTGTACGAAGGGAAGTTTTGAGCATGTCTGTGGCGTCAGGACCTCTTTCGTCTCTTGCCTCCGCGATACTCACTCGTGTGTCTACTTTTGCTTGGATATGCGATGAATATGGTCGACTGCTTTCGCTCTTAGATCTGAATTTGTTGCTTTGCTGGCTGGCGGGAATGACGCTTCGGTTCTCACAAAAGCCGCCGCCTAATTCGGATTAGACTCCGCGTAAAGCCGTCACGTGGAAATACAGTCGCGACTCTCTCTCTTTCGACAACGAGCGACCAAGAGACGCGTCTGGCCATCATCAGCGACGAACAACGCCTCGGCGAGCTACGACACCTACAGCATAGCTGAAATCGACCGCGGAAACACTCCCACCATCGTACCAGAGCGTTCCGAAGACATTGACAGCTGTCGCGCGCTTGAAACCTAGTCCACCCTCAGCCACCATGTACGGCGACCTCGCCTTACAGCTCATCACCGGTTCTCACCGCTCGACCCTCGCCACCACACCACAACTCCCATTACCGAAATATGCACTCCCACTTATCCTTTCCATCTGCCTCGAGACCCGACAACTCGGGACGTCCATCACTACCGCTGCCGAAACGCACGGTCAGGTGTCGCTCTCACAAGACCGAGCCCTGGTGTGCAACCTCACAGTACAGCACCTCGCTGCTCGTCGCAACAAACGATGCCTACTAGGCTACTTGCAAAATCGTGTAGGCGGCATCAAAGAACGATGGTGGGACGCTGGTGGCGGTCTAGCATATCTCCTATCGCCCGCCTCGAACGCTTCTGTCAATCCTGATTCGGACGCTCCCGACCTGCGGTCCGCACTCAGTCCGCAGGAGCTCGACTTTCTACGGGGATATAACAACCTGCTGCTGGACTACAAAAGCGATTTTCTTGATGTGCTCGACTTGACAGCGGGCATCGACAGGCCGCCGGGCGAGCTCATGGTGGATGTACGGGTGGTCAAAGATGCCGGGGAGGTGGTGCTGGAAGGAGGAGAGCGGGTGGACTTTCGGAAAGGAGAGAGGTTCAGGCTGGCACGAAGCGCTGTTGAACGTCTGATTGTACAGGGTTTCTTGGAAGAGGTCTGAGAGACTTCTCGTATCGCTCTCGCTGGTTGACAGCTTGTACATTGTATACATGTGTAGCATAGGGTATCTAGCATGCTGGGTGGGTGTATCTGCCGCCAATCCTCTTCCTCCTTGACATCATTCACTCTGGTCTATCACTCTAGGCGATCCCGTTGACGGAACGCGCTCTCGGTCGTTGACGAGGAGTGACGAGCCGTATGAGCGCCTGGACGAGGTTGCCCTTCTCCTCACGCAGAGCACTTTCCGCTTCCTCTTTGCTGCAAGCCACCTGAGCGACCTGGACGGATCAGCCGGGTTTATAACCAGTCAGGATGGACTGACGCAGAAATCGACGTCTTCGCTCCGGACAGCTTCGGCCGGCTTGACCTCGAGGGCTTGGAGAGCTCTCTGAGCTTTGAGAGCCTCGTCCTTTTGTATTCTCCGCTTCTCAAGTGACAAGACGGCATTGTCCAGCTTGTCTACCTGATCAGCTCAGCCCAGAAGCAAGAGCAGTTTAACGGACGCTTGATGTACTGTCCACCGTCGGCGAACTGCCCGTGAGCTCTTCTCTCCGGATCCAAAAAACGACGACTTACGTCCATGATCACCTCGCCTTGGGGTACTCGACCTGTCGAGCTGGACGCCATGATTCTCGTTCTGTGCAGTGATGAGGTCTTTGAGACTATGCATAGACTACTCATCTCTCCCTTGTCCCCCTTCACCACTGCCATTGAATATCCTCAGCTGCTTTTCTTCGATTTATCCCATGGGCATCGCTGCGGGCCCCGCTCTATAGCATGACGCATCGCCATCCACGCCGTCCTCAACGTGTGTTGCACTCGTACTGCTTTGCTTCACTCAGACCATCAGCGGTCTCACAAGCAGGCTCATCAGCGACGCCAAGGTCGTCTCTATACACCCAGCGCAGTCCAACCATCAAGCAGATCAATCGTCACGTTCGGTCCTGCAGCTTTCTCCCAGCCCCTCCTCCCCTCCACCTGGCCATCTTCGTCCTTGGGCAAGATGGCCTACCAATCCCCCCTCATCTCCATCCCGAAGAAGACGACCAATGATGTAGACTGGACAGCTCCTGTTCGCACCATCATTGCGCAGAGCTATGGCGAGGATCCGGCCAATTATGCCGAGGAGATCAGCGTTCTGCAGCGGTGCAGGCAGGATGCCGTCCGGGGTGCAGGTAGTGATCAGACGGGTACGTCGTTACCTGGATGCTATCTGGAACGGAGCTGATTATCGTAGCCCGTGATCTTCTGTACAAATACTTCGGCCAGCTTGAGCTTCTTGAACTCCGTTTTGCAGAGATCAAGGTGTCCTTTCCCTGGTACTGCATAGCCTTTGAGCAACTGGTCTCCCACTTATGCGCAGGAACGACGCGTTCACTCTCAAACTGACGACGCAAACCTCTCTGGCGTTCGAGAAGGCTTCCATCATCTTTCTCCTCGCTTCGGTCCTCTCGGCGCTTGCGGCAGCTGGATCCCGTGCGGACCCGGAAGGCGTCAAACGAGCCTACTACAACTCTCGCGCATCAGCCGGCATGCTCACTTACATCAACGAGAACTTTCTGCATGCTCCATCGACGGATCTTTCGCGAGAAGTCATCCACCTCTTGGTTGGGGTACAGATGGCTCAGGCGACCGAGATCTTTACAGAAAAGCTCGTCGAGGAGAAGAAAGCCCCTGGTCTCGTTGCTCGGTCCGCTAATCAAGTCGCCAGCATGTACGCGACCTTGGTGGAGGAGATGAAGGAGTTTCAAGGAAAGGGTGTCTTTGACAGAAACTGGCTGTACGTCTTGCAAATCAAGGCGAAGCTTTTCGCCTCGGTCGCCCAGTATTATCGGTCGACAGCCGATGCTGCATCCAACAAGCATGGTGCGGCACTGGTCAGGATGAAGCTAGCCGACGTCTTGGCACAGGATGCCAGTCGCCAAGCGACAAACTTCCTCTACACTTTTACCTCCGCCCAAACCCCGAGTTTGCCTCATGATGCTGCGACGAGCCTGCAGGAGATCACCAAAGCACACGCGAGTCTCTGTGCCGAGGCCAAGACACAGGCGACGCAGGACAATGACTTGATCTACCATGAGATCTTGCCAAGCGAAGCTTCTCTACCCCAGATCGACAAACTACCGCCTGCTGCGCCGATCACGATTCAAGAGGTGTACGGAAATCCAGATGTCTCCAAGCTGATCGGACCGGACATCTTCATACGTCTCGTACCTCTGGCGGTACATGAGTCGGCCTCGATCTATTCCGAGGAGAAAGCGAAACTTGTCAGAGGAGAGGTTGAGCGAGTCGATCTGAACGAGGGAGAGGTCCGGGCTGGTTTGGAGCACATGGGCTTCCCAGGCGCCGTCGCCTCCTGGAGAAGAATGATCGATGGCGATGAGGACGGTTCCTCGGGACAGGTCGAGCTGAGTGGGGCTTTGAGGCGCCTGGCCCAGGAAATCTCGAGTGGCGGCTCGGTTGAAGCAATACTGCGAAATCTGGAGCAGGAGAGGGAGAGTTGTGAGAGAGACCTCAGGGAGCTGAGCGGGTTGTTGGACAATGAGAGTAGGGAGTGTGAGCGAATGCGGGTTCGTACAAAGGTCTACGTGTTGTCTCTGGCGCTGAGCTCATCATATCAGGCCAAGTACACACCACAATTCACTCAGTCTCCTTCAGGCCCACAGACCGCCCATTTGCGCTCGACGATATCGTCCAACCTTGGCGCGCTCTCGTCTGCTGGGACGTCCGACTCACACATCGCTTCACTGTGGTCTTCCATCCAACCCGATATAGCAGTCTTGGCAGCGGGAGATGCTGCCCTGCAGCGTACTGCCGTTGATATCGCAGAAGGCAAGCAGCCCGCCCAGCCTCCGGCCCCGAATTTCTCTTTACTAGATTTGCAAGACGAGATGCCTGCCACTCAGTCTGACGTGAGCGAGGCAGAGAAGGACGATCTGCGCAAAGCTGTGGCGGAAGCTACAGAAAAACTCGACCGACTAGGCAAGATTAGACGTGAGAGGGACGAAGTTTTGCGAGACTTGAAAGAAAAGGTCGGTCGAGCGTGAAGTTGTGGTCCTCGGCTCACGGATCTAGGTGCAAAATGACGATGTTTCAAATCTCCTGCTTCTGAACCGCCGATCGCAGAATGTCGAGCCCCAGCTGTTCGCATCCGAGCTGGAGAAATTCCGGCCGTATCAAGGTCGACTGACCGCCGCGGTGCAAGCTGCTCGAAGTATATTGCAAGAATTGCAGACGCTCTTCACACAAGTAGAGGGTTTGAAAGGCGTCAAAGAGCGACAGAAGGGGGTCAGGATGCGCGGCAAGCGGTTGCGCGAGTGGGAGAGGAAGCTTGAAGCGGCGGGCGAGACGTACTCTGAAGTCCGGGCGGGTGTCAGCAAGGGTCTCTCGTACTACGAATCCCTCCGCGGGGTAATTGGCGACCTCCGGCGAGAAGTCAAGGCCTTTGTCTCGTCAAGAGAAAGCGAGAGGAGTAGGATGGTCTCCGAGATTGAGATGCGTCAGCGCATTGCCGGGTCGTCTCCTGCTCCTCCTCCTTCGGCGCCTTCAAGGGGTCTGGATTCGCAACTGGCTGGACTATCCCTCGGCACTACCTCGCCCCCTCCTCGCCCGACCGTGACAGCCTACTCGTCCACTTCTGCCTACCCGCCTCCCCCGCCTCAGGCGTCGACGCCGTCGTTTCCCCCTCCGCCTCCTGCTCAACCCGCAAAGGCCTCGTCGCCCTACGATTTCAGCAGCCTGGGCAGCCTTCCATCTTCTTTCTCTACCGCATCTCCGCCCCCTCCTCAAGCGCAAGCGCATTCTCCAGCTCCTGCCCCGTCTCGTCCGGCGCAACCTTCGTATCCTGACTACTCGCGTTCGCCGCCGCCAGGGCAGAATTCGTACCCTGCTCCACCTCCGCAACAGCCTCCGAGATCTTATCCATCCTATGCGCCGCCTTCTCAGTCGGCCTATCCGAGCTATTCCTCGCAGGCCCAATCTGGATATCCATCTCATCCCCCTCCTCAGCATTCTGGATACGCCTCACCGCCACCTCCCTCTCTGCCATCACAGTCTCCGTATCCGGCACATCCACCCCCGGCTCACTCTTATGCTTCACAACCATCTCCTGCTGCCTCGCCTTACCCGCCGCCCCCACAACCTCATCGCTCGGCATCAGGGCAATACAGCTCTGCTCCCCAACCCCCTCAATCCCAAGGCGGTTATCCTTCGTATGCCCCGCCACCTCAACAAACGCAGGGGTATCAACCACCGGCCCATCCGAGCTTCCCTTCGGCTCCCCAGCATGCTCTGTACGGCGGATACCAACCGCCTCCTCCGCCGCCTCAACCACCTTATGGTCAGACGGGCTACCCGTACCGCTAATGCTTTCGCCATGAGATGCGTCTTGTCGGCGTAGCGTAGTCGATCATGATGCATGAACGAGTAACAGATGTTGACCGTACTGACATCCTTTGGCCGACCTGATGGATGTACTTGACTGAAGGCAGCGTTTGCATGGTGTCCTCATAACCCGGGCTCACCGAGATGCGCTGGCAGGCCCGCATGCACGAGTGCACGCTGAGCACTAGCCCAGCAACAATCCCTTCGGCACTCCCGCTCTCGGCTCTCAGCGTCATGCCTTTGCCCTCCTTTGTGGCAGCTTGCGGGAAAGGACGCTCTCCTGCCTTCCGCCACATTCGCCGCCTCAGGCCTCCTGCAGTCTATAGCTAGCTCGACGGTGTTCTCGCAAGGAGTCACCTTGGGCAGCTCGCCTCCGCCATCGTCCGCAAAGACGGACCTCGTGCTGTCCGGGGCTGCCCCTAACAGGCAGAGCAAGCTTTGAAACGCCCCAGTCGGCCGTCAACTCCCTCCCCATAATCCCTTGCCCACGACGAGCCGGTCATCCGCTGATCTTAATACTCCCCTTGGGTACCCCTTGAAAGCTCCTGTGAGCCCCTTGACGTGCGAACAGCTAGCGTATAGCCCCTCAGGAGAGATCGTCAGACTCGCCTGCGCCGCCGGAACCGACCGCCCGATCGACCGACCAGTCAGGCTCCTCCCCCACCCTCCTCGCTTCGGCCCGGGTGGACGGGAGGTATATATGGCTTGGATGCGGCGCTCGTTCGTTCTTCCCTTTGTCTCTGTTTCTCTTGATCAGTCTTCGCAAAGGACATCCCACCTCGATTCGACACTCGACTCGACTCCACTCCACCGCCGCTGCTGCCTTCTCGTGGCGTACAGCGTCCTGACCTACTCTGCTAGACTTTTCTCACTGTCCTCCACCAGCGAAAGAGAGCAGGCGCTCTCGCAAAAGGAGGAAACCCCTGCCACTTCAACGCCTTCGGCTTGCCAATATCACCTCGCGTTGACTCCCCTCGCCGAATTGACTCGCTCGTGACGATTGCAATGATGAACAGCTGGGAGACGCCGCTCACGACGTCACCAATGGACCTCTCGGCAAGCAGAGGTAAGTCAAAGCTCAATACTACTGCACGGGGTACTATTGGGACAGGGAGGGCGAGCTGATCGTCGACAGGTCACGACAACTTCTTCCACGTCGTTCCGCCTACTCCGCGCGCCCTGCCCCATGGTCTCCCTGCTCAAGCGCACACTATGCCCATGGATATGTTCCCACCCGGTCAGCCCCACTCAGAAGGGATGTACGGCCTTCGTCCGCAGCTACACCGCTCGCGCTCGTCCGTGGGGTCCATCGATTCTACCCTCTCTTACGGAGGATGGTCGACCCAAGGCACCGAATTCTCTTCGGATCAGTCGGCCTATTCCATGCCCGCCAATTCCCAGCACCAGCATCAGCAGCAGCCAGGTCTGCATGCCCCGCCACCGCCCCAGGCCACTTCGGGGATGGCTGTGGATCCTCGAGTATTCGCGCCCAAACCCAAGAGTACCCCTGATAGTTCGCCTGCACTCGCCCCTGCTCAACAGAGCCGCGTGGGCTCTCCGTGCGCTACACCCGTCGATGCTGATGCCGAGGGCGAAGAGGAGGTAGAAGTTGGTAGTGTTGATGATGAGGAGGAGGAGGTTCGGACCGCCAAGCCACAGACCAAATCCCCCAAGTCTCCTCGCAAGAAGAAGACCGCGGAAGATAAGAAAAAGGTGTCGCACGCGCGCAAGGTGGGCGACTCTCTCCAACCATTGTCCGCCCACAGTCGCGTGGGTTGCGCACGGATTCCGTTGCTCCGCATCAAATCCCGGGGCTGACAAATAGCAATCGCCTGCGCACATCCCTCGCCCGCGTAACGCCTTCATCCTTTTCCGCAAGCACGTCGTGGACTCGAAACTCATCCCGGCGTCTGTCGAGATGCGGCACCAGAATGTGTCCATCATCACGGCAAAGATGTGGGCCGAAGCGCCCGCGGAGCAAAAGGCTCATTTCAACGAGCTCGCCAAAATTGAGAAAGAGGAGCATATGAAAAAGTATCCTGGATATAGATATCAGCCTGTGTACAGGCGGACCAACGTCATCCGCCGGCGGGTGAGGAAGGACGAGGCGGAAGAGGAGAAGTGCAAGAGCGTGGCCGAGTTGCTCATGAAAGGCAAAGTGGGCAAGGAGCTCGAGGCGGAGATTCGCGAGAAGGCACGAAGTGCTAGTGTGGTAGCTCCAGTCGAGGGCGAGGCCAGGACAGAAACGGAAAAGTGAGTCACGTTCACTTGAACTATATGCTATCAGTGCATCACGCACGGAGCTGATCCTCAGCGCATCTTCCAGACGTGGTTCGGCGTGCGAGCTGTCCAAAGGCGCCTTGAGAGCTCTTAGGGCTCAGGCCCGACAGCGAACTGCATCGGTCGATTGGACAGAGACGTCCGGGTCCCTCTCCCGACAGGGCTCGCCTGGTCTCGCGTACGACCCCGCCAACTTGGGCCACAGCCGCCACAACAGTGTCTATGGGGGACTTGAGGAGGACGACCTGACTTTCCAAGTACACAATGGTCTGCCACCGGCACAGCAATTCTACGCGCCGCCGGCTGAAGGATTTGGGTGGTTTGCACCTGACCAAGGTGGCCTGCAACAATCGTACGCCTATCCAGAGGGTACTCAACCTCGTAAGCCCACCAAACTAGCAGCATACGAAGCTTCACCTGACATGGTAGACGAATCTTTCGGTTCTTCCGCCCAGATGCCTATGGGTCAAACGTACTCGTACCCTCAACCGTCCCTGCCGCCTTTCTCCATGCCAGACGTCCCATTGCCCATGGCCAACGGTGTCCGCAGCATGAAATTCCCCTCCATACCCGACATCTCGTTCTCCTCCGCCCCTGCTTTCGACCTCCTGTCACCCACCGAGCCCTCTCTAGGAGGTGCTACGGGTAGCAAAAACGGCCTGCGTCCGCCCTCGGCGCGTTGGGACCGCACCCAATTCCCCCAGACCGACGTCCCGTTCGACGCGCTCTTTGACAATGGCGATCTACTCCTGCAGGATTTTGGCACCGCCCTCGCCCAGGCTGACGAGGGTGCTTGGTGAATTCTTCCGTTGTAGAGGCTTCCTTCCCTCTTAGAACATCGCATCAGTGACCCGAATCGGTACAACGTCAACGACAAGCATGCATTTCATTTCATGAGCGCCGCCATCGTTACGGGATTCTCACGTGACTTATGCCCCGCGGTGATCCCC
This sequence comes from Tremella yokohamensis, assembly GCA_024343385.1. Taxonomy (NCBI): domain Eukaryota; kingdom Fungi; phylum Basidiomycota; class Tremellomycetes; order Tremellales; family Tremellaceae; genus Tremella; species Tremella yokohamensis. The sequence continues at coordinate 765,980 of BRDC01000032.1, read as the reverse complement.
GCTTCCGGCAGCGGCAATCTAAACCTTGATCGCCCCATCCATCCCATCCCATCCACCTCGGCCGCCGCACAGCCTTGACAGACCCATTTACTTTCATCATCTTATATCGTCTGACATCGACTTGACAGACAGACTCAGCGCCCAGCATGTCTCTAAGAGTGACATCGGGCAAGTTCTCTCTGCCCACATTCGGCAGGAAACACTCGGCCGACCCAAACTCGCCTTCGCGCATGCAGGGCGAGGACTTTGGCCCCGCTTCTCCTTCTCGCGAGAATGGTTATTACAGTGGCGATGGTGGCTCGGGCGGGGGCGGAGGTGGCGGGGGCGGAGGTGGCGGGGGCGGAGGTGGTGGGGGTGGCAGCAGGGTCGTGAGTGGTGGACGAGAGGCCCTCGATGGGTTTGGCAAGAACCTGGGCAAGAAGATTGCACATCAGAGCTTGTTGCCTGCTCTGGGTAACAAAGAAGCTAGGCCGCTGCAGGAGTGAGTTGCCACTTGCGCTCAATAGTCGTGCAGCTCACGAGCAGCGTTATCTCTATGGAGAAGAACGTCATGAGCATGACCGAGAAGCTCGCCCTCGGTGAGTGCACTGTGTCAGAGGCGAACCATGCTGATCGCTTAGACACGGGCAAAGCGGCCGCTGCTTTGCCAGCCTACGGCGCCTCTGAAGGCCCAGACCTCCAGGACGTGCTTGGACACTCGGCAACACTTCTCACGCGCCTTTCGAGTGCCCTCGAGGGCTTCATGAACCATCAAGCCTCACTTCGTGTTTGCTGGAAGCGCATTCGCGCGAGGGAGGAGGCCCTCGCCGAGCTAAGGCGCCGCAGACGGGAGACGGGCAACAAGGCAGAGAATGCGGAGAAGAAGCTGGCCAAAATGGGTCCAGAGAATAAGAGCTTGCCCCAGCAGACGGACCTGCTCGAGCGACTACGCCAGGAGATGAGGCAAATGGACACCGAGATCGTCACCGAAGAGTCCAAGCTGGGCGACTTCAAGCGACAGTAAGTCAGCTTGGAAGAGTGTGAGCTGAAGCTGACATGCAGGACTATCAAGGAAGCGCTTAGCTACAAGTTTGGCGGCCTCGAAGAGCTCGGCGAGAAAATGTGCATCATTGGCGAGCTGGGCAAGCTCTTGCTTGAGGAGATCCCGCTGGAAGAGACTCCACCTGGTTATGGGCGAGCTCCGTATAACGGATATGACAAGACGGCCAATGCAGTCAACGAGGCGGACAAATGCGTCAGCTCCCATTGTCAGTGGAAAGACCGAGCTGACTCGCAGTTGAGCACTGTGCAGTTCCACGCTGCAAACAACACGCCGAAACCGCCTGGTCTGCCCCACACTGCGCCAATGCAGCCTCTCACTGCACCGGGTATGCCGGGCGATCGCGTCTCTGCGGCCGAAGAATACGCCAACTATCCTGGCAATGCCGCATCTCCCCCAGCGGCCAAAGGCAAAGGACGTGACTTTGCGCTCGACGAGAACCCATACGGCGGTATCAACAACCCTTACGGTCCGCCGGACATGTACAGCGAGTTTGGTGGTACCCGTGGGGGGTCGTCCGTCCCGCCCGCCATCATTCCGAGCAGCAGCGGCCAGCGGGAGACCTTGTGGCAAGGCCCCACTGACGAGGCGCTGCAGCAGCACAACGAAGGTCACGCGTACGAGTACGAGCAGCAGCGTCAGCTCGAAGCTGAGCGAGCTGAACAAGATGCCGAGGCAGCCTGGAGGTCAGACACGCCAGCTCGCGTCGATGTCACCGGGGTGAATGGTACTCCCAGCGTCGAGGAGTCAGCAACAGCACCTTGGGAACCTCTCAACGTCAAGAATCACCGCGGTGCAACTCCGGATCCTCACGCTGCTCCTGGCGCACCGCCTGTACTCGAGCCCCCAGCAATTCTGACGGATCAAACTCCTCATCATCCAGACCATCTCGACCTGCCACCACCGCCCTCGATGGCAGCTCTGACTGCTCGATCCGTTACGCCTTCTGCGAACTCGGACTTTCACACTCCGATGGAACAGCCCGACCCGCTTGCCGGGGCCGCGCCCGAGGTACCCTCTTCCCCGTCGCTCTCCATCCCGCCTCCCAGCGCTCTGGGCGCCGCGGGTGGCGGCAAGATCTCGGCAGCGGCTTTCCGAAAGGCCCGCCCGCAGCCTCGCACGTCGCTCGACTCGACAGAGGATGTGACTTCGCCTACGAACGGTGGGGCGAGGCGTCTGCCGGTTCCACCCATCGGAGGCGCCCCCCGATCTGTCAGCGGATCAGCCAGTCCGGCTCTAGGCCAAGCAGATGCCCCGAGATTCGGCGTAGCGGATGCGCCCGCCCCAGAGGCTCATCACGACGCTTATGGCGATGCGGAGGGCGACGTCAGTCCTCCACCTCAGTACGGCGGCGACTCGTTGCGTTAGGCTCGTCACAAAAGTGTGGCCCTTTGCAGATCATCGACGGAGCTTATACTGTATGACGACAATTAGACGACTGCTGCATATAGTCGATGATACCCTAGTGTACCTTGCTCTCCCTCACAAGACCCTCTCCTTGGTCTATCTAGAGCCGGCTCTGATGCAGGATGATCGTCTTGATCGAAGCGGTTTTGAAAGCGTCAGAAGCCTGACACATGAGCTTCTCCCGGGTCACCTGCCAGAACGTACCGCTTGGAAGTTGATGTCTCCGTTTCCGTTCTTGTAATCCCACACACGTTTGTACAGAAGACCTCCACCTGCCGCTTGGAAGATCCACCCGACACTGGTCAGTACACCAAAGATGCCGGCGACAATGTGTCCCTGTGTGAACATGGAGATTGTGTTGATCAGGCCTGCTGATCCAGTCGCTAGTCGTCAGCTCGCCCATTGGGGTTGTAGATCGACGCACATGGGATACCGACAGCCATATAGGTCGCAAAGAGGAGGTTGAAGCCTGCGAAGAGGAAGTAGATATCTACGAGTCAGCTAATTCGTCTCTTCTGACAGCTAACATACAGAAGAAAACGGCCATGGTTCGGCCCTCTGTGCGCTTGAAGCCGAGGTATATGGGTCTGTACCACAGTACGAAAGATAGAGCGCCGATAAATGGCAAGTATCCGCCAGCTGCGCCAACATCGGCACTGCGCATCAGTGACATTCCAATTGGAGGAGGGGAGGAGGCTTACCCGCCCTCCGAGCTGCCGGCAATGAGGAGAAGTATACATCCCACAAGGTTGAGCACGAGGGTCGCTACGAGCGCGAGCCATTGTGTGTAGAGCAGCTTGCCCACGGTCTGATGCTCGGTCGGCATCGAGGTGATGTCGTGATGCAGAAAAGGGAAGACTGGTCTGAGTCCATAGTCAATCGGCATGTAGAGGGGCAGACTTACACGGGGGCCAGTTGTTCTGCTGCAACCCCACCTCTCGCTCTCTCTGCGCTACTTCAGCCTCGCGCGCCCTCAGTCGCGCTTCGTATGCATCGAGATCCGCCCGGCGGTCGGTATCAGTCTTGGGCGCCGCCTGCCCACTGCCGAATCCGAATCCCCAAGAGCCGGCACCTGCGCCTGCCGAGCCTGCTGGCGGTGCTGCTGATATTCCTAGTCCTCGAGCGGTATCTTGCGAGTCGAGCGAGAAGGCCGAATCGTTCGCATGTTCAGTGAAAGGGTTCTGGGCGGACGGGTCGGCGAATGGGTTGGAGTCGAGCGCCCGGGGCGGGTCGAAGGGATTTTGACTGGCTGTTTGTCAGCTTGAGTCTTCAGCTAATCATCGTAGCTGACCTGCCATGGTAGGTGGTGTTCGAGGGAGGAAGTGGTCGGGGTATGAAGTGAAATGTAGAATGTGAGGTGGTGGTGAGTCTGTGACGTACGGCGTGGCGCGTGGGGAAGCACAGCCGGCGGCTCATATCGGAATCACCCTTATCACCTCCCTGGCAGAGGTATGACGTGGCAGAAGGCTGGTGGGAATCACGTGGATCAGCGCCGGTGCCGGAGCACTTTTCGACCGAACGCCGAGCTGAACAGCAGCAGTGGTCTGTCTCAGCGTATAGTAGCTGCTGCATTGCATTGTCACTGTTGGCGCGGGCCGCAGAGAGGGAGGTACTAGATGGTCCAGTTCTACTCCAAGACGCACACCTAGTGAGCTGCCCCCTCGACCGTGCTAACGAGTTGTGTTACTGATACACAGCCCCGACCCGCCTGCCACACCTCTGCTCGCTTTCTTCCTTCGGTACCCCAACCCATTCGCGCGACACGTCCTCTCCGTGGACGTCCTCTCTCGGCGTATAGACCCCGTCACCGGCCGACTACACACAACTCGGTTGATCTTGAAGAGAGGTATCCTGCCTAAATGGGCCAACCAGTGGTTACCCGTCGCAGGGGCCAGTGGCGGTCGAGGACTGGACGCATGGGTGCTCGAGGAGAGCGTGGTGGACCCGCCAGACTGGACGGACCAGCCCGACGATGACCAAGCGCAAGGCGGCGGTGGAGCGGGCCCGAGTCGACTGGTACAGGCTGTGGATGCCCGAACGCGCCATGCCGAACCGAGATTGCGGGTTGTGCAGGGAAACTTGAACCACCGCAAGTTCATGCACGTCATTGAAGGTGGGGAGATTGGCGCTGGGCCGGCGGGGTCGACGTTGCATTATACTACTGCCGAGATCCGGTCGAACTTTGGAGGGAGGTGGAGTAGTTTGTTGAGGCAGAGGATCGAGTCGTATGGCGTGGGCAAGTTCGAGGTCAATACCGAGACGGTGGGTCTTCTTCTGTAATGGGACCGAGTAAAGCTGAGAGAGGAGGCACGCAAAGGTATGGCGCTCATACTGGATTTGATACGTCGCAGACAACCTTTGCCTGGGGACAGCGACGAACCACCACCGCCACTGAGCGAGCCGGGCGACTAGCAGCACCGCTTCCTCGATCACCGCGAGCATATCCCGATCACATGATTTCATCATCTTGCAATCTGGTAATACCAAACCTGTCAACGACTGTACCATAGTGTATGCATCTACGCTCATCCCCTTCATCTATCTGACTATTGCTCGCTACTTTGTCTTGTTCCTGCCCATGACACCCAGGGCGATCTTCTTCAAACCCCGTCTCGCCTCCCAAATAGGCATGAGACCAGCGGCGATCAGCCCGCAGAACAACCAAATAATGGAAATGGCAATCCAAGCCGTGAAGCCCGCCTTCGGGTAGACGTGATGCGAAAAGAACAGCGGGAGCGGGATAACAATGAGCAAAATGATCGTCAAGGCAATGGCGGCGTAGCTCGAGAATCTGAAAGCCTTCTTGAGACCGCGAATGTTCTCCTCCTCGTCGGTGGTCTGTTCTTCCGGGTCGACAGCGGCGGGGTCGGAAGGATCGTTGTTCTTCTCCTTGTTGCTACCTGCGAGTGTGGGGCTGTCTGCCCCGCTGTCCGCACCTTCGCCTTCGCCGTCCGCAACGATGGTCGGTCCGCCCACTGCGCGCCCTTGGACTTTGCGGTTGATTCCCCTCGACACCTCCCAGTCAAAGTTTTCCGGACGGAGCACCGACCATAGAACAGTGATGATACCGCCGATACCTATAGACAGCAGGTTGCCAGTGAGCATCTCGTAGTCGCCAAATGTGGTCGTGACGTTGATGACGCCGTCGTTGAGCCGAGCGGTGATGCCGATCCAGCCTGCGATGGCGGCTGCGAAGCCTACTACGGCGCCGACGACTGCACCGGTGCCGTTGGCCTTTTTCCAAGTGATGCACAGAGCGATCGGCACGACCGCGCAGCCTGGGCTCAGCATTGCGATATGATTGGTGTTTGGTTGACTCACCGATGATAGTCCCCATCAGCTCGTACAGGTACCCCATCGAAACCCCGATATAGTGAAAAATCATGGCGAGGATACCCATGATCAACGCCCAGAGGGCGATCATGATGTGCGACACCCAGAGAATCTGCTTCTCGCTCGGGTCCGGGTTGATATACGTGCCATACACGTCGTACGTCAGGACAGACGACACGGCGATTTGCTCAGCCGACGAGGCGGAAGTGACCGCCAAGAAGAGAAGAATGAGCATGGCCACGGCGCCAGACTTGCCCATGAGGGCCGCGGCAGCCTTGACGGCCGGCAGACCCGCCGACACTTCGTCGGTCGTGAGCGTGATGAGTGGCGTGTCGAGACCTTTGGCGAGAGCGACTGCTGCGAGACCGAGCGAGCTGGCGATACCCATGGGGATACCGAACCACTGACTCTCAGCAAATCGCGAGTACCGCCGGAGATTACTCACCGCAATGCCACCCCAGAGGAACGCTTTGACCGAGGTCCGTGGGTCGGAGGCAATCGCTCGTTGCCAGTACGCCTGGTCGCAAAATACCGTTCCAAAGTTTCCTGGTCATCAGCTATCGCTCTGCCGGTCTCCAATGCATCGTTCTACGCACCCACGATGTTGAGGACCCCGAAGATCAGCCCGCTTTTTGAACGGAGCGTGAGCGAAGTTCCCTGCGCGTTGCCTTCAATCGGGTACTTGATGGCTGCTTGGTTCAACAGATCCCACATTTTCGATGGGGATCCGAGAATGGGGCTGGTAGCGTACACGACCAGTGCGAAGCTGATGAGAATGCAGTAGAGCACAAGAGTGTGGCTGTAGTCTGTCGATCAGCCTGGTCCTACAAGTGTATGTGATCACAAGTCGCTCACCGGCAATGAAGGTAGCCCGCATTCCACCAGCCATGACATAGATAGCAACGCCGACCTGTGTATTAGCACCGCAATTGTCACAAAGCCAACATGCTGGTGACACGGGTGGCCTTCAGTGGGAAGCTCGCTTACTGGAATGAGGAAACAAGCCGCAATGACATTCATGCCGGTGAGGTCGTTGACCGTAGCCGAGGCGCCAAGAATAAGCATAGCTTGTTCGTTAGCACTGAGTTCCAAGTGCGATGACTCTTCCAGCTCACTAGAGACGATCACATTGGTTGCCAGACCGAAGAACATGAAGACAATGTGGGCGACGGTACCCCATCGAACCTTGATGATCTCGAGAAAGGTGTGGCAGTACGGCGCGTTCAGCTTGAGTTTGCTGGCGATCATGGCAAATAGGAGGATCTGCACTGTGGCGCCGCTCGCGTACCACCACGGCCCCGAGATACCGAACTTGTATGCGGTGGCCGATGACTGCAGAAGAGTGGCTGCCCATGTCCATGCCGAGACGATGGCCGCGGAAGTGAGGAAGGGCTTGATGGATCGTGAGGCCGAGTTGAACTCTTCTGCCGAGCTGACTTTGTGCGAGGTGTACGTCTGTTGTATCTTGGTAACGCCCAGCATGAATAATGCAAAGGCGAAACCCATGCCGAGCTGTAGGTCAACTGAGTGTCCTCGTGACAGAAAAGTCAGAGTCACTCACCACGACACCGTAACCTGCCCCTTGGGGCAAGACATTTGATCCTGCCATCGTATACTGCTGTATCTCGTGCGACTAGGCAATGGTCAAACGACTGTCAAGAAGATGTAAGAAAGATGGGCAACCTCTTCTCTCTTGATGAGATATAAGTAGGCGGGAAGCTAAAGAAAAAGCGGACAAGAGATGATGGATCAGGAACCTCCCTAGACATCCCATCTCGTGCATCCATCCTCTTGACCGACGGACCGCGGACCAACCACGTACTCCCAAAACTTGCTTCAAGCTTCCCAAATGGACAATCCATTCCCAGACACCCATATCTGGCGGGGCGCCGTTGATACTGCTCAAGCGACCCATTGGCTCCTTCTCCCCGCTCGTGGCTTCAGGCACTTTGTAGTTGAGAGCATCGCAAAGTTTAGCAGCTTTGCGTGAGAGAGACGAGGATGTGATAGGCCAAAGACAGTCGGCGGTCAACTGGCACTTGGGAATGTTATCGTCTGGCTGCGGGGGAGGGTGCGGCACACCGCGGCCTACGGCTGGGGGGCTTGGGTGATGTCAGGGGCGTGTGGTGACATTTCGGCGCTAGTTGGCCAGTTGGAGAGAGCAAGAGTGCGATAACAGCATGTGATTCGACCGTTTGGAAGCGAAAAGTATAGTGTGCGCGAGTCAGGCGCGGGTGAAAATGTGGGGCAGATAAGGAATTGAAGAGGGGCCGTCAGGGGGGATGATGGAGAGACTGCCAGTCGATTGCAGCGGGATTGCTGCTATTCAAGAGGCAAACGAGCTCGAAGTGAGGCTGGAGCCGTGGTGCGACAGCATACTGGCCCGGTGTGAGCATCATACATGGTCGAGGAGGTGTAGCAAGGGAGATGGACAATTGAGAGCAGCGATCAGATACTGCGTGGTGATTCGCTGAAACTGAGGATCCGAGGTTGTGCCTGGCTGGACCACAGCTGTGGTGATAGAGATACTACCGCTCGCCGGTCCTGGGTGGAACTACACGTGGACTCGTTTCTTAGCCAGAAAGTCGGCAACTAAGCCTCGACGTCGTTGCATCAATACAGTATCCCCATACCTAGGCAACGATGTGGTCGTTCCTCGCCAGCACAGCCCGACTCGCGTCCTCATCACGTCCATCAAGCTCCCGACTGCCCGCCATCACACGTACCGCCTGGCGAAGCAACTCGACCTCCCCGTCCAGCTCCAGCTCCAGCTCATCCGAAACTGCCAACAGCCCCGTCAACACATTCAGCACACCCGGGAGCAGCGACACACAGACGAGCGCTCTTCAAGCGCTAGCCGACCTCGCGGAGAACAACAAGAAAAGCGACGATGATCTGACATGGTGGACGAAACTCTCTTCCAACCCTACGCGAGAGGGGTCGTCCTACACTTCATACCTTCGCGTTCCCGGCAATCAGTATTCGGGCCGCTCGCTATCGATAGACCCCAGATCTTCGCTGGCTCAGCGGTATAGGCAGCTGCAGGGGCAGATGACCCGGACTGGCGTGAGGAAGGAGCTCAAACTCGCGGAATTTTACGAGAAGCCGAGTATACGGAGGAACAGGAAGCAGAGTGAACGTCACAGGAGGCGGTTCCAAGAACTTGTGAGTTCAGCTCTGCCCATTACCGACCGTCCAGGCGCTGTCCTAGATTGGCGATGGTGTGGAGAGAATCGTGGGCAGATACAGGCTGACGCTACAGATTCGAGAAAAGGTCAAATTGGTGCAGACAATCCGGAACAGGGGATAGGTTGCTTCGCATATGATGTGTAATGGCATGACATGGCATAAAGATTGTGTGAGGCTGGACTCTTGACACAAGGAAGCCTTGTGTTCGTCCGCGACTTCGTCCTGATCGTGTCTAAGAGTTGAGATGAGGGAGACCCGGCTGTTGATGTCGAAGAATGCTAGACTCCGTTAGGCTCACACCGAACCCTCCCCAGGTTGGTTATTTGTGGGATGTGTACAAGCATCAAGAGGTTGTGATCGGACCTGTGCTTGATGCATCATCAGAGGAAAGCAATCAATACATGAGCTGTAGATGCCATCGACATTCCTTATATGGTGGGGGTGGTGGTGGTGGTGGTGGTGGTGGATGATTTCGGCTCCGGATGTCAAAGAACGCGAGCGGCGGTCTGTGCTTTTTCGGCTTCGAGCACGTCTCCTCTCTCATCTCGCTCTTTGATGTTGTATCCATGACAGCGCCGTCAATAGTCTAGCCCTCAGCCATCTCTCAGCCTCGGCATCTGCATCATGCCACCGACCGCTGCCGACGAGGCGTACGAAAGAGCGGTCAAGCTCGTCACCGCCGCCACTGGGCCCTCATCAACTACCCAGGCGGCGAGTCGGCACCACACCTCACTGTCCAAAGCTGACGAGAATAGAGACGGGCGCTGGTCGAGCAGCTGATCGAGCTACCGACATATCCCTCGGAAAGATGCAAGAGCCTGTTTGGGACGTACATTCACAAATACTTCGCCCAGTTCCCGGATTTGCAGGACAAAGCGGTGGATGTCATTCTTGACCTATGCGAAGACGACGATGAGAAGGTATGTTCCTTTTGGCTACAGGCACTACTATTATATTGATGCTAGACCCGTATTGTCGGAATCAAAGGTCTCGGGACTACCGCCAAAGCAGAACCAAGATGGGTCAGAGGAAACGCCGGGGTGCTTCTTCAGCTTCTGGAGTGCCGCAAGTCTCCTTTCGTATCACTCGACACCTGCCGCTGACACTTGCAGCACCTCGCGAGCTCAAATATGTCCGTGAATCCCTATATACCCTCATGGCCGTCGACCCCGCCGAAGTATTTGGGATCATGGCCGACGACTGCAAAGGGTCGGAGGACGAGACGGGCGCTTCTCGGCGGAACATCCTCGATTTCCTCGAGCAGTCCGCACAACAGCGAGCGGACATCCTAGAGTCGGGCAACAATGTCGAAGCGGAGCAGGTGTTCCGGGACGGCTTCATCTCCGCCCTTCCGACTTGTGCATTGGCCGAGACGAGACAGGTGCTGGGCCTGCTGGTCCCCTTATCGACTATCTCTGGGAGGAACGCCTCAGAAGAGAGGGCGACCGATTTCTGCAAGGCCCTCACTGCGAGTTTGCACCATGGCAGCTCCCAAGTGCTGGCTGCACCACTCGTTAGGCTGTTTGCCGATTTGACCAAGAGGACGGCACTGGTCGATGCGCGTGCGGCACTGGCCTTTCTCGGTGCGCATGGGGGCGCGGCAGTGAGTCTGGCCATGGATGGAGATGAAAACGGGCGAGCGATCGTCGAGCGGATGAAGGGATGGGTGCCGAGAGCAATTGATGGTTGGCGGTCCAGCCGGAAGGCAGATGCAGGTCTCACAGAGGCAAAGGTGTTGCCGCAATTCTGCTCCACTATCCTCGGCGCTTTCCTTGTACGTCTACTTGAATGTCTTTGCGATGGCTGACAGCAGTAGACCAGCTGGGCAAAACCTCGAACCCAAACGAACCTCGCTCCGACCGTCGAGATCCTGCTCTACAGCGTCTACTCGCTTCTCCTCTCTGTAAGGCAGGCCACCAGCAGATCAGCAGGCCCTGACATGACAGAAAGACCGCAGGACGTATGTCAAGTCAGCAGATGCTCGGGGTCTTTCTGAGTTTGCCCGGGAAGCTCTGCAGCTTTCGCGTTCGACCGAGCGGCATTCGTCGTCTTCTCGCGCTTGGCTAAATGTGCACGAGATGGCCAAAGTGAGCAATCCCCGATCCACTAACGTGAAGGAGCTGAAGGTCAGATTCTCAGTGATGATCGCCAAAGGCCGATCAAGATCTTTCCCTCCTGGGAATCCGAGCCATTGGCCCCGGCCAAGATGTCACCTCCAAGAGGCCGACCGTCCCTTCCACCGACTGGACCAAGAGGTGACCGTGAACGGCAGCCCCCTGCTGGTCCCTCGCGACCAGCACAGCGCCCTCCTCCTCCCTCTGGCCCATCGTCTTCGAGACCTGCGAAAGCAAATGGCGCCCATCCTGCCGTGACCAAACCACTCCCCACGTCACCGAAGATCCCCAGGACATCCTTCCCTGAGGAGACACAGGGTCAACCACTTGTGCAGAAGCCAGTGCAGTCCAGCTTGCCGGCTTCCGAGTCTCCTTCAACACCAAGTCTGTTGACGCGCATCTCAACACCAGTGCAGCCGCCGGCGAGGAATGGACGAGTCGAGCTCATGCCCTCCGACTCAAACGAGCGGCAAGCCTCAGCAAACGGCCAACAGCCTTCACACTCACCTGCTCAGTCAGTCCCGATCCCCGAATCATCCACTGCCGGACCCTCGAGACCGACTTCTCTCGCAGACAGGATTGGCATGAGGACGGTTCCGGGATCTGCCAAACGACCGAGAGAGGAGCTGCTATCTGGTCCTCCTTCGACTTCATCTCCCTCGACCGGACCATCCTTACTGTCTCGTCTTGGCGGACAAGCGGACACGCAAAACACCCCCAAGCGCGGAGGTGACGAAGAACGCGGGTCGAAGCGACCTCGAGAGAGTCCGAAACCTACTTCGACTTTGGAAACACCTCAACCTCCCGCAGAACCCCGACGGTCTCTGCTCGATCGATTGAGCAACGGCACTCCGTCCGGATCACCAGGGCTGGCAGCGACACCCTCGACAACACCCAAAGCCCTGTCCATCATGGGTCGATCCTCCTCGCAGTCGTCTTTACCACCTGCAGCAAATAACCCTACTACTCCTGCCACATTGAGCATCCGCAGTCAGGCGCCCACTGCGCCCTCATCAGGCCTCTCGATCCGAGCTTCCCACTCTGCGATCCACCCCTCGATTGTCCAGACCGAACTCTTACCGTCAACCTCGTACGACGTGTCCATGGACGACGAAGAAAAGGGCGTCATACGTAAAGGACGAGGATTCGAGGCCAAGTCCGCCGAAGAGGTGTTTGATTTCGTCTTGCCACAACGAACGGTCGATGTGGACATGGAGGTGCAGAAGACAGCAGGGTGGGGCGGACAGTCGCAAGGGCGTACGCAACTCGTGCGACCTGGTCAGGTCCGGCGTCGGTCACCTCAGAAACGATAGCATCACTTTGTCGTCTGGCAGAGTAGAATGCATCTTTCTGTCTGCTCTCTACTTGGTCTCTGATCTATACCGGATAGTGGTCTAATGGACAAAGGACTCGGTCGGTATAAGGAGAAGAAGAGAAGATCGGCGCTTTCCCTCCTGGGTGGCTCCTTTGCGTTGACAGTCGCTCGTGGGACAGATAAGGACAATGAAGGGGGGGAGGGAATGCGATGCTGTACTCGACTTCCGACCAATCCACCACTTTGCCCGATCCTCAATCCTCAAGCCTCATCACACATTCTGCATTCTGCATCAGTGGCCGATCCGTGCGTGTGCCCGTGTACAAGAAAGCAAGAGGAGAGCTGAGAGAGCTGAGATCAGCCACCGCGCGATGTACGCCGGGAACCCCTTGATGCTCACATCTGCCGGCCCATGTATCTCTTCCTACCCACTTCACTTGCAAGGAATGCTGAACCCCTTCGCATACGGTTTCAGTCCGTACAACCATTGGTTTCCCGGTATCGGGATGGGAATGGGCATGATGGGCATGTACAACCTCGGGTTGGGATGCGGGAATCCGTACGGGTACATGGTGGGGCAGTACTGGTGATACTGTACTCTACTGGACACGACGGATCTTATGCATACTCGAATGCTTTGTTTTCTTCTCAATGACAAAAATGGGAAATGGAAATGGAAATGGAAATGAAAAAAATGGGTCGTCTCCAAGCTCCGAGGCTAGCTGGTGAAGATGGTGTGGATGGACAACTTGGTCAAATGCTGGGTTCATGTCTTCTTCTTCCGTTTCACGTTGAGTTGGCGTATGGGTTGCCTATACTTCGTCAGTCTAGTTCCTCTCACCCCCGAAGCGACTCACAGGCGTAAACCACGAGCACTGGCGGACTCTTGGTCATGTCGCTCGTCACGATCACAGGGATCTTCATCAACTCCCTCACATCCTGAATCTTGTGCTCTCCGCTGATTCGCAACCCCTCGAACTCGAGAGACGACTGGCTCGCCGATTTGGCATACTGCACACTGGTGGCGGAGGAAGGCGTGGTAGACGACTCTCCATCAAACAGCTTCGCTGTGTCTGCAGAGCGAGTCGAGTGCCCAGCGGCATGTCGGTCACCGAGAGCCTTGATCTTTTCGAGGTGCGGGTCGTCTGTCGCTTCTGCCAAAAAAGACAGGACATCCTGATTTGTCCAATAGAGCGAGAGGACATCTTTGTGCTCGTCAAAGACTGCGTTGTTGACTGGCATCTTGTCGACGTGTACACGTTTTTCGATGCCAAACTCGGGCTATGGCGTTAGTTGATGCGCCGACACATGGGCAGTTCACTCACGATAAAGACATCGAACGCCGCATCCAGTACACCCAAGACCCGACCCTCCCGGATGACGGGACCATATTTCTCAGTGAGATTGTGAATGAGCATGCACAGGTGCAAGTGAATAGACTGCTCCTCCGCCAGCTTGGCAGATGCCTTCTTCATGTTGCACTGTTGGGCGCACTTCGCCACAGCGTCGCGATCCATGTGGAATTTGACGTCATTCGGATTGGCTGCGGGTCAGAATTGGCATTGTTCACCGAGTTCTGTCCACTCACGACTCGCCAAACACGCATCCAGCATGCGATGGACGAGGACATCTGCATAGCGGCGGATCGGAGATGAAAAGTGCGTGTAGAGCGGCGTGTTGAGTGCCCAGTGTGAATATTTGGCGATGTCGAGCATGCCTGTACAGAAGTATCGCGCGCTGACATGTCAGCTCTCAGGATGTTGCAGTGACGGCAAACTCACCGCTGCATGGACTTCTTCTTCAACAGCTCGAGACAGACTAGAACGTCGGGATCCTGAATAGAGTTGAATGACTTTTGTAGCGAGGCCGAAGAAGACCCGTCAAAGTCGTAACCCAGCTTATGAGCGCGTTTTACAAAGCCCTCCTATCACATGAGCTAAGCAACTTGGGATCTCAAAAGCACACACCAATCTGCGCTCGATTGGAGGTTCGTGCCTTCTCAATAGAGACTGTTCGGGCAACCCGTGGGCGATAAACTGGGCAACCGAGATGTTTGCCAGCAGCATAAACTCTTCCACCAAGTTGTTGGCTTCGATCCGATTTTGCGCCGCACAATCGACTGGTCGGCCTTCATCATCAAGCACGAAAGCGACTCTGTGCTTGTTCGAGGTCATGGCGCCATTGTCCAATCGCCTCTGGCGCAGGTTTTTGGCGATGGACTGATTTTCAGCACCGGTAGGGGACCATTAGAGGTTGTACGCACATGTAGAGCTCGCAAATCTGACTCTACATCGGTCGACGAATGGCCAGAGATCTCGCCTGAAGGCAGTGGATCACCATTGATGACTCGCTGAGCGTCGCCATATGCCAATTTGCCGCACGACCTGTAGCATAAGCTCTGTTCGCTTAGGTCAAGTCGACCTACTTGATGATAGAGCGTCCAAACGACTTGTCCAAGACTTGTCCGTCTTTGTCAATGATGAACATCGCCGAGAATGTCAAGCGATCCTCATGCGGTCGGAGGGAGCAGAGCTCTTCTGATAATTGCGGCGGGAGCATCGGCACTGCTCGCTGTACCAGATAAACTGATGTCGCGCGTTTCCGGGCCTCTCGATCGAGAGCAGTGTTCATTTTAACTATGCGGGTAAGTCAAGCTCAGAGTCTGAAGGGTGTTGGCGTACCAAAGTACGACACATCCGCGATGTGCACTCCCACCAGGTAGTTGCCATCGTCATTCCGCTTGATGGACAAGGCGTCATCCAAGTCTTTAGCCGTCGGCGGGTCAATGGTGAAAACTCGCTCATTCCGCAAATCTGTCCGTATCTCGTATTCTCGATCCGGGATAGAGAATGGCAGTGGAGGGAGACACTTGAGAGACGCTTCGGAAAAGTCCTCGGTGGGGAAGTTGCAGTCCTTGAGCAAGGCCGATGTTTCCACTTCTGGGTCACCGATGGGCCCCAGCTCTTCGACGAGAGTGCCGAAAGGATGAAGCGAGGTGATGGGCCAGCGTTTGATGGTCGCGACAAAGAGACGATCAACGTAGGCATCAGGGTTGTCGATAAAGTCTGGTGGGGCCTGTTCTGTCGGGATGGCGATAAGTGGGACCCGTTTGTCTGTCGGCTTGAACCAGACGATCTTGGGCTTAGCCTCGGATTCGTCTCTCTCGTCCTTCCGCTTGTTCCCCCTATCACCTTCTCGCTCCCGCCTCTCTAGCTCTTGCTTCTCCTTGGTCGCAGCGGAGCTTGGCCGCAAGACACCGAGCTGTCCGGAGAAGAGCTGCCCAGGCATCCGCTCAACAACAGCTACGACGTGGCCAGCATACGTCGGCTTGGTGTCGTCGTTGACTTCTTCGTCGTCGAAGAGGGTCAGACCTTGACCTTCCACTTCGACATCGTCCTTCTTCTTCTCGAGCTTTTTGGCCACAGACGTGGACGGCTTGAAGTCGTACGCCGCGTTTTCTTCCTTCTTCCGCTTCTTCTCCTCCTTGTCTTTCTTCGTCGACCAAACCTCGTCGACATCTAGCAGCTCGACAGCAACGATATCTCCTTCGAGAGCCCGATTGCGGTCCTTCGAGCCGCAAATGTAGATGTCTGCCTCGAGCACATCTGTGGCGACGTACGCGTCTGACCGGTTCTTCTTGTTGACGCGGAGAATACCAACAACGAGCTTGCCAGCCGAAAGGAGAGGTGGCAGGGAAGTCTGAGGCAAGTAAGGGGCGAAGAGTGATTTCCGCTGTGGACCTTGAGTGGTCTGCTGCAGTTGCATCTGGAACGCTTGTTGCTGCTGCCAGAGGGTCTGGCCTGCAGGGGCTTGCAGAGTCGTTGCGGCGAGAAGATTTGGGAGCATGTTGGGGAAACTAAACGATGCCATCTTGGAATGCCCGCCGCCTGCGGCCGCTCGGAACTGGCCGAGAGACTGCAGCTGAGCCTGGGCGGCGGCAAGATCAGCTACCGCGTTGTTGCCTGGCATAGCTCCGCCATTACGCCAATTGCCCGACTCGAAGCCGCCTCGGCTGCCCGAGCGCTGATGACCGCCGCCGTTGGGCAAACCTTCTGGGACATCGCCAAGACTGCTCATTCCGCTGATGCTGAAACCGGGCCCATGCCCTGCAGACTTGTTGAAGGCGTTGATGCTGTGTCGGCGGTTGTGACCGGTCGTAACCTGGTTCTCGCCAAAGCCTCGGGTGGTCTGTTGAGGTATGCTCGCCTCGGGAACTTCTGGCGCGTTGTCGAAGACTTCTGGCAAGCTGGCCGAGGGTAGACTGGACTGGACTCGCCGGTGACGAGCGATGGTCTGAGATGGAGTTTGCCTTTGCTGATTTTGGAGTACCGTGCTGAGGTCCTGTAGCGGCGAAACATGCTCGGCCATTTCCTCTTGCATGAGAGCTTTTTGCTTTGCTTGCAAAGCCTCAATTTGACTCTGCAGCTCAAGCTGAGCGTGAGCTTGACAACCTTGAGCGCGAAAGCAGCTTACCTGCTGTTGCATCGCTGGTGTGATCTCGCTGCCCGTCCGCTTATGAGCACGTGCGGCGAGACCGGCAAGACCAGTGGCCTGCGCCCCACCGATACCCTCGCTCCGATTGATGGTGATGGGTTGCGAAGTCGGGGAGATGGTATCCTCTCGAATGGGCGCTGCAGCCTTCGGCGGCTGTTTTGCGCCAAATGTAAACGAGGGCGCCAGCTGTGGTCGTCCGGTCGGTCCAACAACATTCGGCTCGTCATCCTCATCAAAGACTGGAGGCGGGTTCTTCAATGTCGCCTCCCTCACCGCCTGAGCTTCCGCCAGTTGCTGTTGTTGCTGGAGCATCTGCTGCTGCTGAAGGTCGAAGGCCTGCTGTGCCTGTGCCTGCGCTTGTGCGAGCTGCTGCGCCTGCTGTTGTTGCTGGGCTAGCCTCTGTTGTGCCAGAGCCTGGAAACGAGGTGCGATGAAGCCGCCAGCTTGCTGGGCTTGCTGTTGAACCTGTTGCGTGACCTGCTGCTGTGCGAGCTGATTGGCGGCGAGCTGAGCCTGGAGGATTTGAATGGCCTGATACTGGGCGTACAACTGCTGAGCTAGTTGTTCTTGAGAGTACATCGGCGCAAAGGTATCGTCCGTGGCCTCAGGTAACATGCCAAGATTGCTTTGGTACGTCATGCCATAGTTGAGCGGTGGCAATCCTTGGGCATAGCCAAGAGGCGAGGTGGGCAAGTTGGCCATTGGTGCGCGTACTTGGGACGACGAAGAGGAGAGACGATGAGCCGGGACGTGAGTAGGCGGTGCGTGTGCGCCGTGGGAAGCCCGACGCTGATCAGCGACTGGTAAAGGCATAGGTGCGACCGGCGAAATGGACAGTCCTGATGCGACTGGGGAGACTGATTGTGGTTGAAAGGAGGGGGTGAAGGATGGGGCATCCGCCTTGAGCTTTTTCGAGCCTGCAGATCCGCTTGACGAAGCAGGTATGGCCAGCGGAGTCGAGTTGGTAGGTGGGCTCTTGATGGCAGCAGTATCCATCTTAGCGTTGCTGCCGCTGGCTGATCGTGATCCCGGTGCGGACGAGCCGTCCGAGGCCGGAGGGGGATTCGCGACAGGTGGCAAACCCTTGAGGTCCGAGATCATCTTTTGTAGACTAGTGAGGGCGTCGCCAGGTGGAGAATGAGCAATATGCTGCATGGTAGCGGCATCGCGCGCAGCTTCGAGGGCCGACTTGGACAGGTGGGTATTGATGTGTATGGACCTCGGGGCTCCATCACTGGTGGGTCCGGAGGCGGTGCCGAGGCCGCCGTTGGCATGGGCGTTGGCGTCAGTGGCCCCACTCGCGCCATTGGCACTGTGGCCATTGGCGTTGGCATTGGCGGAAGGAGGTAGGGCGGACTGCGCCGGGGGCTGCGGCGAGGTCGAACCCGATCGAGCTCCTTGGGATCTTTGCCCTTGTCCTTGCCCTTGCGCTTTCGACCTTCCCGCTCCTCCGCGCCCTCTCGACCGCCCACCTCCCTCTGGCGGCCTGTTCCCAAGTGTGAGGCCGCCAGAGATCGTCGTCGTCGCTCCGGACTTCTTCACCCTATCTGTATTGGTCGAGGCGGAGGCCGAACCAGAAGCGTCCGAGTGCGCGCGCGACGACACAGAGTTGCTCCTCGACACGTTGGCGGAGTGCTGGGTGGACCTTCCGCGACGTGAAGAGGAGTTGGCGGAGCGGTTGGAGCCTGCCGACGAGGGCCGCGAGTGATGGGGAGGAGGTGCGAGCGTCGCGGGGGTGCTGGAGGACGGAGGGGTGTCTGTCATCACTGGTGGAGCTGGTACGGGGTTAGCTACCACCCGTGGACGAGCAGATGCAGGAGTGGAGAGGAGGAAGTGGTAGGGCTACTCACTCGACTATTGGCAGACTCGGGGTTGGGACAGGAGCCAACGCTCGACCCCTGCGCGAGCGCAAGCCGAGGGGGCACTCTTGGCGCTGGAAGCAAAGGACAAGGAATGTGTCGCGATGACACCTCTCGGGGAGAAATGAACGGTGTATGATGTCGTGTAGAACGGGGTGGGCTGGGGGGTGATACAAGCAACTCGAAGAAGGAGACAAGAGATCAAACTAGACGATCGAAGCTGTGAGAGAGGGAGGGGTTGGTCGCAATGACGACCGATGAACTGGCTAAAGGGTCTCAGACGCAATGACCGCTTTGCTCAATTCATCCCAGGTCAGTCCAGACGCGCGTCAGTCAACGTGTGGCGGTGTGGCGCCGGCTTCTCGATTACCTGGTACCAGTACCTTTTTTCTCCGGCATCCATCTCTTGTCCACAGCTATGGAAGAATGAGAATAGCATGGCATGATGGTATGCAGTAATCTATGGGACCCGGCAATGATGGACGAGTATGCAATTGTTCGTAGGATTCAACCCCTCTCCTCCCCCCCCTCTCTCCCTTTACTAGCATCTATGCCTTCTCCATCGACGAGCGCGCCGCCTTGGCCTTCTCGACCTTGGCCTGGTTGGTCTTGGCAATGGCGTACACGATGCCAGCAATGCCACCCACACCGATGGCAGAAACGTTGCCCATGTTGGCGGGGTCGCCAAAGAAGAGGATACCAGAGGCGGCAACGGGAAGCCTGTCATCAGCACATGTATGCCTCAGATGTGAGGATGACCCACTTGTTCAGAGCGCCGACCATCGAGTACGTGGTGGAGCCGCAAGTGCGCACACACCAAGCAGTAGAGTACGAGATGAAGACGGCGACGGCACCGGAGAAGGCAATGGCGAGCAACAGGAAACCACGGTTGGCCTCGGGGAAGTTACGGCCAAACGAGGCGCTTCCCCAGTCCTCGACAAGGAGCGAGAAGATGAGCAGGACAGGGATGGACAGGAGGTTGTTGTAGAACATCGAGTCCCAGTCCTTGAAGCCGGTGACCTTGATGCGCTTGCGCATGAAGAGGACCTGAAATCAGTGGAAAAACATGCGATCAACGCAGAGGGACGCACGTAGCACGCCGAAGCAATGCAGTTGATGAGCATCCACGCGTATCCCATGTTGAAGCCACCCATCATGCCGGCAGGCAGGGGGACATCCGCGCCCGATGTGGGGTCAACAACTGCGACACCGGCAGACATGCGCGTGAGGGTGGTCGAAATGTCGGACCAGGCGGCAATTACCGAGGAGCCGACCATGAGGAAGAAGGATGCGAGTGTGAGGCCAGTGACGGACCCGCCGAACCAGATGACCTCGCCGTAAGCGATGAGGATGATGGTGAGGTTCTTGAAGATTCTATTGGTCAGTATCGACACGAGGGCAGGAGCCGTGAGACGTACGTGTAGACGGGAATGGAGAGGAATTGCTATTAAGTAAGCTCTGCCGCATTAGCAACAGCAAAGAAGCTCACAAGAGACTTTGAGCCAGTGTAAATGACCGCGACAAGCAGCGAAGAGATCGGGAACCAAGCCTTGGCGTCGTTGAGATCAAAGTCGCGGACTACGCGTCAGCTCAAAGCCAGCAGATGGAGGCAGAAGCTGACAAGAGATGACGCCGGCGCGCTTGACGGTCCAGACACATCCAACACACACGACCGACTGGATGGTCAAGACTACCAATGAGCCCTTACCACACTGCTGAGGAGGGGGCTTACGCAGGAAAGTCATGGTGAACTGGCTGCCCGAGACGACAAACTTGTTGGTGACAGTCATCAAGATACTCGCGACGCAGTAAGAGAGGATAGGCCATACTGCTTGTCAGCGAGCCGCAGGCGAGTGAGGCGCATGACGCCATGAGAGGTTGGGGGTTGAGAGGTGTAACGCACCAGGCGAACCGGCCGGCAGACCAGGTTCTTCCTTCTTGGCCTTCTCTGCCCCGTCTTCACGGAGCAGCTTTGCATGGACCTCCATCTCGGCCTTGAGACGTTCTTTCTCGTCGAGGGCCGCTCGGATGGGCGACGCGAGACCGTTGGGTGCGGTGTGCGAATGGGGGTCAACCGCCTCGCGCAGGTTGACATACGAGTTGCGGGGCGATAAGCCCAAGGGCGTCTGAGGGCGGGACATTGCCGGGGGACTCAGCGACGCAGGAGCCTCTTGAGTGTGAAAAGAAGGGGGGAAAGGGCAGTTATAACAGAGCAGTAAGAAAGAGAGTGGATACGAGACGAGCACAAGTCGTCTTCTGTGTTTATCTAGAAAGAGATAGCAAAGAGTGACTGGTCAGGTGTGGGTAGTGGTGGGATGGACGAGGGCGCGCGCTTTTTTAGCTTGGGTGGTGTGTTGCATAGCGAGAGGGACGGTTTCTCGTGCCTGGAAGCGAAGTGGTTCGGTCTGAGGATTGGCTCGTAAGGGGCATAAGGGGGGCGAGGCGAACAGGATCCGACCGACCAACACAAGGCCGAATCCGTCAATTCAGGGTCAACACAGGGTTATCTACCTCAGGCACACTTCCGGCCAAAAGTCGCGTGGGACTCAGCAATCACAAATGTCGTATTGCGATCCATGAGATTGCTGGAATAGGACATCCGGGCTGAGTACATCTCGGCATGCGCCAGCCATACAACAGTATCTCCAAGCCCACATGCACGCTCACATGACAACGCATCGCGTGTCGACGCCGCTTTCCCTGGCCTGCTCGCGCGCCACTTCGCTCTCGTTCTCCCGCTGCTTGACCCGCACTTCTTTCGGGAACCACGTCTTGAGGAAACTGCGCAATCAGCAAAGACCGGGGCCCACAACGGAGTGAGCTCACTTCATCAACGTCACATCGAGCGAGGCTATGGATTAGCATCATCGCACATGATCAGACCACAACTCACTCTTGTCCGCCAGCAGCACAACATTCGCGCGGCAAAGAGGACATTCGCCCTTGCCAGCCTTTTGCATCTTGACCAAGCATCGCACACAAAATAAATGTCCACAGGCCAGCCGGATAGGCTTGAAAGCGATACTAGTGCAAATCAAGCAGGCATAGTCGTCCAAGCTTGGCAGGATTGGAAGCAGCACGTCGGTGAGGCTTGCCAACAAAACATGTGGCAGTGAGGTGTTGTAGAAGGACCAGGTATTTTCCAGTGCGCCCGGGGCGGACAGAGTGGACCGCACAAACTGCTGGAACCCGGTACTGGCTGTCAGGGCGGTCCGCTTGTCGTGCTTCTTCAGAATCCTGCTGGTCAGCGCTTACCACCACCAAGCAATAGACGGTGAGACTCACTTGCGTGCAGCGTTGATGTTTGCCATCTGGAATCGCTTCAAATCCAACAAAAGCACATTCAGACGTAGGAATTCCTCCCAGCTCTCGCGAACCTTCTTGCCCTTCATCGTCCGCCGATCTCCAAGACCCCGCTTGACAACCTCATTGGCAAAACCCTGCAACCGCTTTTCAGCCTCGTCGACGGTCCTCTCGCCCCGTGTCCGCTCAGCAGAAGACTCGAAAATCTCGCTCTCAATCCAGAGCGTGAATATCTCTCGCCATGCGTACAAGTCTTTCTTCGAGTACTTTGCAGTATTGCTACCAGGCGTGATTCTTGCGATCGTTCCTGCTGAAGGCGGATCCGAGTCATCGCCTGGAGAAGGCGTAAACGGCGTGGCGAGCACTTCTGGTCCGCTCGAAGAAGGCGAGATGGACTGCGAGATGAGCAGACATAGGCGATCGACGGATTGGCGGAATAGCAGCTGTTGTTCGGCATGAAAAGTGGAAAGGGAAGTGAGAGCGGCAGTGAGGAGGTTGAAAAAGGCCATGTCCGATGCAAGAGGGATGATGAAGTCGCGCTCGTGAGAGGGCGAGTGTCTGCCCTCGGCGGCGTTTTCGAGAGCCCGGGCTCCTTCGGTGCTGATACTAGGGATGTCGGAATCACCGTTGATTTGTCGGCTGTCCGGTGCCGATGAAACCAACATCCCAGTCGCCAGAGGTGGTGGCACCGAGGCTTCATCGTCGAGGGATAAATCCTGCATCATCCCCTCTGGTGCGCCACCCGTAGCGAGTGCCCATATTGGCGATGCTGCGTGCTGCATGCGGCTGAACTGCGGCGACGGCGGGATGACACCAACGTTTGGGACGTTCATCTTCGGCGTCGTCTCCTCATCGCTGTCGTCCCCATCATCTTCTGTATCGTCCATGGTGCCTGAAGTGGGCGACAGAGGTGAGCGGGATGTATGAGACAGTGAAGACCAGTCGGATGGGGCGGGTGATGCGGAAAGGTGCAAGCGCAATTGCGGCACAGGATGAGAGGCCTCACCTGGAGATCAGCGGCTTAGCGGGAAGCGTTGATGATACTTACCGGTGAGGACATACTCCGCCTTGACGCCGCCATGACCATCCGCCACAGCTCTCCGAACGACTCGCCTAGTGGGTCTGCTTTCCTGCTCATGCGCCGCATCTTCCATATTCATGTCGCTTGAATGTCGACGCAGCAGGTCTGTAACACCCATCGGCCGTACGCCATTGGTCTCTGCCTGAGATGTCGCCGACGATTCGACGCTGGCTCTTCTGGAAGGTGGTCTATTGTTGGCCTCACTCAGAAGTCGAAGGCGGAATTTGCGATGATGCGGATGTGAACCTGGGGATCCGGATCGAAATGACGATGCCCCAACCTCGCTGTCCCTTCTCTCCGGCCTCAAATAAGACAAGCCTTCCTCTTCGACATCATCGTCTAGTATCGGGTCGAGCAAGACCTCCTTGGTTGGGGCGGGAACGCGAGGGTTACTGCTCAACAAGGGCGACTCGTCCGACTCGAACTCAAACTCGAGCACATCCCCATCGTCTCCAGCTTGGTCCTCGTCGTCTGCGGGCTTTGCAACCTCCTTCTCCTTGCCCTTGCCCGACTTGGAAGGACCAGCAACGGGAGCCTCTTCCTCAGTAACAAGGAGCTTGTTAAGCACATCAGGCGAGAGGCCCATGGACGAGAGCTCCGCTACGACATCCTTGATGAGCTTCTTGAGCTGACCAGTAAGCACTCTGTGCGTTGTACTCTTGGCGGCATGAAAGATGGTGGAGGCCCACCTTGCGATACTCGATGGCAGACGTCCGCCAGTCTTCCGGGAAATGCGGGTTCTCCAGTATCTGCTGAAACTCCTTGCCGTACTTCATGACGAATTCCACCACCTATTGTACAACGAAAAAGGTCAAAAGAGTGTCATGCAAGCATGGTGTAGCTGAAAATAGTGGTGGATGGACGCGTTTGAAACTGGCGGAGTTGGACAGTGGGCAGGTGGGGTTTGGACCCTGAATCTGCCATCGCAAGAGGCAGGTGGCGGTGACTAACTTGGTAGTTCCGACGAACGTTTATGATACCAGCAAATCTGCTTGGCTCGTCGTATCAACCGTCAGTATGCATGTCGTGCCTCGAGCCTCGAGGCGAGACTGTCAAGAAGTGTGAGGCATCAGAGCTATGTGAGCCAGCCTCCTGCTCTTGTGCATGTGAGAGGAGCCGCCTATCGTGCTCGACGAAGATTCCTCAAGTCCAGGTAGGCGCCTCAGCACCTCGATCAAGAAGGCGGATTCCGTGTGGCCTGGACAGGAGAGTGACTTAGGAGCATAGCCTCCGGGGACGGACAGGCCTCGGTGTCCAGAAGCAGTTCCCATCCACATCGCTCGGGTAGCCCATCGTTACAGACGAATGAATCAGTGACCGTTTGCGGTAAGTCAAATCTTCGGGTTCTATGGGGACTCAGAGAACGCTGAGTGATCGGGAGGGACTTTGAGCGTTTCGTTTCTGGAAGGAGGTAAGAGAGATGGCATGAGCTTTTTTTGCAATTAGCTGCCGCCCGAGACATGATCCGTCTCTTGGTGCCTCGATCTCTTCGCGCGACCAGACCCGACAATGAAGCTGTACCGAAACGCATGGTGCAGAGTTTTATCGTCTGGACAGCGAGGCCAAGTTGCTGCTGTTACCTATATACGCGAATCTACGATCGAGCTCGTCGATCGTCGGCGGTTTTGCGAGTACGGGACGCTTTGAGGCGACGAAAGAGGATGCGGCGGAGGCTTGGGAAAGGGGGGTGTGGGAGGCTTCGTCCCGCTTGGCTGTGGTGGTAGTAACGGCCCTAACCAATCTGTGACGCACACAGTGTCCACGACGACGAGTCCCTCTCGTTTATGATGCGGCCGAGCGATCGCACTTTCGCAGCTTTTCGGCTTTTGCAACTGTCCAACTAGCGATTGGCGTATCTCGGCGTCGCCGGAGGGGACGAGAATGGCGGCGCCCGCCTGAAAGTGAGGAGGCTTTTTTCTAATTCCTGGGAACATTCAGGACGCCTAACGACGATCTTTTGGCTGCCTAGGCGTAGGCTCATGCATGAACAGTCTCGGGAAGCAAGATGTTAAGGGCAGAGAAGCAGGATTTGCACTTCACCAAGTGACACCCCTCAAATAAAGTGGGGGGATTGAATGTTTTTCAGGTCCATTGCCGCCTCCGGGTGTCCCGTCTTCCCGCTACCAGGTGTCTCACCCCACCCCTAACTTGTTCTGTACACCTCTGCTCTTGTGCTTGTCATCGTCGTCGCATCTCCAAGACCAAGGTGATCTACATGGTTAGTCCGAGATGCCGGACCCTAACCCCCTCGACAGCGCGTTGCCCAAGGCTAGCACCGGATGTTCGAGCGGGAAGTCTCGGTTAGCAGCGGATGGTGCCTTCATATGGGTACTCCCAGTCTCTCGTCCTCTGCCCAAATGCGGGATAGGGCATCAAGGGCAGGTTTGACGTTTTGACGATCCCGCTACTTCTGTCCGACAACGACGCAGATCCCCCTGGTCGTGTCGCCGACGCTAAGCGGCGACCGCGCGAACGCAAAGGAGACAGCAAAGACCTGACTAGACGGGATCACTCGTCCCGTGTCACAACGACTCACATCCCGTCGACGCCATGATTAGATCTTGTCCTGTGCGGGGGGGCATGGATCTCGCACCGCGACGGAGGGCTAGGTGTGGGGTCACCGAGGCTGATGCTGGGCTAACGCGCTCGGCGCCGAGCGGTTCCAAAAGATCTCCAGGCTACTCACCGATACAGGCCTCGCGGTGACTGACCATCCCTGGAGCGGTTAGATGCACCCTCGTTTTTTACGAGCAGGCGATCGACGTCTGTCGAGACGGGTTAGCAATGATAAAGAAGATGCTACCGCCCCTTCCCGTCCCTTCTCGTTCCATACGTCTAGACCACACAAAAACGTCCGACTCTTCCTTCCCATCGTCCTCAAGTATTCTCTCGACGGTCCCCCGTCGACATCCGCCCCCTCCTCTCTCTTCTCTCTCGACCTCCTTCCAAAACTCCCAAGATGCTCGCTTGGCTCCTTCCCCTCGTTCTCTCCTTCGTCACCCTCCCCTTGGCCGTCGACGCCGGGCGTGAACTCCCGTCAAACTGGCAGCAAATCGCCCTCGACACACCCGACGCTGCCTACTCGAACTTCACCGCCGCTCAGCTCGAGGCCCGCTCTTCAGTCAGCACCACCCAGGAGACCTGTGCCAATGTCGCCGGATCATGGGGTTCCCTCTCCTGGAACTTTGGCTGTCTGTGTCTGAGCGACGTCGACGGGTACTGTGACGACAACAACATTGATGACAACATCAACAAACTCATCAAGTACTACGTGAGTGCCACACACTTGTCGCTTCCCTGCACAGCACTAAACTTCAGGTCGCTTACTACGGATCCACCTTCACCTACCCGATCAACGCACAGCCCACCTGTGACGGCAAGGGTGGCTACTCATGTGGCTCCTACAAGAGCTCTAGCGGCTCCTGTGTTCCTGCGACTACCACACAGCCCACTTGCCCTTCCGGCTACTGCTACAACAACGGCGGCTGCTGCCCGCGAGGTCAGACCTACTCGAACGGAAAATGTTGCGGATCTTCCGGTTGCTCCCGGTCCGGCAGCACTTGCCAGCCCGCCTACTGCCCAGGCGGTTACACCTCGAACGGTATCTGCTGCACCGCCGGAACCCCCTCTGGCTACATCGGCTGCACCTCCATCTGCTGCCCCTCTGGTCAATCCGAGTCGAACGGCAAATGTGTCTGCCCCTCCGGCCAGCAGGTCAGCTCCACCGACGCCACCAAGTGTGTCAGCGCTTGCCCTAGCGGCGCTTCGTACACTGGTGGCGCTTGCGTTTGCACCGACTCGTCCATGACCCTGTCGTCCGACGGCAAGTCGTGCGTTTCCAAGTGCCCCTCCACCGCCACATGGAGCTCGACCGCAAACTCGTGCGTTTGCAACACCGCGTCCCAGGTCTGGCAATCCTCTTCATCCACCTGTGTCGCCCGCTGCCCTTCGACCGCGACATGGAGCACTTCCAGCAACGTCTGCGTCTGCAACGACGCTTCGACCACTTGGCAATCGTCCACTTCAACTTGTGTCAGCAAGTGCCCGTCCACCGCCACGTGGAGCTCATCCGCCAACTCGTGCGTCTGCACCAGTGCTTCTCAGGTCTGGCAAGCCTCGTCGTCGTCGTGCGTGGCTCGCTGCCCTTCCACCGCCACTTGGAGCACCACCAGCAACATCTGCGTCTGCAATGATGCCTCGACTACATGGCAAGCGTCTTCGTCCACTTGCGTGAGCAAGTGCCCGTCAACCGCTACCTGGAGCTCGTCCGCCAACTCGTGTGTGTGCAACAGCGCCTCTCAGGTCTGGCAGTCGTCGTCCTCCACCTGTGTCGCCCGATGCCCCTCTACTGCTACCTGGAGCACCTCGAGCAACATCTGTGTCTGCAATGACGCCTCAACAACTTGGCAAGCATCTTCGTCTTCATGCGTGAGCAAGTGTCCCTCTACTGCCACCTGGTCCTCGTCTTCCAACACCTGTGTCTGCAAGGACTCGGCGTACACCTTCGACTCGGGAAGCAGCACCTGCGTTGCCCGCTGCCCCTCGACCGCTACATGGGACTGCGACAAGAACGTCTGCGTGTGCAACAGCGCTTCCCAAGTCTGGCAGTCGTCGTCGTCTACCTGTGTCGCCCGATGCCCCTCGACTGCTACCTGGAGCACCTCGACAAACGCTTGTGTCTGCAACGACGCCTCGACTACCTGGTCCTCCAGCACCAGCACCTGTGTGAGCAAGTGCCCCTCCACTGCTACATGGTCTACCTCGACGAACGCATGTGTCTGCAACGACGCCTCGACCACCTGGTCCTCGAGCACCAGCACCTGTGTCAGCAAGTGCCCCTCCACCGCGACATGGTCTACCTCGGCCAACACCTGTGTGTGCAACGACGCCTCCACCAGCTACTCGTCCACCTCGAAGACGTGCGTGGCAAAATGCCCTTCCACCGCGACTTGGTCTACTTCGGCCAACACCTGCGTGTGCAACGACGCGTCCACTACCTGGTCTTCCTCTACCAGCTCGTGTGTCGCCAAGTGCCCAACCGCCGCTCCTTGGTCCACCTTGGCCAACGCCTGCGTCTGCTCGGACGCATCCAAGACGTACCAGTCGTCAACCAGCACCTGCGTGAGCAAGTGCCCCTCTGAGGCCCCTTGGTCCACCTCGGCGTCGGCCTGCGTCTGCACCGACCAGAGCAAGACATACGACGGCTCGTGCTGCGTCGCCAAGTGCCCTTCGGCCGCGCCCTACTCGACCTCGGCCGGCACGTGTGTCTGCTCGGACTCGTCCAAAACCTTCCAGTCCAGCACCAGCACTTGTATCCCCAAGTGCCCCACGGCGGCCCCGTACTCCTCCTCTGCCGGCACCTGCGTCTGCTCGGATGCCTCGACGACCTACCAATCTAGCACCAACACGTGTGTTTCCAAGTGTCCTACCGCCGCCCCCTACTCGTCCTCTGCGGGCACCTGTGTGTGCTCGGACGCCTCCAAGACCTTCCAGTCGAGCACCAACACCTGCGTGAACAAGTGCCCGACTGCTGCTCCCTACTCCTCGTCTACCGGCACTTGTGTCTGCTCAGACGCGTCGACGACTTTCCAGTCCAGCACCAACACCTGCGTCTCCAAGTGCCCCTCGTGCGCTCCCTACTCCTCGTCTACCGGCACTTGCGTGTGCTCTGACGCCTCGACGACTTTCCAGTCCAGCACCAACACCTGTGTCTCCAAGTGCCCCTCGAGCGCTCCCTACTCCTCCTCAGCTGGCACCTGCGTCTGCTCTGACGCCTCGACGACCTACCAGTCGAGCTCCAACACTTGTGTCTCCAAGTGCCCCTCGACCGCGGGGTGGAACGGTAACGCTTGCGTCTGCTACGACTCGAGCTACAAGCTCTCGGCCGACGGCACCTCGTGTGTCGCGCGCTGCCCTTCGACTGCCGGATGGAACGGCAACGCCTGTGTATGCTACGACTCGAACTACAAGCTTTCTGCCGATGGCTCATCGTGTGTTGCCAGATGCCCGACCAGCGCGGGCTGGAACGGTAACGCCTGCGTGTGCTACGACTCGAACTACAAGCTCTCAGCCGACGGCTCGTCTTGTGTCGCGCGGTGCCCCTCGACAGCAGGATGGACCGGCTCCAAGTGCCAATGCTACGACTCGTCGCTCGTGATCTCGTCCGACGGCACAGCTTGCGTCAAGCCCTGCGCTGATGGCTCGGCGCCCGTCAACGGGCAGTGCGCCACCGCCTCCAAGCGCGCCGTTGCCAACAAGAAGAAGCGCGCCCAGACCGTCCAGGCCCCCGGCGCCATCTTCGGCCTCGAGGCTAACAAAGACGCCAAGCTCTGCCCAGCCGGCCTCGCGGCCTGCCCCATCCCCGGTGCGACCCTCGGCGCCTCGGACGCTTACGAGTGTCTCGACGCGATGAACGATCTCCAGTCATGTGGCGGTTGTGCATCCCTCGGCCAGGGCCAGGACTGTACCGCCATCAAGGGCGCGCGCTGGATGGGCTGCAACCAAGGCCAGTGTGAGGTCTACAGCTGTCGCGCCGGATTCAAGAAGGTCGGCGGGAACAGGTGCGAGAGGATTTGAGAAGAACGTATACACATGTGTAAACACCTATCATCATCACCATCATTAGCATAGAGTCATTCATTGTTTATAGTGTACGACCACCCCTTGGCGGGGCTCGGTCTTTTGGGATACCAATGCCGTGAGGCAACGTCTCTAGCCTTTGGCAGAGCGTAGATGCATAGTTATAATCTGAGCTTGAAGCATTATATGGCTGCTTGATACGGTACAGTCCCTGTACTGCCTTTTGTTCCTTTCGTCTGATCTTCCCCCCTCAATCTTTTCTTCCTTTACTTTGTCCTGGAGCGGTTTGGTCCTAGATATATTGGACTATAGGACCTGCTGCACCGCCGTGAAGGCCGGCTTGGGCTTGTAATCAAAGTCATACAAGTCTGCAGCACCATAGCCGGCAAACACGCCCGGGATCCACGATTGAAGGTCGTCAAAGCCCCCTCATTTATCAGCTCGTACTTGTCGAGATGATGTTAAGCTTACAAACGGTCACACCGGGACAATTGCCATTGTCCAGACAAACCTGGACGACGTCGGCGTAGTCTTGAGCTCTGCACTTGTCAGCAACGTCACAAGTGGACGGAAACGCAACTCACTGAATCTGCAGCCAAGTCGAGTTTGTTACACCCTGGTTGTTCACCGGGACACGGACGTCCAGCTCGGTAATGGCCACGTCCAATCCGAGATCAGTGAACTGTTTCATGCTCGCTGCGATGTCTTGCGGAGTCTCGCCGCCGATAAAGTGCGATTCGAAGCCGATACCGTGAAGCGGGTGACCCTGCGAAAGGAGATTCTGGGCGATGGTGACCAAAGCTTCGGACTTGTTGTTGACAGACTCGATGTTGTAGTCGTTGATGTAGAGCTTGACATTCGGGGCGGCCGCATGCGCATAGTCGAGCTATACCTTAGACATGTCGGCAGAAGCTACCAGAATGGCTTACGGCAATGCCAAGGTAGTCCTCGCCGAGGACATCATACCAGACGCTCGACTTTAGAGTACCGTTGTCGTTGAGGGCTGAACTTGTCAGCTATCGTCATCGTTCTTCCACGATCGCTACTCACGCTCGTTGATCACGTCAAAGGCATAGAGGTCGTTTCCGTATCTACCAAGAACGGCGTTGATATGTTCCTGGAGCACAGACTTGAGCTCATCGGGGTCAGTGATGTTGGTGACATAGGTGGGCCTGTTATGTCAGGACGGCCGACGAGCCCACGAATGGGGTATCGCTTACGTCTGCTGGTCCCAGCAGAAATTGTGTCCACGCACGACCGAGCTGGTCTTTTTCGACTGAGCGATGATCTTGGCAAGATTAGCTCCGCTAGCTTTAACTAAGCAGTGAGGGGTGTACCAGATCACTTCCGGACCAGTTGAACACGCCGCGCGACGGCTCGATTACCTCCCACTTCATCTCGTTCTCGGGCGTGTATTGGCTGAACTGAGCATCGAGGACGGGCTCAAATCGAGTGTCGGCAAGGTAGAAAGATTGGTACGCTGTCCCGAAATACACCTTGCCCGCCTGTTCGGCTAGAGCAGCGAGCGAGCAATCGCTTTTATCGCTCGAGGAGCATGTCCAGCGAGGCGAGACTGGGGCATGAGGTCGAGCGGCGGCGAGGCCGAGCAACGGCAAAAGGGACAGGAGTGTGAGCATGGTGCGTGCGACCTGGGTGAGCTGAGCGGCAAGGCGATGAGCTAGCAGCTCCTGTTCTTCTTCCACCTCTTATACATCTTGTCATCTTGACACTGACCAGCTGGGTGACCATTGATCCGACTTTCCACCGCTGGGGTCTCCACTTCTCCACTTCTTCGAGAATATGGGTCAGCTGTCATCATACCGGTCCCCCACACCTCCATCTTGCTCTGCACGACATGACCGGCATCGTCGTACCCGCCTCGGTAGAAATGTTAGCATCGTACCGAGAATCAACCGATCGAGGGGGTGGTTCAAGTCTTAGCGTCGATTAAGCTATGAGGGAGTCAGAGAGGATGTCGTGCACACGAGGCGCCCCGGACAAGGCCTGTCCGCCAAGGTAAATGTAAGCAAGGTGCCCCGGGAGGTTTGGACAGGAGCCAATCGGATGAGCCGGGCGACAAGGCATGTCGAAGTCTAGCACTTCCATTTGGTCGGCCGGAAGGACCTTGAGATCCAGGCTGTACTTCGACCCTCGGTGGCTCCAGAAGAAAGCGATGCGCTCGCAAGATGTCCAGCAAAGCATGGTACAGAGCACAATATGGTCGGTCACCAAGTAGATGTTGGCGGCATCCAAGTGGCGATTGGTAGTGAAGAGACTTTCCCACGGTGCTCCAATCGACTTTTGAGGGGAGCTCGGGTGGAGGGCTAGACGGAATTTGTTGGGTTTTCTGGTCGACTCGCTCCTCTATCAAAGCCTTGTCTTGACTCACGCATCGAACAGCTCGACGGGGGCTACATACAGTCACGATACGGCCATTCATAGGTCCCATACGTGCTACGACCTCTGCATTCTCCACACACTTCCCGGGCCGCATCCCTTTCAGCTCCCGGCTGCCTCGCGCAGTTCGTCCCGCATTCTTGCTTTCATCTCCCGTCAGCGTTGCACCTCGATATATTTACACGAGCATCAAACTATCCAAAATGGCATCTGTCGCCCCTCCCATCGCTGGCTCCCCCGCCACATCCTCCAAATACACCCTGACACCCCTCCCCGAAGTGCCCGCCGCGGCTGGCCACCGTCAAATCATCGACACCTTCAAAGTTGCTGTAGCGCAGCTTGTCGGTGAGGCATGGGGCGAAGACCCGGCAAAGATCTTCGAAGGAGTCGACACGGGCAAGAAGGGCGCGGATTTGGCTGTCGCTGTCCCGCGCTTCAAGAAGGGCAAGCCGGACGAGTGGGCAGAGAAGGTCAAAGCGGCATTCAAGCCGAACGTCTACCTCTCCAGTGTCACCTTTGAGAAACCTTTCTTGCTCTTCAATCTCAAGTGAGTCGCCCCTAGCATGTAGGATACAACTAACGCTTAGCCGCGAATCCTTCACCTACCACGTTCTGCGCCAGATCCAGCTCGCTTCCACTGCTGCCCGTGAACAGCCCTCGAACCCCACTGTGGCGTACGGGGCTTCGACTGAGGCTGCCGGGAAGCACATGCTCGTCGACTTCTCTTCTCCAAACATTGCCAAGCCTTTCCACGCTGGACACTTGCGATCAACCATCATCGGCGCCGTCGTTGCGAACTTCCACGAGGCTTTTGGATGGAAGGTGACTAGGCTCAACTACCTCGGTGACTGGGGCACTCAGTACGGGAAGCTGTCTGTCGGTTTCGATAGGTACGGCAGCGAAGAGGAGCTGGTCCGGGATCCGATCAAGCACCTTTTCGAGGTGTATGTGAAGATCAACCAGGACGACGCTGCAGAGAAGGAGAAGTACAATGGCGGGGAGAACATCGACCCGGAAACGACTGTACATGCGCTTGCGAAGAAGGTCTTCAAAGACATGGAGGACGGTAAGTTTCCGACGATCTTTGAGGACCAGTCATCTGACCGTCAGGCGAGCCAAAAGCTATTGCGCAGTGGTCGCGTTTCCGCAACCTTTCCATCGAGTCGCTCAAAAAGGTCTACGAGAAACTGAACATCCACTTCGATGTCTACTGGGGAGAATCACAAGTCGCCAAAGAGTCGATGCAGCGCGCTATCGACATCTGTCTGGAGAAGAAGCTCACTTGCGAGGACCGAGGAGCTCTTCTGGTCGATTTGGAGAAGTGGAAGCTGGAAAGGGCCATCATCCGGAAGGCGGACGGTACAACCATCTACCTCACCCGAGATCTCGGAGGTGCCTACGACAAGTACCAGAAGTACAAGTTCGACAAGCATATCTATGTCGTTCAGGCTGCTCAGGGCCTGCACTTCCGACAACTCTACAAAACGCTCGAGTTGATGGAGGAGCCGTACTACAAGCCTGAGATCTTCGAGCACGTCTCATTCGGTTTGGTGAAGGGAATGTCGACCCGAAAGGGGACTGTTGTGTTCTTGGACGACATTCTGGACGAGGCTGCCGAGGTGATGCACGAGCAGATGAAGAAGAACGAGGCAAAGTACGCCCAGATCGAGGACCCTGAGACAACATCGTCGATCATTGGTCAAACTGCGGTCAAGATCCAGGATCTGACAGGCAAGCGGTGAGCTATTTTTACGGCCAAGTCATGCTTGCTGACGGGAAAGCGTGAATGACTACACATTCAACATGGAGCGGTGTACGTCCTTCGAAGGCGACTTTGGGCCTTTCATCCAGTACTCGCACGTCCGTTTGTGCTCTGTCCAGCGCAAGAACCCGAACGTACCGCTGGCCGCTTCCGCAGACGACATCGACATGGCTGTGCTGAACGACCCAAAAGTGCACGACATGATCTATCACCTCGCCATGTTCCCCGCCGCCCTTCGACAGGCATACCAGTTCAACGAGCCTTCGACGTTGGTACACTGGTGCTTCAAGATCTCGCACATGGTCGGCGCCGCCTGGGAATCTGTGAAAGTGTCAGGGGCGACCGAGGAGGAAGCCAAGGCGCGTCTATTCCTGTACATGCAGACCCGGGAGGTTCTCAACTACGCCATGAGGCTGTTGAGTTTGACACCTATCGAACACATGTGAGGTGGTCGAGAGGGAGGGAGTAGGGAGGGGATAGATTGTAGACATTACGACATGCATGCTTCCTTGGCAACAAAGTACGAAGCGCTGTGCATTTTGACGTCACACTACCACGCGCGTCTGGGTCCGGGCCAACAGCTCTACATCCACCGTCCAGTCCAGGCTCTTTGATGGCGAGCACCTTACTGTAAATACCATCGAGACCTCGTTGCGCCCGATTCATCAGCCTGATCCGACTCGCCCGAGTCAACGCAACACTGATAGCGTGAGAAGAGGTCGTGTTGGCGATAAGTCAACCAGCGACCCGCTAGTTGAACCAGAACCCATTCGGACCGCGTCGACCGCCAGCCAGCCAGCCGATATATATCTCCGGCATCCACCAACAGCACCAACTTGCATACATACATACATCAAGGCTATACATTCTCACGCAACACGCTCCTCGACTATACATCACTTGCGCTAGACGCTAGAGACTGCACGTCGGACGCTGGACGCTGGGAGTAGCTTTCTTCGCTGCCAAGACCGAGCGAGAGCCCCTTTCTCCCTTCTCCTCGGAGCCAAGTCCAGTCGACACCGCCACCCAATATCTCGCATTGCCAAGCGTCTTCCCTTCCAATATCAGTCGTCGACACTCATCGCACGTATCGCACTCCCTTTCCCTTCGATACATATTACAGGGCGGCAGCGGAAAGCTTGAGGTGAGCGATGGGCAAGTCGCAGTCCAAGTTGTCGGCGGACGAGCTGGCCGAGTTGCAGAAGAACACGTACTGTGAGTTGTCCACTGCTTTCTGCGCGTCCGGGCATCTCGCTGACTCGCAGTCGACAAGAAGGAGCTGCAACAATGGGTGCGGGATCAGCCGAGCTCGTTGAAGGTGGGGCTGACGAGCAGTACAAGGGGTTCTTGAAAGACTGCCCGAACGGCCAGCTCAACAAAGAGGGTGGGTGTCGCTGTCGCGCCCGGCGGCGAGCGCAGCTCGCATGCAAAAGAGAGACGGAGTAGGGCTGAGTAGCAGAGTTCAAGAAGATCTACCGGCAGTTCTTCCCATTCGGCGACCCGAGTCAATTTGCAGACTACGTCTTCAACGTGTTCGACGAGGATAAAAGCGGGACGATCGAGTTCAAGGTGAGCGGCGAGCGTAGCGAGCCTCATCCCTCCTCACCGAGCCTACGTCCTCGAGGCAGCTTCACAGTCGTGTTGGGGGACAGAGGGACAGGCGTAGAGGCTAACAACCAGGAATTCATCTGCGCATTGAGCGTCACCTCCCGCGGACGGCTGGACGAAAAGCTCAAATGGGCGTTCCAACTATA
This sequence comes from Tremella yokohamensis, assembly GCA_024343385.1. Lineage (NCBI taxonomy): Eukaryota > Fungi > Basidiomycota > Tremellomycetes > Tremellales > Tremellaceae > Tremella > Tremella yokohamensis. The sequence goes on along the minus strand of BRDC01000032.1, from coordinate 730,354 downwards.
CGACATCAACGGGGACGGGTTCATCACGTACGACGAGATGCTCCAGATCGTGCGGAGCATCTACAAGATGACCGGGCAGATGGTGCGGTTGCCAGAGGACGAAGATACGCCCGAGAAGCGCGTCGACAAGATTTTCCGCACGATGGATCTCAACAAGGATCACAAGTTGACGTTTGACGAGTTTAAAGAGGGGAGCAAGCAGGACCCGACGATTGTACAGGTGGGCTTTCCGTTCGTCTGCCATTGAGAATCGTGCTGACGAGCACAGGCGCTATCACTGTACGATGGGCTGGTATAGAAACAAACACACATACACACACGAAATAGTAGAAGACGCAGACATGTATCATCACCACCATCAAAAGCAGCAGCTTCAACACTTGCCGCTCCAGAGATACGAGTACTGCACATGCTTCTTCATCGTCATCTCCCTACGTATGAGCCCTACGTGCTACATAATTCATCAGACCTGCTTCACATCTCGTCATATCGTCGTGACGTAGCCTATCCTCTTTTCCACTGATCAAGCCTCGCCTAGTACACGAGGCAGAAACCATGCTTCTTCCTCCACCAACGCCTTACCTCCCCTTCTCCCCTCTGCATCGCCTTCTCGCACAAGTCTACCAGCCATCTGCACCGCCCGATGGCCTTCGACCGTCGCCAGTGTTGTCCTCTTCGTCGGGTCTGAAGCCATCATCCCCTTGACCAGGTCGAGGAAGGTTGCCGAAATCACGGGCAGCCCCTGTTCTGCCTCCGGGGCTCCTACTGCACTCTCTGCAGATCGATAGTGCTCCGAGAGGTCGCTAAAGTCGTCTGTGCGAAGTTTTACCCAGCCGTCTCCGTCTGGAAGTCAACAAAATCCTCGAGTCACAGAGAGCGGAAGACTTACTCGGTGGCAAGACGACATTCAGCGCCGCCTCCAGCAGCAGGATCCCAAGGCTGTACACATCTGCCTCTCGGCCCATCGGACCGTCAGCCAAAGCTTCGGGGCTAAGGTATTCCCGATCCCCCTCGATGTCTCGATCCAAGATGGGACTTGGGACCAGGCTCATGGTCTTATCACTGTGGTCCGACCAGACGAAAGCGCCATCTCCGTCAGGGGTGGGCAGAGCAGGCGACAAAGCTTCGGCATGTCCATTCGTCCCGGATATCACAGACATCCCGAAGTCGGCTATACGTAGGGATCCGTCAGACGCGATGAGCACGTTGGAGGGCTTCAAGTCGAGGTGTAGGAAGTTGTTGGCGTGAATGTGCGCGAGGCCTCCGGAAAGCTCGACCAGAGTTTTCCAAGCACGAGCTTCGCCTAGGCCGCCAAAATCACCCAATGCTTCGAGAAAACGCGCGAGATCGCCAGAGGCTGCGAGCTCGGTTCGCAGGTACAGACGCGAATGTTGTTCCCACGAGTCCACAAAGCGTATGATCGATGGGTGCGGCTCAAGGGAGAGCTGACGAAGGATGGACACTTCTTCCAACTGGCGGAGTCTGTCTGTCAGCGAAGCATCGACGCCATTGACAAGACACACCTGTTCTTCATGCCCGTATACGGTTTGCCCGCCTTGACCGCCCACACGGTCCCTTCACCCTTGTGCTTGACCTTCCAGACTTGGCTAAATGCGCCGCTGCCGAGAAGGTGGACCACGACGAACTCCTTGTTGAACTTGTCCGCCTGAGGCAGAGCAACCTCTTTGCCATTCAGCTTGAAGGTCAGCGCCGAGGAGGATTCTGGCGGGGTGGCGAGCAGGTCGGCTTTGAACGTCGCAGCGAGCATCGGGTTAGAGGCCCGAGCAACAGGGCCTCGTCTGAGCTGCGACATCCTACTCGGAGCGATGACGTCCACCTGGACCTGCGACTTCGACTTGTCCGGAGACGGGGTCGCCAGGACCTTGTTCTTGCTGACAGTGAAAGGGTATTGGAAGTGACCATTCGATCCCGGGGACGGTGTAGTGACGGTGTTCAACAGACTCGGCTTGGTGGGAAACCCCTTTGTAGGCGTGGCGGGAGAAGTGCTCAGATCTAGTCGGGAAACGTCGCCGATACTGGAGCTAGAATGATGACCGAACATCTGGCTGCCCTTTCGGCGAAGCCCACGGCTTCGCTGAGCAGCTTGCAGAACTGATTCGCCAGAGGCAGATGTGCTGGTAACGACAGATTTGCTGGACGATGCCTGGGATGACATATTGAGCTTGGTCCGAGGCAACTGACCAGGTCGACCGGGACGGGAAGGCGATAGTGGACTCATCGGCGATATGTCAGCCTGCTGTGGGCTTTGGGCCGCTGGTCGGTCCGTGTCTGATCGAAAAGTGGGTATCTCGATCGGCGCGATACCTGAACGTTTCTTTACCAGACCAGTCGATGCGAAGGCCGCAGGAGAGGGCTTGATGTGATCGAACAAAGCGGGTGGAGTGTGTACCGGGTTTGGGAAGAGATGTCTGACGCTCGACGTGCTCCGGGATAGAGCGGTGCGAGGTTCAGTAACACCCCTTCGAAGAGACGGGCGAGAGGCTTTGCCCTGACCTTCAGTCGCCTTGGTAGGCGATTTGCGGCCCTGGACACGACCGACCGTCGTTCTCCTACGATTGAGACTGAGGACGTCCCGATGTCGGCCTGGAGATGTTGGCGAATGTGGGTCCAGCTTCGCTACCGAGGCCCTTGCAGAAAGTGGTCGAGACGGGGACGGTTCAGGCTCGCTGCTCGAATCGCCAGAGAAGGTGCGAAGCATGAATGGAGCTGGCGTACGAGATTTGAAAGGGGAGGTAGTGCCTCGAGGCTTGCTGCCTGTATCGATCCCCAGCCCTATCATGGGGTTTACTTCAGCCGGACCTGACTGGGAGGTGGACTTCCGGGATGTCGTATATCCGAGACCGTGAGGGAACTCCGCGGCCTCATCACAAAGGCCATTGCAGAGAGAAAGAGGTGGGACCGGAGGAGTCTTTGATTTCCTGGACGACAACAATCGAGGGATGAGACTCGCGAAAGGAGAGCGAGGTCGAGAGCTGGGTGATGTCTTTTCTCGTCCCATCTTGCTTGATGGTGTGCGATGGGAAAAGAAACTCTGAAGTGGCGAAATCGGCTGTTGGACAGGGCTCTTGGACGAAGCTCGTTTGGGTGCCAGGGGAGATGTGAGGGTGTCGACGGCAGTGATGGAGGTGGTCGATACCGCTCTCCCCTCGGAACCGTCCGAGAAGAGCGTCCGGCACGGAGTAGAAGCCTCGTCCTCGTTATACTCTTCTTCCTCGCCGTACATCTCTCGGATGGTCACGATCCCTGGCCGAGCACCCTGCTCCATGGAATTTCGACCAAGAGACGGAAGGGAAGCCGAACTTGCTCCGCTGTTGGTGTAGGATTCGATTGATGAGCTGGATCCAGACATATCACGACGGCGTTGTGTACGCGAGGGCTCCGCATGGTCGTGGCCTACGTCGTCCATCCATTCGCTCGTTTCGGGCCATAGGTGGTCATGCGATGGAACACCGTGTTCATCGTGAGGTATTCGCTCAGAGTAAGAAGCACGGAAATGGTTGTTCGATGGTGAACAGGGGTCGTACACGTAGTCACCTCTCGCCGTGCGGCTCGAGAATGGGCTGCCGAGGAACGCCGAAATGTGGGGCAGAGGAGCAGTCGCGGGATGAACATGTCGTTTCGACGCCGATGCAGGGCTAGATGCCCCGGATGCCAGAAACCGAACAGGGCGTCTTGGAGTGAAGGTTGACAAATCCGCAGAGCTGCTGCTGGACTGGGTGAGAGATGACGACTGCGGAGTGTAACGCGGGTTTGGTCGACTCGGATGGGAAGTCGACATCTCGGGAGGGGATATCTGCGACAAGGAGAACGACGACAGAGTCTGGGACAGCTGGAGAGACATGTCAGCTGAGAAGATGCGTTTGATAGATCATACACACCAAGGGGACCGACATTTCCCTTCTCCTGGACTGCGCAGGACTCCAAGGTGTTTTCGATTGCTCCGGTCCTCTTGCAGGGCTAGTCACCGCATGCCGTCCTTCCGACACCGGGTTCTGACTCGCAAGTGATCCATGGCTTCCCTGTTCCAGCCTGCGATTTGGTACACTGGCTCTGCTCCGAGACCTGCCCGAGTTGGTAGATGATTGACTGGATCGCAGCGGGGCTTCGTGGGGAGAAGGACTGGACTTTGCGCGTTTCGGAGAGCGAGACATGCTTCCAGATGCAGCTCGATATGTAGCCATGTGCGCCGGGGAGATGGGTGGTGGCGATGCGACCGACATGACGGATGTCAAGATCGACACAACAGACGCGTCGGGCTCGAGATCGATGGTGATCTGTTCCCACGGACAGTCGACCTCCGAGACGCAGGATGCTATGAACTCATGGGTGTTCTCTTCGTGGATACTTCAATGTTTGAATCTTTTGCGTGCGAATGAGGTTTATACAAGCATGCGGAAAGCGACGACGAGGCGGATGAGATGGAAAGACCGGGGGGGTGAGGAAAGAAAAGAAACTCGCGTCATGCTTGGTCCACGTACCTCTCTCTCTGCCGGGTCGTGCCTGAACTGTCGCCACTGGAAAGTCACGAGATTATGTAATCCTTGCTGAGCGTCACGTTGTTCACCGGGGGGTTGAAATGTCGGACAAAGACAGCTTCTTGTTGCGTCTTATCCTCTGTCACCACCTCTGCACCGCTCGTACACCCTCGCAGAAGGTTCTTTCCACTTCAACGGGGACACCTCACGGCCACATCGCAGTTCCAACCATAGGAAACGTCTCTTTCAGCGTTATTCTGGTGCTTGACAGTGATTCGACCTTTCTTTGCCAGCCTCCCGGGACCCTGTCAATTGAGCAACACCGACAAAATGCCGGCTCAACGTCAGTCATGCTCCTCTGCCCGGCTCCTATACTGGTACTGACTCTCAAAGGTAAAGCATCGGCTACTCCCGCTGCGCCGTACTCCAAGAGCAAGCCGGCTTCGGCTAAACCAGCAAGCAAAGCGGCAGCAGCCAAGGCCCCTCCTTCGAAGAAGGGTGGCAAATCGGCAACACCGGCCCCTGCACCTGCGGTTGAGAAGGAGAGCGTGGAAGTGGCATCGAAACCCACCGACAAGCCCAACGGCCACGCCCAGACAAATGGAACTGCGCCCCGATCCTCTCGCGGAAAAGCCGCTGCTGAGGTGCCTTCCGTCTTTAAAGCTGCCAATGGAGCGACTGGAGCTGCGCCTGTCAAGCGAGGAAGGCTAGGAGATCTCCAGGAGGAGGAAATCAAGAAGGCCAGAAGAAGGTCTAGCTTGGGAGTGGTTGCCCAGAATGAGATCCCGCAGCCGCCGCGTGAGCTCCTCGCCCAGCTGGGTCGACATGAACATCAGCTGATCATTAAGCCGTCTCCCAGCCTCACAAAGCGCTTTTCATCTTCGGTACTGGTGACATGGGACAGTTTGGTCTCGGCCCAGACGAGCTTGACGAGATACCCCGACCGAAACTGCACAGCTGGTTCGAGGAGCAGATCGAAGACGGTAAACTGACCCGCGCTGGCCAGTCGGGTGGTGGTTTGGAGACTGTGTCTTGTGGAGGCATGCACACCCTTGCGGTAGACGAGACGGGCAGTGTGAGTCAATCCCGACAGGCCTAGGAGTCCTGCTCATGAACAGGTCCGATCCTGGGGTATCAACGACAACGCGGCGTTGGGGCGACAAACAGCCAATGTGCCGGATCCGAACGACAAGGACGCCCTCATTCCCAACGAAGATCTCGAGACATACCCATATGTGGTCGAAGCGCTCGCAAAGGAGAACTTCCGGGCAGTGCAAGTGGCAGCTGGGGACAGTGTGAGCGTTGCCGTATCCGACAAGGGTGAACTCCGGGCATGGGGTTCTTTCCGCTCGAATGACGGTGTGCTTGGGTTCGACGGTGTCCCCGGACATGCGCCATTCCAATTCACCCCGATCTCTCTACCGTCCTTGTCGAAAATCAAAATCTCTGCTGTGTCCTGCGGTGCCGATCATGTCCTCGCACTCGCCACCACTGGGCACGTGTACGTGTGGGGTAACGGCCAGCAAAACCAACTTGGACGAAGGATCATCGAGCGCAGGCGGCTGAACGGGCTGGAACCTGAACGACTCGGACTACGGAACATAGTGCATGTCTCTGCGGGCATGTACCACTCATTCGCGGTCGGGAGCGACGGGACAGTCTGGGCGTGGGGACTCAACACATACCACCAGACTGGCATATCCGACGATAAAGGCGGAGAAGAAGAGATGATCACTCACCCCACCGTCGTCGACGCGCTGCTCCCGAACAATCTTGGGGGAGCCAAAGTCGTCTCGATCGGCGGTGGCGAGCACCACTCGCTCTTCTTGTTGAGCAACGGCGAAGTCATGGCGTGCGGGAGGTGTGACGCGCACGAGCTTGGATTGGGCGACGATCATCCCGCCCAAGCTGGGCTCAAGGGGCGCAAAGAGGCCATGCAGAAGGAACGCGAAGACCGTGTGGAGGCTATGAAGAAGAAGCTGGAGGGTGTGCCGGATAACGACCAAGCTGCCAAAGAGGCGGCCGAGGCGGACCTCGCGGAGGCTCAGGCGGCACTGAGGGTGCCGATGGGCGAGTACGTACCCGAGCCCGTCAGAGTGAGTCATCGCTTCATTCGAGCAATCGAGCAAGATGCGATGCTGATGACAGGTGGCATTCCCGCCCATACCCGAATCGTACGAAGTCGTACCGGACTTCCCTGCGTGGTCAGACAAACCCACTGCCAACCCCATCGCCGTCATCTCAGCAGGTACGAGGCATAATCTCGCCGTGTCCAAGTCCGGACACGTTTATGCCTGGGGACTAGGCAGTGAGTCTCCTCTCCCTGCACCAGCAGACGAATACAGCTCATGTCAGACCAAGCTCAGCTTGGCCTTGGAGCAGATACAGAGTCGGCCGACGTTCCCACTCTGGTCAGGAGCAAGTCGCTAAGGCCGTACCGCGCGGTATACGCCTCTGCCGGTGGACAGCATTGTGTCTTGTTGGCCCAGCTGAAGGAGTAACGCAGCGGGACACATCAAACTTGGATCAGCTTGGGCCAGACTGGACTTGCGGAGAAAGAAGCTGGACTGTCCACACATACGAACATGATGCAACGAACGATCATGCTCTGCTCGCATACTACTCGTCGCACTCGTGCATAAATGGTATAAACATGAAAGGACTGCTCTCGTCAAATTCCGCGCGTCATATCGTAAAGCGTGAACCGTATCTACAAAGAGAGGGAGAAAAGAAAAGATCTCTGGGAGGCCGAGGCGACATGGCGAGGTCAGATGCGGTAGGTTGTGAGTGAATGAAGTTGGATGCGATGCGGATGTGGCGATGGCGATGATGGTGATGGCGGTGAGATGTTTGTATGTTCCATTAAAAGCGCTCTAGCCTCTGCTGCGGGTCATAATGTCTAACGGTCGATCGGTCGGGCTTCTCATGCTCCTCGATGGCCGCATATATTTACTTTCTTTTTTCGTGTCTTTGTGCGATGTTTTTTCGTGTTTCGGGTTTTGTATCGACAAACATAAAGACATGGCTGGTTGCTTCGATAGACTGACGAGTCGGATCAGACGGCTATTTTGCGTCGGCTCTTGCTGCTCATCTTGCCCTTGCCCCCCTTGGCGCCCTTCTTGGCCGAACCGCGCTTCTTCCGGCTGCCAAGGACAAATTCGTCGTCGCTGTCGTCCGCTTCGACGTAGTCATCCTCGCTCAGGTCTTGCTCGCCTTCGAACCCATCGTCCTCCTCCTGACCCTCGATGGCCTGGTGCTCAAAGCCGGGCTCGGCTTTGGTGATGTACGACTGATCCCGCTCGTCAAAGTGGACGTTGGCGATGCCCAGACCGACCGTGGCGACGCTATTCGACTCCTTGCGCATTCCTTTGGGAGGAGTTGTGAGCGTGATGGTCTGATGACAGTCGTCCTGCATGGACAAGCCGGGATGCTGGTGGCCGGGATGATACATCCATTGAGCAGTCGCAGGCGTGATTGGGGTAGGATAGAAAGCATTGGGGTTGATAGGCGTTAGGGTCATGGAAGGAGGAGCCTGCGAGAAGACAGAGATCGGCGGCAGGGTGGTAGGATTGGTGTGCGAGACGCCAGTCATGGGAGCCACGAGTGTAGCGGATGATGCGGTCGACGTGGCGGAAATGGCACGAGGCTGCTCGACTCGACCGTGAGGATGCTGAGGGGCAGGGTAAGCCATCGGAGCGCCCCACTGAGCTTGGGCAAAGGCCTTTTGGTCCTGCAGCTCGTCGGCCGAGCCTGCGTCTGTGGCCATGTGATGGGAGAATGGCTGTACGGTACCCTCATCCTCCGTTTCATCTCCATCTTCCACCATTCCACTTTCGATGTGCTCCCACTCCTGACTAGGGTGGCGACTGAGATCACCATCGGTGAGAGCCTCTCCCCCTGCTGACTGAGATGGTATCTCTCCCCACTGATGGACCGTTGGGACGCTGGGCATTGAGTGGAACCGAGTGAGCGTCGGCGGCGCACTGTGCAGACGGTCATGCTGTGTCGATGCCATGGCGAACTGTGGAGGGCCGTGAGTGAGCGGGTTAAAGTGCGAGGGCACAACGGCAGACGCAGGCATGTGCAGCGACTGGCCGTTCGGGGCAGAGATGTGGAACGAAGGGACATTGCCAATCTCGACCAGGTGCTCGGGGCTCGCGTGTCTCTCCCCGCCATCCGAGTGCGCAGAATTAGGATGCCGACCCATGAATGGCGACTTGAGCATCGGCATGGTGGCGGATCGCGGATGAACAACAGTGGGCGTGTCCATGTGCTGAAAGTACGATGGATGCAGACCGCCGTGATGTCCTTGCGGGTACGACAGCTGCTGAGCGGTAAAGCCGCCTCCGACAACGAACTGCCCCGCAGGTGGGTGCAGACGATGCTGACCGCCGTCCGAGACGGAACGATGAGTCTCCTCTGGCTTGTTGTACATCATACTTCCCTGGGCACTCGCTGTGCGCGGGATCGCGTGACCCTGGCTGTAGTCGAAGTGCCCTCCATAGTGGGCGGAGGGGAAAGAGTGCTGTGAGGACACGGCCGAAGATGGCTCGGGTGTGGTGGGGGTGTGGACGTCCGAGGCGCTCTCTGAGGGTGTGTAGATGCCGGACCCAAGGTGATAGCTTGGACGAATGGTAGCATGGCCGCCAGCTCCGGATCCGGGGCCGGAAACGACCAGCTGCGGCTGTTGCGGGAACTGATAGGCCCCGGTGAAGCCTCCGGCGTACCCGTGCGCCGCTCCTTCCGCCGGGTAAGGAGAGGCGTACCCGTGGGGGGTACCGGCTGACGATGGTGTGGCGACGTAGTACTGCGGGTTGCCGTCTGGACCGAGAGGACCTGGGGCGAGAAATGTCCCATTGGACGAGCGGTGGCCGTAGATTGGCGTGCCCGTTTGGGCTCGCCTCGCGTGGGATTGTGACGATGGCGGCAAGTGGGACGGGTGCTGACGCTTGTAATGCTTCAGGAAGGTGTTTCGACGGGCAAATGCACGGCCGCAACCGGGCACCTTGCAGGCATAAGGGCGGTTGCCAGTACTAGCGATATCAGCAGGTGTAAGATGCCCCGTTGACGGGACTCACTGAATACGACGATGCCGGGCAAGAGAAGATGAGTCCGCAAAAGTCTTGAGGCAAGCCTTGCACTGGTGCGGGCGCTCGCCCGTGCTGGGACATGAGTTTGGATGAGGTGATAATCGCTGGAAGCTCACTGGGTCCGGGTGTGAACCGTCAAGGCGGATCGCTGGATGAAGGACTTCCCGCAGCCGGGAATCAAGCACGTGAAGGGCCTACACAGATCAGCAACCTCCGTCGCCCGCATCTTCACGCTACTGACCGGTCATTGGTATGAATTCTAAAATGCCTGGCAAGATCACTCTTGCGCGCGAACGCTTTGTTGCAATCCTTAAATTTACAAACAAAGGGGCGCAGGTGAATGTCGTGGCCTGGGCCGACCTGGTTGGAGTCGTTGACCAGCTGCTCGTCCGATTCCGAAATAATGTCAGACAGGTCAATGTCGGGCGCGCCAGCAATGTCGGAAGACGGGCAGGGAGTAAGAGGTGAGGTGGCACGAGACGACGGAGCAGTGGGTGACACGGAACATCGCGTTGCAGGTGTAGGGACAGGGGAAGAGAAGTGCAGGAATTCCGCAAGCGTTTGTATAACGTCGATGGGGATGTCAGACGACAGCGGAGATGGAGTAGGGGTAGCCGGGCAGGGGAGAGGTGCGAGACGTGATCCACGGGGGGAAGAAAGGGTACGTTGGTGTCGCGGCATGGTGAGGTGGTCGATAGAAAGAAGAGAGACAAGGGAGAAAGCGTCAGCTCACGCCCTCTTGTAAGAGATGATTGGACGACAAGAGAAAAAAGTCGCGATGTGGTACGGGCGCGCGCGTGGCCAGCATTTTGGCAGAAAGAGGGAATTTGCGTGCGTGGGAAATGGAAAAAGCCAGAGATGTGACTCACGTCCAAGACGTCCATGCTGGTAGGCTTTGCTCTCTGATGTATCGGATGTCAATGTAATGGTAGACAAGATCGGTGACGACAAGAGCGACAAGAGGGTAGTCGGACAGTGACAGTTGACTTTTTTTCGGCCTTGCTGATACAAAGATGGGTGATAATGAAATCCTCGAGGCGGTGTTGTTGTGATGGACGCGGGGTACAGAGAGAGAGAGAGAGGATCACGAGGAAAGACAGGCGACAGAGGGGAAAAAAGATGTCGTAAAAAGAGTTTATTCGAGAGGGGATATGAGTGTGCGCGTGTGTTTGCTGGTGATCGGTGATGGTGATCGGTGATGGTGATGGAACCTGACCAGAGGGCGGGCGCAGAGAGGAAAAGGGATTCGCAAACTGTCTCAAGGTCGACGTTGTCAATGACGTTGACTGGTGCTGCGGGCGGCGTTGACGAGGCAAGACACGGTCTTCGAGACTGAATCTTGACAAGTCAGTAGGGGGGAGGATGGGGAGGCTGTGAAATATATGTGTCTAGTCTACCGAAAGAGAAATGGTTTGGTCGTCGAGGAGAGCCGGAGATGGCGGAGAGGGTTGCGGGAAGGGGGGAGGGGAGGAATAACGACGACGCACCCATCCAGACCCCGTATCGAGGGTAGATAGGTCCCATCAGAATTTGGGGTCGGGTGTGGACCATCAAGGAGAACAGGGAAGAAGGGTCAGGTGACGACGATAGCGTGTGCGGTAGCGCGCGGACATCCAACGGGAGGGCACGATGGGATGGTACGGGATAGCGCCGGAGATTCGCAGCCCGTGGTTGGCGGACGGGGGTGAATGAGAGGTGGCGGCGCCCAGTGATGGGAGGTACGAGGAATAGGTTCGGTCGAGGAGCAAAAAGAGAGAGGCAAGCGTCAGCTCTGGACTCTGTGAGACTGGCTCAAGCTTGACAACGCGTCGCCAGTGGAGCACGGAAGGGGAGGACATACCGATGATGTCTCGGCCGTTGACGCCGGTAGATCTCGAGACCCCGAGCGCGCAGGCTGTGCACGAGGGAGTACGACGACGAGCGAGCTCACTCTGTTTGTAGTCCGAGCGAGCGGGTAGACGAGTGGGAGTTGTAGGGCGTCCAGGGCGGGCGTAGTGATTCAAAGCCGTTCCACCCGTTCCGACCACGGACCTCGACTGCCTGTGCCGAATTATGATTTCCAGGGTGCAGCGAGACCATGTCGTGGGCATCGCGTGATGATGAAACGCGGGAGAAAGAGTGAGAGTGAAGGGGTAGAGGCGTAGTCAGGGCGATCAGAGAGCGCCATCAGAGCCATCAGAGCCCATCAAGGTCCAGCGTGGAGCAGCGTGATGATGGCAAAGGATGTTGGCCGGAGAGGGTAATATTCGACAATCAACCAAAGGGGGAGAAATGTTGTCAGCTAGAGCTCGTCCAGATTCATATCGTCGCCGTGCCGTGCCGTCGCCCTCTTGACAACCATCGTGACGCCTCGCCTAGACAAGGCAATCCAAGCAAAGGTATGCGCAGCAAAGGACGTCGAAAGAGGTTTCAGGTGAGAGATGGGTGCCATGGAGGGGATCTAGACGAGGATTGCTCACGCGTCGCGCTGATTGACACCAACAATCCGACGGCCGGGAGCGCGCCTTTGCCGTTCTGTTGTGCACAATTAGACTGATGTTCTGATGGCTTGATTAGGTGATGGGATCACCAGCGATGGGGGTTGAAGGACAGAGAAGAACGAGCATGTGTTTAGCGATGATCTGTGGTGCGACAAAAGGCCTCGTAGTGGGCGACTCACCTGATGAGACGAGATGCGTCGAGTGGGATCAGCGATCAGCGAGCACGGCCGCTGACGTCTGAGCGTTGTCCTCGTGGCTTGTCACCTGACGGGTCGCTGTCGTCGTTGTCGTAACGAGTAGTTGACGATGGCTATGCACAAGATGTCTGACTCGTTCGTGATATCAGAGTCGTGGAGCAGCAAGGAGTGGATGGGTGAGGTCGGGTCAGGAGGGAGTATATATGTCTTGCTCTGGTCGCGCCAGACCGCCGCCGAAGCGCGATAGGCAGACAGGGTTCAGCCCGTCCAAAGTTCACATCGAGGGGGAACATCGCTCCTTCCACTCGTCCGCCTTCCTTGATTGCATAGAAAGGGTGCCTTCACAGTGAGCGGGCTTCAAGCCTCCAAGGACTGCGGGCTGGCTCGCTCGCTCGTTGCTTGCGGCAGCAGCGTCACGCGGATGAGGATGCACCGATGGCTTGATGGAACAATCAGCACAAGGACTGTTGACAATTGATCGGGTGCACATGAACTGTTTGATGTCTGTCAGGGGCTCTATTGATGGGTCGGTCGGGTCAGAGCTTGTTCTCCTCTTCCTCGCAGAACGAGAACCAGTCGGCGCCGTCTTCCCTCGCATTGTCCTCCATGGCCGTGCTGGGCTTCCGGGCACCCCGGCGAGATGGTCACATCGCGGTTCGTCTGCTCGTCTGATATTTGAACGGCCTGCCTGTGGGGCTGATGCGCTCAGACCACCGACTTTGCGTCATCTCGGTGTCAAGCGCAGGCACCCAGCTCGGACAATGAGGAACGGCCGTCGAGCTGGGTCTTCATCCGGTGGGAGTGCCGACTGGGACCGTGACATGCTGCACTCTTGGTCGGCGTTAGGACAATGGCATCGATGGGATCGTTACGCCCGCCCATGGGCGGTCGCTGCATTGTACCCCCTTGGCGCGTTTCAAAGTGTTCGAGAAAGAATTCGTTGTTCGTAGGAAAGAGGTGTGGGAGGGAAGAAAGAGGACAACGGACGACTGACCTGTGTTCTGTGTTGTATATGCGAGGCACCATCAGATTATTGTCCTCCGCGTGGCGAGGCCCTGAACGGCCCGCTCCCTTGCTCTGCTGCACTCTCCGCTGCTATCGTTCGTCCTACCCTCCTGGCCTCCTGTGGTCTCGTAGCCAAGCCTTCATTGCTGGATGAAGCAGCGCAGCACAGGTGGGGACTAGCTGGACAAGGTTGAGCTTGAAACGAGGACGGGTTGGCCGGATCATCGGATCAAAAGGCGACCAGAGAACGACTTTCGGCCCAACCGTGGATCATCAGCGAGCGTGGGCCAGACGGTCCTCCTAGCTGCTCCACGTCTGGGCAATGCATCTGATGGACCTGTGCAGTAGCTTGCACAGGATTTGATTTGGTTTTCGAGAGTCAAGGCGGAGTGATACCGCGCGCTAGCGCCAAGAGTCCAAGAGTGGTGGCATCGCTTGTCCTCTGGCCCGCTCGATGCGCCCGCGGCGAGCAGAATACGGGAGAGCAGAGAGGGAGCCAAGGGAAGGGTGTGTGTCGTCGTCACCGAGCCGATGATGCTACAGCGAGGTTGTGCCGGTCATGGCTACTAGTCACAGCTAGGAGATGCTCTTGCTATTCGTCTAATCGCTGTAGTGGTCTGTCCAGTGACCAAGCCTTTGCATGTGACTGTCTCCCGTGTCCGCGCCGCAACCTTGCTTTGGGCAAGTCTCGATCGCTATGAGAGGTGTGGCCCAGCCACGGCTAATATCCCAAGCAACCCGCTGTGCACGCCTGGGTCTGCCTTGCGGGTGACTGCTGGATCAGGAACACGATCTGCCCCTACTGACCTGGCAAATCGCAAGAGCGGCAGTGTACCGCGAGTACCGGGCCCCTGAGGAACAGAGTTACCATCCACCCAAACCAACCCACCTGCTCATTCTTGAACTTTTCCGTTCACAATCATCAGCACTCATTTGCCGCCCAACCATCTCTCACCTCACATAGACGCTCGCTTCGTCCTTCTGGACAGCTCGACGATCGTGATAGCGTTCTTGGATCTCGGGGATCGCATCTCCCAAGCTATCCGGGCGCAAGGGCTCCAGGCACTCATCCCTTTCCATCCATCCCACACCTTCCTTTCCCTTGGTCTCCTCCATTCGGACATCTTGGCGCATCGTGGCCACCACGTTGCTGTTGCCTCTTTGCGTCAGGCTCGGCTGATCATGTCCAACCGCCCTCGCCACACATAGCGTAGCACTCGTACTCACCGACATACGCGATCCCGCAGGACCTCGACTGCGCCGCCCATCGAGCCTAACCGACCATGTCGCTCCTCCCACGCTTTTTCGCTCGACCACGGACAGCCGCCCTTCTGTGCATCATCTTCGTCCTCGTCGTCTTCCTGCTTCACTCGGGACCGACCGGCGACGAGCTTGACCAGGAATACGCGCCATACAGGCCAACCAAGCAAGGCTCGCAGCATTGGGACGACTGGGCGGACGATTTCGAGGAAGATGTGCCTTCGCCCAGCAAGCCCGGCGGCGGCAGTGGGGTCGGCGGGTGGCTCAAAACTGGGAAGCTAGGACTGGAGGGTTTGGGATTGACAGGCAGCGGGAAGAAGAAGAAGACTCTGCTCGTCACCGGCGGCGCTGGCCAATTAGGTGCGCCAATGTCCCCACAGCGTCGGCTAGCCATCGGCAGTGATCGCTGACGTCCAGGCCAAGCGCTCGTCAATGACCTCTCGTCCGACTACCTCGTACATGTCGTCGATGTGCAGAAACGGCCCGTGACGCTGCGGAAATCGAGCAACATTGTCTATCATCGCGGATCTATCCTCGAGCCCTCAACGCTCCTCTCATCCCTCTTTACTTCGGTCAACTTTGATGGGGTGATCCATCTCGCGGCCGTCTCCCTCGAGACGTGGTGCTCCCCGAAAGAAGCCGAGTGTCTCAAGGTCAACGAAGGCGGTACACAGGCTGTCCTGGATCAGATCAACAGTTTGCGGCAGCGTCAGAAGCGAGCTATCCTGGGCTGGGGCAAGGTCTCTTCGGTTCCATGGATCATCTACGCTTCGTCAATGGACGTCTACGGGAGCTCCGAGATGGTCAACCCCAGTGTGGACGAAGAGTCAGACCGGAACCCGACCACTGCTATCGGACGCACCAAGCTGGCTGGGGAGAAGCTCATCGAGGCTGCAGGATTCTCGCCATCGATTGCGCCAGTCGCCGTGCCTATACCCGACGCGGAAGAATTGGAGAAGAGAGCACCCTCCAGTGGTGGTGGCCAGGCTCCTATTCGAGCTGCCATCGTCAGATTCAGCGACGTCTATGGGTTTCCCCAATCGACCGCTATCACTCAGCAGTTCTTCCCGGCGCTCATTATACATTCGATCACATCGACCGCCATTCAATATTCGTCTGATGCGCACCCTATGGACCTTCTCCACGTCGATGATGCGATAGAGGGGATGAAGAAGATCATGGCTCGACTGGGATCTGAGCAAGATTCTCTGGCTGGGGGTGTGGCAACGTACAATCTCGTTTCTGGCGGCAAGCGTTGGACACAGGAGGAGGTTGTGGACCTCGTCCGCGCGCAGACTGGGACGATGTCTCCTGTGCGTGACATGGGCGATCACAAGTCGTCCTTTGCAGGAGTGGCCGAATACTCGAACGCCAAGGCGTCCAAGGAGCTCGACTGGCAGCCTGCTACGTCCCTCGCCGTTGGACTCGGCAAAGCCGTCACCCAGCTCTCCTCCGAGATGGCCGAATACACGCGCTCTTTCCTGTCCGACAATTGTCCACCTTCAGCCGACTTTCCCGCCCTTGATGCCGAGCCGCGCGAGCAGCCTGAGGATGTTCGCAACAAGGATCTTACCAATCTCCAGGGATGCACTGTCGGCATGGGCTTCAACCATGACGGATGGATCCATCATGTCAAGTGCGAGGACGGACGATTCTGCGGGGCCGATGGGGATAAAGTCGTCTCTTACAACTGGAATGCCAGTGTCTGGTATGTTCGCGTCCAACCCTCGAGCGAAACTCGCGAACGGATGGTGCGCGTGCGCTTCGAGGACGAAAAAGGGCAAGGGACCTTGGGAATATCTGAAGAAAACTGGGACCAAGGAGTGGTGCAGCTCGAGATGTTCCCTCCGGACCAAGAGGAAGATGCGGCAATCCTTGACTTTGACATCGAGGTGAGTCTGTCGCGACAGAATTGGGTATCGCTGATGATCAGGTTCAAGATGGCTCTTCAAACTTACGAGTTGTGGTTCCCCGTTCGGGCCAGCAACTGCACGCCGTGGCGAACAGCACCGATAATTCGACCTTCTTCGTCATGGAGCACATGGCGGACAGCGAGCACTTTGATATGCGCATGACGGTCATTTGCTGTCCGAAAGAAGGCGACTGGCCGCTGCTCCTGGACGACTTTGAGACGGCCGATGTGCTGTACGGACACACCGGTCAGATCCCCTTCAACGCCTCGCGGCGTATGCATCAGTGCAGCCGCGCCGAGCGGGCTGTGGGGTACAACTATGCTCGCTTATCCGCCGAACAACGCGCTTTGGACGCTATGGCCAGTCCGCCGGAGCTGGGAGAATCGCTCCAGGACGCACTGCAGGTCTCGAGAGAGCTCAGTGTTCGTGCGGACGACTGGGGCTTGAAAGAGCTGCCGCCGTGCTGGAACGATTGCGACTCGCCGACCATCTGCATTCAGACGGGTGACTGTCGATGCGTCAGGGCGGATGGATGCAGGTCCAAGCGCGACAACCCGCTCTTGACGAATCTCCGGACCGTCATCAATCCCATCAAGTCATTGCTCGAAGGGAACAAGCTGGCGACCGTAGTGGCGAAGAAAGACTGGAGGGACGTGCTCCTTCCCGAAGCGCGGGACTCGCTCGTCGCTCAGCCCGACTTTCCCAAAGTTCACGTTGTCACTGGCTATCCGGGTGAGGCGGAGATCGAAGCTGCCGAATGCCACAAGCTGCACGACCGACACTGCTTCTCTGCGGACAACATCATGTACCGCGCCATGCGGCATATCAGTGTCCCCGCCAAGGATGCGGATCTGATCGTCCTACCGCTATACGAGCAGTGCACCGGGCAGCCGTTCATGATGCACGACATGGTCGCGTATGCGATGAAGACCATCCCGGGGGTGTTGATCCAGGAGAAGAAGCTGGCATTTGTTTTGACGCACGACTGGGGAGTGTGTGTCAGCTTTGCATGGTGAGAAAACCTGTGTCAGGCAGAGTGGGAGCTGATTTGGAAGGGAGATCTGGTCGGCAAGGGGCGAAGCGGATCTGCATCCGGACTGGCTGCTCCGAAACGCGTTGGTATGGTCTGTGCAGGGCGACTACAACTCGCCATGCTACCGACCGGATCAAGACATAGTAGTACCTGCGCGTACGTGTCGGTCTAACGACCTCCTTGAACATTTCGGCGATCTCAAGAAGGTACCGGCAATGCGAGAACGACCAAAGCTCTTGTCGTGGTCCGGGACGTACTGGGGTACGGGGAAGAACACGCGTTTGCGCCTCACGTGCGAGCGTGGCGGCGCGGGAATGCGAGAACTCGTCCCGGGAGGGGGACCTCAGAGCTCGTGGTACAACTGGGACTACATGGGCGAACTGAAGAATGCTCGGTTCTGCCCTCAGCCAACGGGTATCGCTGGTGAGTTTTCGTTTAAGTCTTGATGAGAGTGCCATTCGCTGAGTACAGGCTGGTCTCCGCGGACAAATGACGCTATTTACGCGGGGTGCATCCCTGTCCTCACTGCCGAAGGTTCTCACTACCCCTTCGCCGACTTTCTCGACTGGTCCAAGTTTTCCATTCGAATTAAGCCGACCGAGCTGGACGAGATTGAGCGTATCCTCGCTGCTATCCCGCTCGAGCAGCTCGAGGAGATGCAGGCCAACCTCATGTTGGTACGAGATGCGTTCTTGTACTCGAGCGACGAGAGTCCCGAGGACGAGCTGGACAGACACGGGCCGCTATTCTTCGCGCTGCACCAGGCCAACGTGCGCCTGCGGACGAAGTACCCCGTGGGAGAGAAGGGCGTCAGCGCGGACACGATTTACCGCCAGCCTATCTCTGAGATCAAGCACCCAGAGTTGTTGCCGACGTAGATGGGGGAAGGGGCCGGGCGCCTCGGCAGGGGCGACATCGAGGACATTGCCAGTGTGGCGCATAGCGGGGTAGTCTTTGGATCTTTGGTATGAGTCTATGGTATGGGGTATTGGCAATTGTCTGCTCGAGGTCCCGCTCTCGGGCGGGGTCGCAAACTCTGGTGTCTACCATGTTGTGTTGCGCACTCTCCCGCTGGTTCCCAATCTGAGAGGCCCCGGTCAAGATCGGCGGTGCAGGTTGTGGAGGAGGGAGGATGGAGGCGGCTGTGACAGGGCCCCATCAGGAGTAGTCTAAGCCAGGCCACACGCCACATTGTTCCTTCACCTTGACCTTCAAGGGGGAAGCGAGGGAGCGATCGTCCCTCGCTGTATCTGATTTGTCGGCGTCGTTCGGCTGTCTCGGTCGAGGATGTGAAGAAGATAGGGTAGTCACCCGGGTGCAGCGTTGCCGGTGGAAGATTACCGGCGGTTGTCTGGTGTTTGGTGTTGTAACATGTGGGGGAGCGTCGTCTGTCCGGGTGAGATCGTCGAGACAGGCAGAGAAGCAGAGAAAGTCCAGGTCAGTCAGAGGAAGCAAGCATATCTTTCTTCCCTAACTCGGTCTTGGGCTATGTAGCCGGGAGGCTTGAACCGCCCTGACTAACCTGACTAGAGACTAGAGAGAAGAGAGAGAGAGAGATCTTTCCGATCAGAGCAGCCCTCTTCAGCCTGCGCAGCGCTCAATCTCCGTCTAGGTGCCCGATAGTGCCCGATGGGTGAGAGGGGCATGCGATGGTGTCCTGGTGGGCCTGGCAGGAGCGTGGCTGCGAGGGAGATGGATATATAAACCCTATGCGTGGTGGCCGTCGCTTCTCCCCCCTTACCTACCTACCTATCATACTCCTTGCTCTCATTCAGTGCTCTCTTTGTGATTATTCTACCGTGTCGCTTCGGTGCTTCACATCGGCCGTCGTCGGGATTACACGTTGCCGAGTCCGAGTCAGGGTCCCATCAAATCTCGTCACCCACCCCAACCCTGCCCCATGTCCGGTTCAATCCTCTACCGGTCTGTCCACTCGGCGCCCGCCCTCTCTTCCAGCGTTGGCCGAGCACTCGCTGCTTCTAGGCCTGGTGGGACAGCTGTCACCACACACATATATACCATCGCCAGAGGAAGAGGAAGTGGATCCCCGCCTCACTTCACACGTCCATCCAACCCCAATCACAACAGCTACAGATACTGCTCCAACATGCCCCACATCCCCTCGACCCAAACAGCTGCGGTCGTGCCGAAACTAGGCGGCGAGCTCGAGATTCGCTCCTCGCACCCCGTGCCATCCCTCGACCAGCTCAAACCGGGCGAATGTCTCGTCAAGATCTCCCACACCGGCGTGTGCCATACCGACCTGCATGCCAAGCTCGGCGACTGGCCCGTCAAGCCCAGCGTGCCCCTCATCGGCGGACACGAGGGCGTCGGGGAGATTGTGGCCATCGCCGAGGGCACAGAGGCGTCGCCCGTCAAGGTCGGCCAGAGGGTCGGCATCAAGTGGATGGCGGATAGTTGCAGGGACTGCGAGTTTTGCCGCAAGGGATTGGAGATGAGTACGTCCTCCCCCACTTCACTTACAAGCTCAGTATTGTATGCTGATGATGCCTAGCCTGCCCCAATGTCAAGCTCAGTGGATACACCGTCGACGGTGAGTGACCTCGCGACGTACAGCACCTTCGGGGCCGTCGGCGCTGATGCCGCAGGCACTTTCTCCCAATACGTCCGCAGCTTCGTACACCACGTCACGCCCATCCCCGACGAGCTCGACTCGGCCGGCGCAGCATCCCTCCTCTGCGCAGGTGTCACCACTTACAAGGCCCTCAAAGTGTCCAACACCATCGTAGGCAACTGGGTCGCCATCCCCGGTGCGGGCGGTGGTCTCGGCCACCTGTGTGTCCAGTACGCAGTCGCCATGGGTCTCAAAGTCATCGCCATCGACACGGGCAAGGAAAAGGAAGAGCTGTGCAAGTCGTTGGGTGCTTCAGTCTTCCTCGACTTCAAAGAGGAGAAGGGTGAGTTTCACTTTGTTGGCTAGACTGGTGGCTCGCTCCGCTCGCTCGTTCGCCGCTGACTCGCAGACCTCGTCAAAGCCATCCAAGACGCCTCGGACGGTCTCGGTCCCCACGCAGCCGTCGTGGCTTCCGCCTCGGCCGGCGCGTACAAACAGGCAGTCGACTACCTCCGACCAGGCGGTACCCTCGTGTGCGTCGGCATGCCCGACTCGGACATTGGCATCAACGCATTCTGGACAGTCTACAAAGCCATCCGCGTGCAGGGCAGCTACGTCGGGAACCGACAAGATGCCGTCGAGGCATTGGAGATGGGTCGCGATGGCAAGGTCAAGGTCGTTTACCAGACCCGAAAACTCAAGGACCTCAAGCAGTGAGTGCCCTCTCTCCCTACTGTGATCATTGGCCGAGGCTTACTGTAGAACCTACGAGGACCTCGAGGCGGGCAAGGTCGCCGGCCGTATCGTCTTGGAGATGACCGACTAGGTCTCTTCAACACTGCAGCTTCATCTTCCTTTGTATATATATGCCCAGCCCCCGTCACAAAAGCAAAGTCGTGCAGAGTGCAGACGTAGTCCAGTTGTGTATACAGTGATTGCAGAGTCCAGGAGACCAGTAAACAGTCGAGTCGAATGCATAACATTTCGTCTAGTCGCCGTTGAAGGCTGTGTCCCGGATGTACATGTCGTGTGGGGGGTATGTAAATGCTGAAAATTGCTGATGTTGAATGCCCGAATGTCTCTGTAACCTATCTAGTCTCTCATGCCATCTACACTTCTCCTCCGCCTCTCCGCCTCCGGAGACGGCTTAGAACAACCCCTCAATCTCCCCCGTCTCGGGGTTCAAATCGATATCGTAAAAGCCCGGACGGGTCGTTAGACCAGGCATGGTGCTCATCTCACCGACGAGCGGGTAGACAAAGCTCGCACCAGCGCTCAAGCGCACGGCCGTGATGGGCAGCGTGAAGCCAGTCGGCACGCCCTTCTTGCTGGGGTCATCGCTGAGACTCAAGGCGGTCTTGGCCATGCAGATCGGCAGGGCAGAGTATCCCTGCTTTTCGTAGCGCTCCACGCTCGCCTGCGCCTCGGGCGAGAGAGACACGCCGGCGGCGCCGTACATCTCCCGAGCGATGATCTCCATCTTGGCCACGAGCGGAAGGTTGAGGTCGTATAGGAATCGGAAGTTGGACGGGGCGCGGCAAGCCTCGACGACCGCTTCGGCGAGCGGGACGGCACCCTCACCGCCGCGTGCCCAGTGGTTCGACGGTACAGCCGCGTCAGCACCGACGGACAAGGCGTACTTCTGCACGAGGGCAATCTCGGCCTCGGTGTCGTTCCTGTTTGTCAGTGATCAATGACCGACCTGGAATGCACACGCCAGACTTACGAGAACTTGTTGATCGCGACGATCACCTTGATGCCGAAACGTTTCGCGTTCTCGATATGTTTGCCCAGGTTGCCGCAGCCCTTCTCGAGCAAGTCCAGGTTCTCCTCGGTGTACACCGCGTCGAGGGGCTTGCCGGGCGTGACGGCCGGACCACCACCGTGCATCTTGAGAGCACGGATGGTCGCCACGAGCACGACAGCATTAGGCATCAGGCCACTGACACGGCACTTGATGTTGCAGAACTTCTCCATGCCGATATCCGCACCGAACCCAGCCTCCGTAATCACGTAACCGGACCGATCCTCGTCATCACCCTTCTCGATGCCGGCAAGCTTGAGGGCGATCCGGTCTGCGATGATGGAAGAGTTGCCGTGAGCAATGTTGGCGAAAGGTCCGGCGTGCACAAAGACCGGGGTACCCTCGAGCGTCTGCATGAGCGTGGGCTTGATGGCGTCCTTCATCAAGACGGCCATGGCACCGGCGCAGCCAATGTCCTCGGCGGTGATCGGGTCACCGGACTTTGACGATCCAACGACCATGCGGCCCAGACGGGAACGCATGTCCGCGAGGTCCTTCGACAGCGCCAAAACAGCCATGCACTCTGACGCGACAGCAATGTCGAACTGGGTCTGTCGAGTGAGACCCTTCTCAGTGGGCGCCTGGCCAACGGTGATGGATCGCAAGTATCGGTCGTTGGTGTCCATCACACGGTTCCAAGTAAGAGTGGCAGCGTCAATGTCAAGACGAGCGAATTTGGCCGCCTCCTCCTCGGTCAAGTCACTCGGGTTGGTCTTGTCGATGCCGAGCTTCTTGAGACGGACCAGCATGGGCTTCGAGAATGTGCGGACACCCTTCTTCGGTGGGCACAGGCGGTTGAAGAGCGCCTTGTCCGACTGAGTGGCCTCGTGGAACATCCTGGCGTCGATGGCCGCGGCCAAGAGGTTGTTCGCCGCGGACACGGCGTGAATGTCACCGGTCAAGTGCAGGTTGAACTCTGTCATGGGAATGACCTGGGAGTAACCGCCGCCGGCAGCACCACCCTTGACACCGAATGTCGGACCTTGAGATGGTTGTCGGACACAGGCGATGGCGGCCTTGTGGAGATGAGCGCCCAAAGCCTGGGCAAGACCGATGGTGGTGGTGGACTTGCCCTCGCCGAGCGGAGTAGGAGTGATACCAGCAACGACGATGTACTTGCCGTCTTGGCGGTCCTTGAGTCTGTCAAGGATGCTGAGCTCAATCTTGGCCTTGTACCTGCCGTAGCTCTCAAGCTCGTCGGCCTGCACACCCATCTCGTCGGCAATGGTAGCGACGGGCTTGGGGACCTGTGCAACGGCAATCTCAATGTCGCTCGGGACCTTGTCCAGCATCTTCAGGGGTAGGGGGACGACCTGACGCTGACGGGCGGTCTGCCATTGGCGCTTGGCAGCTTCGAAAGTGTTGCTCATGAGGAGCGCGACGGTCATAGGGCCGACACCACCTGGGACAGGGGTGATGTAGCTGGCGACCTTGGCCGCAGACTCAAAGTGAACATCACCGACGAGGCGCTGGCCGCTCTTCTTCGAGGGGTCCGGCAGGTAGTTGATGCCGACGTCGATGACTACAGCACCGGGCTTGAGCCACTCGCCGCGCACAAACTCGGGAATGCCAATAGCAGCGACGACAATGTCGGCGTCCTTGAGGATCGCCTCAAGGTTCTTGGTCTTGGAGTGGCATTGCGTGACTGTGGCATCGCGCTTCCTGAGCAGAGCCGCGACGGGCGTGCCGACAATGTCGCTGCGACCAAGCACGACGGCGTTCTTGCCAGCGACATCGACGCCAGTCGAGTCGATGAGCTTGATCACGCCGGCCGGGGTGCAGGGGGTGAAGTACGGCTCACCGCCTCGCGAGTTGAGCAGACCGATGTTCTCGGGATGGAAACCGTCGACGTCTTTCAGCACAGACACCGAATCGACCACTGCCTTTTCCTCGGTTTTGGTCGCGCCTTCAAGCGGGAGCTGCACGAGGATACCGGAGATGGACTCGTCCGCATTGGCCTTGCGCACGAGCTCGGCGATCTGCTTGACACCTGTCCCCGGCAGTGCGCCAGCCTCCTCGTCCGAAGGAACGTGGAGGTGCGAGACGGTCATGCCGCTCTCCTTGGCCGCCTTGTCCTTCATGCGGATGTAGGTCGACGACGCGGGGTTGGAACCGAGCTGCAGGATGGCGAGGTGGGGCGCATGGAAGGTAGGGTTGGATTTCTGGAAAGCGGCGATCGCATCGGACGTCGAGGCGCGAAGCGCTCTATCTCATCAGCACTAGTCTTGACTAGGGCAAAGTGGGCAAGCTAGCAAAGAAGCAACAATGGAAGGAGGGGGTAAGGGGGAAGCTCACTTGGCGATGCCCGTGCCGTCAATCAGCTTGGCCCCTCCGACCTGCTCGCCCATGGGATCGTCTGCCGACATGGTCAACCGTCTCTCGTTCTCGCGATGAGCAAAAGACGACAGAGATCTGCGGCCCTCAAGCTTAAGATGGGTGCTGGTGGTCCTTGCGGAGATGACCGGATGATTCGGCAAAGTGGTCCGTGGTGTGGCAATGACGGTGGGCTGGAAAGAGCTTCTGACGACCGGACGTGTGGCGATGAGTCGTCTTTGCAGGCGTGCAACGTGCATGGGCACGTCGTCCGAGCTCAGAAGCGATTGAATCTGTTCAACTGGTCGAGATGAGCCGCGATAGGTGTGACCCCGTACGAGTAAAGTCGATCCGGAACTGCGTCGAAAATTGGAAAACATTTTCCGAGTCCTTTTTTCCAACACTCCAAAAGCAGGGATTTCCAAGATGATACACTAGGCCCGCCTCGTCGTACCCCGAGGACAGCCTGTTGAAGGCGTCGACGATTGGACTCTGACGTCTACGAGATGATTCAGACAAAGGCAAGATGCATACACGGCTGCCCTCTTGATCACAAGCGAAGTTTTTCCACGCCAGAAGCAAACGATCTTCTCACGTGGCCGCCGCAGCCGAAGTTTCGATGCTCCCGTTCACTCCGCCTTTGCCGGATACCGTCAGAGCGTCATCCTCGGCTTCTGGTGGTCCAGTCCTCTTGTCGAGCTTTGGAATGGCAACGAAACCCAGTCGTCTTGTCAATGTCCCTTGCATGAGACCGAAGAAAATGGCCATGACCGTACAGGTCATGATAATGACATTGTACGGCATCGAAAAGTCGGGAGTCGGCACGTCGAGCAGTAGCCGCGAGGTGTGAATTCTCCTGCGACTGGACTTACGGTGGTCTATCGCCCCGAGTTTCATATCTTGCGACTCGAGGTTGTCCTCGCCATCGATGTCGAGAAGCGTCAAGACGCCCGAAGGGATCTCTCGCCCTCGCTCGGCATCTGGCCGATGTTCGGTGTACTTGAGCGTGAGCTTGGTGAAGGGAATGCGGATGACCAGAGTCGAGTTGGCCGGTACGACTATACTGAGATGAAGAGTGGTGGTTGAGACCTTTGGCGGGTACGCCGGGTGATAGCCCATTTTCGTAAGTAGGTCGGCTTTCAAATCAGCTGTGATCAGACATGCTTTCAAAAACTCACGACGACTGCCAGAGGTACCTTCTATTCGCAGCGAAATCTCGCTCAGCCATCCCTTGACCCACTGAGGCCAGACTTCGCTGTATATGGCAAACCTGTCACTCTCGGCTTGGTTCGCTATGCGCACCAGCAGCGTGCCGTCTTGAGCCACAAGATTTGTAGCAGTCCGTGAAACGCTCATCGAGGGTGGAGTGAATGTTCTGGCTAGAAGCTCAGCTGACGTCCTCACAAGTTGACCTCGCTCACGATAATGAAAACGCTCTTCACCGTCCCACCAGAATCGCATGTCTTTGCCGATCGATGCGTTGTCCGAGAGATCCCATTCGACCACCTCCCGAGTCTTCCCGTCGACCCACTCAAGGGTGCTCCGACCCTTCGTATCCATGCTCAAACCACCTGGGGGCATGATGAGGCGAAGAACGGAGCTTTGAGCTTCGGTAAACGGTCGAGGCAGTCCTTGTCGGAAGACAGAGTGTAGTGAGAAAGTTCTGCTGCCTGTATGCCGAGGCGGTATTTGGTCGACGACTCCTTCCCACCAGCCTCGCCAATGCCCAGGTTGAGAACCCCTAGGCATCACGATCTCGATGCCTTCTGACTGGAAGCTCCATGAGAGGATGACATGCGGATTGGCGAGAAGGGCCGAGAGTCCTGAAAGACCTTTGGAAGGCAATAGGGACAGGAACGGTGTGAGGTTCTCGGTGCAGAGCTGCTCTGTGGGTTGAGGGAGGTAGAAATGCGTCAAGTCTCTCTGATCAGTACAAGAGGGGGCACAGGAACTACACTGACTATCCGACTCGTGAAAGGGCGGAAAGATATCACCGAACGCCTTTGATGTCTCTCCTTCATCATTAGGGCCCAGATTGGCGCAAAATAGACCGCCAAGCGCGTGAGTGACGCTCGTCCATGCTTGCTCCTTCCTACAGGTCAGTATGAGGAGTCAGATCATCAGGAGCACCAACTCTTTGAATGATTTGTCACCTCCAAGCCAGCCTCTTATTTCTCCCCCTCCGCCTCCCGTCTCATAGTGCAGCGGGCCTGCCTCGCCCCATCGTCGCTGATGCCATTGGCCGGAGCTGAATGAGATGGTCAATTCGGACACATCGTTCTGTTCCAACGGAAGCAGTAAGCTCGGAGGAGTCAGCGAATTATGATACTGTGCTGCCATGTCAGCTCTGACCAAGCTCGGGACCGCACATTTACGTATGGAGGAGGAACGCGAGGGAGACGAGAAATGCGTGGTGAACTCGAATAACACCGAGAGCTTGCCATCCGGGAGAGGGTGTAGAGTCAAGCTTTCATGGAATGAGTCGCTAGAGATACTCTCTGATGCCCATGCCGGGGCGAAAAGCGATATCAAGAGCGAGCTCAGCAGCATGACCGCCGCTTGCTACGCCTGTAAATGCAACAGCAAGCAGCGACCACAGGTGGACGTTGCGCTCGGTCCTCCACCTGGAATATTCCCTGGACCTATTTTCGTCATTTCCTCCCAGACGCCTCCACGCGCCAGGACTTGCGACGCACCGAGCGCTTTCGAAAGTCGAATTCGGCGAGAGATTGCTTCATCATCGTCAAGTACAGGTGCAACATGGCCGCAGTAGCATCAGCACCAGCACCGGCCGCAGCCGCCGTTGGCGGTGGCATATCCGACTCGCACTTCAGCGACAAGGCAAGTACCATTATGACACTTGGACTGAGCTCGGACGCTGACCAGTTTAGGGCAAGCCGACCGAAGTACGCCTGTCCAACATGAACGCAGCAAAAGGTGAGTTATGAGCAGGAGAAATGTAGAAGCTGCTGACTCTGTAGCCGTGTCGGACGCTGTGCGAACGAGTCTGGGCCCGAAGGGAATGGATAAGATGGCAAGCTTGTCATGTCTGGCGGTGGCATAAGCTGACTGTTCAGATTCAGACCTCGACCGGGGAGGTGGTCATCACCAACGATGGTGCGACTATCCTGAAGCACATGGCTGTGCTTCATCCTGCTGCACGTATGGTGAGGTCTTTCTCTCAATGCTAGGTCTCGCTCACGACACAGCTCGTTGAGCTATCACAAGCTCAGGATATCGAGGCTGGTGATGGTACTACTAGTGTGGTAGTATTGGCCGGTAGCTTGTTGGGAGCGGCGGAGAAGCTGTTGGCACAGGGTCAGCTAGTTGAGACTTCAGGTCTCGCTCAGCTGACAAGTAGGCATCCACCCTACGACGATAGCACAGTCGTTCCAGAATGCCGCTTCGAAAGCGGTCGAATTTCTGGAGGAGACGAGCACGCCAGTAGATCTGAACGACCGGGACTCTCTTCTCCGAGCCGCTGGGACGTCGCTCAACTCCAAAGTCAGCTTCCGTTGTTTTGGTGCTGCGAGACTGACCCCTAGATTGTATCACAATATTCGTCGACATTGGCACCCATTGCCGTCTCTGCCGTTACTCGCCTGGTGACATCGACATCTTCCAACGTCGACCTGAGGGATATCCGGATAGTGAAGAAAGTGGGAGGGACTATCGAGGACACGGAGCTGGTGGAAGGATTGGCTCTCAACCAAAGCGTCATCGCTAGTGCTGGTGGACCGACGCGGGTGGAGAAGGCGAAGATCGGTCTGATCCAATTCCAGCTGAGCAGCCCCAAGCCCGATGTAGGTCGTGTCCCGTCATATCGCTCTCGTGCTGACAATGCAGATGGACAACCAGATCGTCGTGAACGACTACCGACAGATGGACAAGATCCTCAAGGAGGAGCGACAATATTTGCTCAATCTGTGCAAACGGATCAAGAAGACGGGCTGCAACGTGCTTCTCATCCAGAAATCAATTCTTCGCGACGCCGTAACCGACCTCTCCCTGCACTTCCTGTCCAAGCTCAAGATCATGGTCATCAAGGACATTGAGCGAGACGAGATCGACTTTATCGCCAAGTCGACCGGTGCCAAGCCAGTAGCGGACATCGAGGCGTTCACAGAGGACAAGTTGGGATCTGCAGAGCTCGTCGAGGAAACCAGCCAAGCAGGCGCAAAGGTCGTAAAGGTGACCGGTGTACGGAACCCTGGCAAAACGGTCAGCGTTGTGTGCACTGGTGCAAACGCCCTTGTTCTGGAGGAGAGCGAACGGAGTCTGCACGACGCGCTCTGTGTGGTGCGGTGTCTGGTGAAGAAAAGGTGGGTGATTCGCAGACACGCCACGCACATACTCATGGTCAGGGCACTCATCGCTGGCGGTGGCGCACCCGAGATTCACGTATCGCGATTGATGACTCAACACGCTCAGACGCTCAAGGGCAAGGAGGCGTACTGCTGGCAGGCGTTTGCCGAGGCATTGGAGATCATCCCTACGACGTTGGCGGAGAACGCGGGTCTGAACCCGATCGCCATTGTGACGGAACTGCGGAATAAACATGCAATGGGAGAACGGAATGCGGGCATCAACGTGAAAAAGGTGAGCTGTGGTTGGCAGCCCCCTGCGCGTGGCTGACTCGTAGGGAATCATCTCAAACATCTTGGAGGAGAATGTGGTGCAGCCGTTGTTGGTGTCGACATCGGCATTGGAGCTGGCGACCGAGACTGTGGCATTGATCTTGCGCATAGATGACATTCAAGTGGGTCGGCTTGTGCGTGTATCGAGTGATGCTGACGGGCAGTTTACGAGATAAGCATTGCATATGGATTCATGCAGCACAGTGTACAAGAGGTGGAGTTAGCCTAGGTTCATGCGCTTTGAGATTGACAACCGGGTCTTGACAGTAAAGACAGTAAAACAGTAAGACTTGAAAATCAGCACACTCGGTTCAAGACTTGTCGGCCGTCAAATATGTCAGCAAGCTGGTCGATGGCTTGCAAGCAGACATCAATCTGAGCCTCGACCGTGCTGCCGCCCCTGCTCATCAGTGCGAGATTCCAAGCCAGAACCAAGCACTCATACTCACATGTGAGGTGTGGCGACAAAGTTGTCCAGATCCATCAAACCATTCATCTTGCTCTTCTCAGCGGGCTCATGCTCAAACACATCGCTCGCCGCCGCTCTGACCGTCTCCCCCCACTTGAGTGCCTCGCACAGGGCACGCTCATCCACCACGGCCCCGCGGGACATGTTGATCAGTACGCTACCGCGTTTCATCACCGCCAGCTCGGCGGCGCCGACGAGGCCGCGCGTCTGGGGTGTGAGTGGGCAGTGGAGGCATACGATGTCGCTTGATTCTAAGAGAGAGGCTAGGGCGGTGTGGCGCGTGTGGGGCAGGGCGCCGGAGGGGTCGTGGGCTGTCCACCGCGTTGGGGGAGAGGTGGGGGAGAAGACGAGGATGGGGCATGCGAAAGCCGTCTGCGGTGTTAGTCCACCAGTCTACGCACACATGAGTACGTCTCAAGCAGGATGGAGGAGCGAGAAGAGATGGCAGAACATGGAGGAGGGGAGGACTCACGTGGAACAGCTCGGCGGTACATCGAGCCGTACTGCCCATCCCTACCACGCCCACAGTCTTACCTCGTACTCCATGACCCAGATGATCTAGACTCTGAAGCACCTCGCCCGCACGAAGACGCCGGTCGAGCGAGACGACGCGCCGCATGACTGCGAGCGTGAGAGCGAGCGTGAGTTCAGCAACGGCTGACGCGTTGGCCCCAGGGCAATCTGGGCTCAGCTATCCCATCTAGACTCGTCACGCTCTCAAAGGCCATCCTCTGCACGGATGAGGGTCGAGGGGGTGGGTGTGAGGAGCGATGACTCACTGGTCACTGCTATTTGGCGCTCTCTACATCCTGCCAAATCGATCGAATCGACTCCTACGCCTACTTGAGCGATTCCTACTAGTTTCTGCCCCAAGCAGAGGATATCCTCCGTGATCTTGTTCTGGCGATTCACTGCCATCAGCACCAATTCCCTCAGCCATGCCTCGTAACCAGGCAGTACCACACTACGGAGGTAGAGAGGAAGGTATCAAGGGAAAGCAAGTTAGAAATGAAGGATGGAAGGGAGGAGGAAGGAGGAAGGAGGAAGGAGGAAGGAGAGGGGGACTAACCTATCCCATCAGCCAGGACATACCCCTCTTCCCCCGTCTCTGGACCCAAGACCCTCCCGAACCGCTCGGTGGCATAAGCCAGCGCGGTAGGGTATACAGGATTCGGAAAGAACACCGTGGCCTGTTTAGCGGGCAACAGGGGTTCTGGGGGTGTGGGCAGCGCCGAGATCAGTCCGTCGGACATTGTCATGGCGCTCAGTGGGCTCTGCGGAGTCTGGGGAGTCTGGGGACGTGAACCAGGAGTGGGTGTGCGGGGAGGTGGGAGACGTCCACGCAGGATGTCGAGCGGCTGAGGCGTGTGCATCGTAAACGCTGTGGATGAGGTGGGTTGTGATTCGTGAAGACTGGGAAGGCGAGGTTGAAGAGAGAGAGAGAGGAGGGATGAACCAAGTACGAGAGTCTGCGGGGGCTATATGTATGCCTTGGGGTCCTCGGGTGCTTATCTCCTCTTAACCGCCCGCGTCTTCCGTGCGTCGAACGACATTCATCGTCCACCGGCGGATTCCTCCGAGCCTTATCACCCTCTTTTGTAACGCGTATATATGACGCACTGGACGCAGGCACCTTTACGGCCGTCGACCTTCCACCTCGTCGTTTCATCCCCTCATCCGAGTCTGGACGTTTGAGCAGATGAGAAATTTGTACATCCTTTCACGAGGCGTATCGGTAGACAGACCAACAGTACTGAACACGTCATGTCGTTATCGCCAAACACACCCGACTTCTGACACTTCCACATTCCCCCTGACACGACTTATCCTCCGCTCCTAATTCCTCTCCGCCGCGTCAACTTGAGACAGCCGCACTCTCTCATCACTTCCGCGACTATTGATACCATCCCTGCTTATCAGCTTGGTCGAACACACATGATCCCGCCTACAGGGTACATTCCCCGGCCGTACAGGAGCATCTGGCTGCCGGGCATGTTGTTGATGCCCATGCCACCACCGATACCGCCCATCATGCCGAGACCGACACCGTAATTGTCGGGTGCGGATTGTCTATAGGCGTGTTCTACTCGATGCGCGTCGGCAAAGTCGTCAACCCAGTTGGCAGCAGGCGGCGCCTGGTCGTGAGCTCTGCTCACAGCTCTGCGGTGATCGGGGCACACTAGCCCAGTCAAGAATATCTACTCACACCGAAGTTCATGTAAGGGTCAATTCCCATACTGCGTATCAGCTTTGCCTGTCGGCTGGAAAGCTGCCAACCCGGGATAGCCCCTGTAACGGACGTCAGCTTATATGTCCCGCGCGACTCTCAGAGCTTACCCCATCATCCCTCCATAGCCCATGCTGTAGAGTCTAGTCAGTAAGCCGTCTTTCGCAAGGATGGGGAATGGGACAAGGATCATTCTCACCCGCCAGTCGGGTACCGCGGCAGCTGCGAGTCAGTATTCCCTCATACTTTCGAGTCCGCTCAGGATATGCCTACCCCATATCCACCTCCCATCATTGGAGTCATACCCATACCGCCCATCATTCCAGGGTACATGCCCATACCTCCCATGGGGCCCATTCCACCCATACCTCCCATCATTCCTGGATACATACCGCCCATACCGCCCATGCCACCGTAGTAGGCCTGTCGAGGTCTCCCCTTGTTTTTATCGTTGGCGAGTTTCCATTTAGTGGTGTATTTGTGAGGGCCGGTAGCAGGTTTTTTGGGCAATTTCAGATCCGACGCAGACGGCGGGTAGGCATCCAGGACACCATGGTGCGGGTAGGTATAGTCAGGCGTAACGTTGTGGTGATTGGGAACAGGGAGGATGCTCAGCAATTGTGCCAGCCGATCGGTAGGTCCAGATGGGTCCCGTGGATGGTGGCGACGACGATTCGAGAGCGAAGAAGATCGACCATCGCGAGACATCGTCGAAGGGTATACCGAGTGAGCGTCGTGTTGGGTGGGTGGGCCAACAGAGAGAGAAGCGTGGGTCGAGTCGGGGTAGGACACGGGTTTGGGGTTGAGTTTATGGGTGCGCGTGGTGACCACGTCGAACGTGCGAGATGAGGGAGGGGCAGTATCAGCTACGACTCTTGGGGTGATGGGAAAAGAAGACTGACCATCGTGTGGGAGAATGCGGCAAATTTGATAGGTTCAGCAAGGATTGAGGTCTTGCGTCACAGTTGCTTCGCAGGTTCGTGCTTCGGATAGACCGGAGGCGATACGAGGAAGGGGACAGGGACCGTCGTCCAGGCGACGTTTGCGAGTGTTGCAATGGGAGCTAGAAGCGTTTGAGAGCCACCCTAGGGGAGGCGTCGTCCGTGGGGCGGGGACGCGGAACGTGCTCAGGTAGGCTTGACGACGACGCGTAGTGTGGGGTGCAGGGGAACTTGTTGGAAGGGGGTGAAAGTGCACTTGACGCGGTACTGAGGTGTGAAGGCAAGGAGAAGAGGTCGAGTAGAAGTAATGAAGAGGTATCCGAGTGGGTGGCAATGCGGTGCTGCCGGGTCTTGGTCGATATCGGAGCCGGCTATGACCTCTTTGTGCGCACCGATGTCACAGGTTGGCTGTGCTCAAAGGTGTAGTCTCGAACTGTGTTGCGGTGTCGAGGCGCTGGGAAGAGTCGACGATGAGTAGCGATCAAGTAGTAGTTGTGGATCGACAAGGGTCGAGGAAGAGAGAGGGTCGAGGCCGATCTGGACGGAGATATGTCACTCTGACTCTTCTCCTCGGTCAGGATGGTGGGGGGCTTTGTGATTGTGACTGGGACTGATTGTTTCCGTGACTCTTCCTTGTGATCATCAGTTCCACAAAGAGAGGTCAAAGAGACGCGTGGAAGCTTGTAGGGGCAGGGGCAGGGCGAGAGATGAGGAGCCACAGGGCGTAGGTATGTTGTTGTTGGCCAGAGCGGCATCAGAGGGTGTGTCAGAGGGACAAAGGAGGGTCTCGATGTGTGTCATCGGCCGGAGCTAAGAGAGTATCGGTGAGGTACCATCAGCTACAGGTCAGAGTATGACGCGTCGTTGTTCTACATGGGCGGTGAGTGAGAGCAGCGGCGGGCAGGAGCATTGGCAGACGGGCAGGAGCATTGGCAGACGGGCAGGAGCATTGGCAGACGAACAGTCGCAACAGTGCATCCTTAGATCTCACCAGCACCCCTCGTTCCGCAGATCACGATTTCACAAGAGTTTACGTAATACTCTGATCAACTCGAAATGGTCGGAGGGTAGACCGGAGATCACCGTGTGTGTCCGAAGGAATTTCAGCTTTCAGGCCAAGCGAGGAGGAAGGGGTTGCAAGATGAAAGCAGCAGCAGACACTTCAATCTCTCTCTCTTGCCTTTCATTTCCCTCTTTCTACATCTCATCTCGACTCTTGTAAAAAAAATAGGAAAGATGGCTCCCATCACTCACCCCGCAATCGTCGGTGAGCATCCAGCGAGCTCGAACCTAAGGTGAAGAGCTCATGAGCAGACGGCTGGTTTAGGGAGATTTCCTCGCAATGGCCTGGTAAGTACTGTTGTCCCTTTGTCTCGGCGGAACATGCCAGCATTGAGCATCGTGCTTTGCATGGGAGACGGATAAGCTCTGCAGAGCCGTCGCTGACTAGCAGGCCAGGCAATGACCCTCAAGTCAGCTGCACTTTGCGCAGGCCAAGCTTCTTACTGACGAGCAGGGTCAAGGAGATCTTGCACCATGAGAAGTCTCTGTACCAGGTGAGTGATCGGTACGAGGCCCCACCATGATTACAATACGTCCGTTTCACCTGCTTGTCTCGTGGCGTCAGCAAGCTCGGCAAAAGGACAAGGCTGATCCGTAGGATGTGCTCGTCTTCGCCTCCGAGACCTACGGCAACGTCCTCGTCCTCGACGGCGTCATTCAGTGCACTGAGAGGGACGAGTTCTCGTGCGCAAACTCCGTCTTGTAGAGTCACAGCTGACTAGCAGCTACCAGGAGATGATCACCCACATCCCGATGGCATCTCACCCAAACCCTACGAGCGTGCTTGTTATCGGCGGTGGTGACGGCGGTGTCATTCGCGAGGTCTTGAAGCACAAGACTGTGGAGAAGGTCACCCTTTGCGACATTGACGAGGTGAGCTCATCCCTTCCGACTCGAGCCAGCTCATGCAAAGGCCGTGATCCGAGTGTCCAAAGAGTTCCTGCCCGCCATGTCCGCCTGCTACAAGGACAAGCGGGTCGAGGTGCACATTGGCGACGGCTTCAAGTTCCTGCCCGAGCACAAGGACTCGTACGATGTCATCATCACCGACTCGTCGGACCCCGTTGGCCCGGCCGAGGCTCTCTTCAAGCCCGACTACTTCAAGCTCCTCAAGGAGTCCCTCAAGGAGGGCGGCAACATCTCGACTCAAGCCGAATGCGTCTGGCTTCACCTGCCCTTGATGCGCGAGTTGAAGCAGAACAACTCGAAGATCTTCCCCGTCTGCGAGTTTGCCTACACCACCATCCCCACCTGTAAGTCATTCCTTGGTCTGTGAATCTCGCAGCTCATCTGCAGACCCCTCTGGCCAGATTGGCGTCATGGTCTGCTCCACCGAGAAGGGCCGCCCTGTCTCCACCCCCTTGCGCACTGTCCCCGACACCAAGTACTACAACGCCGACGTCCACAAGGCCTCTTTCACCCTCCCCGAGTTCGCCCGTGCCATGATTGAAGACGGTGTAAACGTGCAGCCCAAGTTCTCCGGCGTTCGCCCGGGCAACGTTCAGCCCAAGACCACCAAGAAGAAGGTTCTCCTCCTCGGTTCCGGTCTCGTCGCTGGCCCTGCTGCCGAGTACATCACCCGCCACAACCACGAGCTCACCGTTGCTTGCCGTACCTACGCCACTGCTGAGGCATTGTGCGCCGACCTCCCGAACGCGACTCCCATGTCGGTGGATGTCGGATCGGCCGATGCCCTGCGACAGGCCATCAAGGGTCACGATGTGGTCGTCTCCCTTGTGCCGTACACCTTCCACGCCAGCGTCATGGAGGCATGTTTGGCGGAGAAGTGCAACATGGTCACCACCTCTTACGTCAACCCTCAGATGAAGGCACTCGAGCAGAAGTTCATCGACGCTGGTCTGATCTGCTTCAACGAGATTGGTGTTGGTGAGTGGAATCATTGCTCACAAGAAAACCGCTAAGAATGTAGACCCGGGAGTCGACCACTTGTGGGCCATCAAGACCATTGACGAGGTCCACCGTGCTGGCGGCAAGGTGCGCTACGACTGCAGAATACGGGAACTCCGCTGACTCGGCAGGTCAAGAGCTTTTACAGCTACTGCGGTGGCTTGCCCGAGCCCAAGGCCGCCGACAACGCCCTCGGCTACAAGTTCTCCTGGTCGCCGCAGGGTGTGCTCATGGCCCTCAACAATGACGGCAAGTTCCTCAAGAACGGCGAGGTGGCCGGTGTCGCCGGCAAGGACCTCATGTCAGCTCAAAGAACCCGAAGGGACGAGCTCAGCTGACCGAACAGGCGATCGGCCAAGCCATACTACTTCTCGCCTGCCTACAACCTGGTATGCTACCCCAACCGTGACTCTTCCGTATTCAAGGAGTTCTACGGTCTCAAGGACGTAGAGAACCTCGTCCGTGGGACATTGCGGTGAGCATGCTTTGCTGGTGTGCGACTGTCGCTGACATGCAGGTACGGCGGATTCTGCGAGGTCATCGAGGCATGGAAGGAGATGGGCCTGATGAACGACTCGCCGGTGGACTACCTGCAAAAGGGTGCCGAGCCAATCGTGTGGGCCGCGCTCCTGGGCAAACTCCTCGGCGTCGAGGCTTCGGAAGAGTGCGTTCTCACGACTCTATTCGTGAAGGTCAATGCTGACTAGCAGCGCCATCTTGGCCAAGCTCAAGACACTCGCCTCGATCCCAGCCGAACAATACAAAATCATCACCTCGAAGTTCCGCCAACTCGGTCTGTTCTCCTCGGCAGCCGTCGCGCAGCGCGGAACGATCATGCGTGCTCTCTCGGCCTTGCTCGAGGAGAAATGTCAGTTCCAAGAGGGCGAAGTGGACATTGTGCTCCTTCAGCACACATTCGAGATTGAGCACAAGGACGGCCGACTCGAGACGATCACTTCGACGCTCGAGGCTTACGGCGACCGTAACGGCGGTCCGTCGGCCATGGCCAAGCTGGTCGGTGTGCCGTGCGGCATGGCTGTGCAGTTTGTCCTGGAAGGCAAGCTCACCAAGCCTGGTGTGCACGCGCCGTACGACGAGGAGACTTGCGCCATGTTCCGCGAGCGCCTCGAGAAGGAGGAGGGCATCACCATGGTTGAGAAGAGCGTCTAAATGTACACGCGTCTTCAGCCCAGGGCAGACGAGTGAAGCGCTTGTATATAGAAGATTGTCCATGCATCGCCGTCATCTCTACTACAGCATCAATCAAAAGTCCTGATGAGCCGAGAGAGCCGCGACGGATGCACACATGCACGATACAACAAGATGTCAGGCATCGACACGTCAAATGTCACGATGTATAGTATCGATCCCTGCCGGTCAGCAACTCTCCGTCGTAGCAAGCAAGTCGGCTCACCCAATATGGCCCATGCCTGCTATATCAGCTTGAGGTCTGGCCACTCTGGGATACTCACCTGGCGAGACGACCCAGGCGCGTTTCAAAGCAGGAGGCAGCGACTCCCGCCGCTTTTTGCGCGAAAAACGCAGCTCGTCCGTGACGCGCGAAACCTCCAACTTGAAGGCTTCCGGATCGGCCCCTTCCAGGACATCCCCGTCATCCGCCACAGTCTCGTCATCTTTCCCATCTGAATGCCGTTCACCGTCCACGTATGTGACCGACAAGTCGGCTTCGCCGGCAGCTTCTCCCATTGTGAGCGAGGAGAGGGGCACCTGAGCTTCGTGTAGTCCAGCGTCGATGGCAGCTGTGACGATCCGTACAGAGGGGAACACGCGATATAGCGCATGCAGCGCTTGTCGAGATACCAGAAAGGCGAGGAAGATGATGTTCTCCTCTGAATTGTTAGGTATGTACTATTGGGTACAGTCCAGCTCACGGGGGATGCCATGATCAAGCAAGACTCGGATAGCCATCACTGAGAGTCAGCTTGTCAATAGATAGACATGTCGTAAGCTGACTGGCTGCTGCACCTGTGCCCATCTGACGATCAGCAAGTTATCGTATGCTCAAGATCGGGACCCACCTGAGAATCAAGCAGCAAGACCCGCACACTGCCACTGGTTTTGCTCTGTTTGATGCACTGCGGAAGATCATTGCTTAGCAGCAAAGGCTCGCCAGTCTTTGGGTCGGACTGGATGAGCATGGCCCCAATCTGCACATCTCTTATCACTCGACGCAGTCCGTGCGAAAAGGGACCGCCTGAACGCAAGATGGAGATACCGACCAACGGCTATGAGATCAGCTTGCTTGCTAGACACACGTGATGTGACTCACGTCGCTGGTCGTGGCCGTGCCGTCGTACTCTACTCCAAGCGGCGTGCGCACGGAATGCTGCTCATATGGAATCAGAGTGAGGGCCCTCTCCACAATCAGGGTGGACAAGCGATCCGCGTAGAAGATGAAGTCGCCACGTTCGGTCGTCTCGTCGCGCAAGATGGTCAAGATTCCCTGAGTGTCAGCGACGGATGTCGCAGTGAATGAAGGCTTACCCGCAGCTGATTTGTCTGTTCCAGCAATGTGACCCCGCGGTGAGAAGTTTCCGTTGGAGAGTGGGCAGTCGACGTGGGTGAACCGCCGGCCTTTCTGTTTTCTTCTTCGCCCATGCGAGCCAGCATATTCCGAAAGCGGAGGGACCGCGAGTCCAGCTGACGTTTGATGTGAGTAACCAGCAGCTCGATGGCAACTGAGTTCGACGATCCGGGCACAATCTAAGGTCAGATTGTACCGGCACGCATAGGTCATGACTGACCACGTCGGCGTATTTGGATGAGGGTTGCACAAAGTTGTCGTAACTTGGCTTGACGAAGCGTAGATACTATTTGTTAGCACATCGCACAAGGGTCTAGAGGGTCTCACTTGGTCCAAAATCCCCTCTACATCCCTTCCTCTCTCTTTGACATCGCGCTTGATACGTCGTGCCAGCATCAGGTCAGTGTCGCAATTCTGCATGTCAGGCGGGAACCTAGTTGAGCTTAGGCAACTCACAACGAAGACCTTCAGGTCGTACAGCTTGCGCATTTCGGGACTCTCCAGTGCCATAATGCCTTCGCTACCGCGTCAGTCCACTGTGTCGCTGAGGCCCGAGCTCACACTATGATAACGCTTGCCCCGTATAGGTACTTTTTCTCCGGCATCCGTTCTGTGATGAGCGAGGTTCTTGTCATTTCATTCCAAGCTCACGGTGATGAACGAAGGAATAAATTGGGATCTGATGGGATCAGTCTAAAGAACGTCAACTGTACGGGGAGCTCACCTCTGTCGCCTTGCCCTGCTTCAGATCTGCCAGACACTAAGCGTCAGCTGTGAGACTCTTGGCCGAGACCGATTCGCACTCTGGCAAACAGGGCGGTATCTATGGAATCGGGGTGGTCTGGGAGTCAGCAAGACGCCAGCGACGACTGGGGAGACCAGATACTCGCCAACGTCCAGCTCGTTCCTGAATGCCAGCTCTAGCTCCTCCGGGGTGTGCTCGTTGTAGAAGGCATCCTGTGAAAGGATCAAGACGGTGGGAATGTAGTTGAGGGCCGACAATATTGACCTGGCCACGGACGTCTAAGGATCAGTTCAAGTACAACACGTTTCGGTCGAGGCACTCGCCTTTCCAGACGCACTTCCACCCGCAATGCCAATGACATACGCCTCGACGTTCTTGCCGTCCGGACCGTACCAAGGTGCGCGCCCGTGCGAGGCCATGACAACATTCTTGTCCTTGCTGGGCGACCTCTGAGCCTTGCGACCAGTCAACTTGGGCCTCGACATTTGCTTTGGGGACGACATGATGCCGTTTACGCCCGCGAAGCAAGCGAAAGTGGTAAACTGGTCACTTATCGGCAGACATTGTGGTTACTGGACCGAAGTGATCGACGCCATCACGTGGCTTTGTCGGCGATCACCGCCTGCGCTCGGACCTTGGCGTTGGTCCGAAGTTGGTCGCGTTCGCGTCAACAAAGTTGGCATGCTCGCTGTTGCCACTCGTCCTGTCGTCATATACCCATACATATGAGATTCGGCTGTTCGACAGAATTATAACGGAGAAGACCGGTCTGTCAGTCATTCGGATCGATTCTTCCCTCGGGCAACGTCCTTTAGATATCCTCATTGGCAATGGACGGAGAGCCGCCCCAGGAGGAGGACTTCTCCCAGATCCCAATTGCAGAGCGCAGTCAGCACAAGGTAAGTCTGGCGCAAGACGCTGCTGAGATCCGCCTGTCGGGACGACTTGTTGAGACTACAGAACTGGAAAGCTCGTGTGTCAGCATATACCGATGTCATTGCGAAATCAGCAAAGACAGCTTCCGATACCGACCCTTTCTTCCGGCCATATGTGTCTGACGGGCCTTTACTGTAAGTTCTTGTCGGCGTCATCAATCTGCGCTGATGCAACAGGAAGAAATGGTGTCTAGATGCGAATGTTGTGGCTCAGGAGAAAGGTGTAGAGGCTGTCCTCGCAATCGTACAATACAGCGGAGAAACGAGCGCGAGGTGCGTCTTGCATCACTGGACAGCTCGTCTGACAGGCAGGACACGGAGTGACGTTGTACCAGCACTCGTGGAGAAATGTCTCGGATCAACGCGAGCCGGTACCAAGCGGAAAGCAGGAGACCTCTGCGCGATGTATGTGGAGGTAGAGAATACGGGCGACGGAGTCGTGGTATGTCTGCTCGTTGGAGCTTGGGGACTCGGCTGACCCTGCTAGACCGACGTCCTTGTCGGACTTGACTCGAAACAGCCAAAGGCAGTTGCCGGAGCGGTCCTCACGCTTAAGGAGCTGGTCGAGTGAGCTCTCGTATGATGTCAAGCAAGGCTGAGCAGCAGGTCATTTGGCATTCCGGCCTTGGGCAATGTCAAGCCAATCCTCAAGTCTTTGTCCAAGATATTTGCCCATACCGACAAGACAGTCCGAGCCGAAGGCACAGCGCTTGCCATCACACTTCACTCCTACCTCGGAGAAGCGCTCCTGCCCTCCCTGTCTGACTTGAAGCCTGTCCAGATGGCCGAATTGCAGAAGGCTTTCGATACAATTCCTGGCGGAAGCGCGAAACCGGCTCGATTCACTCGTAAGGTTCAAAGGGAGAGAGAAAACACAGGACCAGAAGGTGCAGAGGAGGTGGCGGCAGAGGCAGAGCCGGCAGCTCTTGACCCGCGGAGTTTCCTCGACCCCGTCAATGTGCTGAAGAGTTTCCCGCCCGATTTGATGGATCTCCTTGCCTCGTCAAAGTGGAAGGAGCGCCTCGAAGCTCTGGAAGCTTGCAATGCGGTACTGGCCGATCCTCAAAACGGACGGATATCAGACTCCAACATCGACGCGTATGGGCCTTTGGCCTCGACTCTCGGAGCGAAATGCAAGAGCGACATGAATGTCAATGTGGTGATGGAGGCCGCAAAATTGCTCGAGGGACTATGCAAGGGGATGGGGAAGCCATTTGGTCGCTACCGAAGTGTGACTATGCCCGGACAGTTGGAGCGGCTGAAGGAACGGAAGGCGAATGTTGTGGAGGCTCTGGCCAAGTCGTTGGACGCCATGTTTGCCTGTGTGAGTGGTTTTGGCCCCGTCAAACATCTTCTGACTTGTAGACGGGCTTGCAGGACATCATCGATGATGTGCTTGCGGCACTAAAGTCGAAAAACCCGCAGGTTAAGGAGGGCACGCTCAAGTTCCTTCATCGGTCTCTCTGCACGACCACGGACGCCCCCGGCAAGGATCAGATAAAGCCCATTGCGGAAGCGTTGGTCGCTCTTCTAGGTGACAGCGTCGAGCCTGTTCGAACGTCCGCTGCGGAGTGTTTAGGCACGATGATGAAGATTCTGGGAGAGCGGCTTTTCAACCCGTTCCTCGAGGGGGTTGGAGACCTGCAGATGGCCAAGGTGAAAGACGCCTTTGAGAAGGCGGAGATCCGTTATCGGGCTGGCGGTGCCAAGTCTGCGCCGGGGCCTGGCCCCAAAGCCGCTCCTCCTGTGAAGAAAGTGGCACCAAGACCAAATCCTTTAGGGTCGACTTCTGGGCCCTCATCGCCCCCTATCCGCCCTGCGAAGACCATGGCCTCCCCTGCAGTGAAATCGTCAGCGAGGTTCGAGTCCGATGAGCTTCTGACCGAGTTTGCTCCGCCAGCAAAAGCTCCGCCAGCGCGTTTCGGGGGAGCCAAAGTCGCTCCACCAAAAGGCTCTGCTCCCAGTTCCGCTTCGACCTCGCCTACTCGGCCAGCACCAGTTGCCCGTAAACCGCCAACTGCGACTGCGGGCCCCTCGAAACCCTCAATGTCATCCACCAAACCAGCAGCAGCGGGTCCATCAAAGGCCGGACCGTCAAAGACACTTGCTGTGTCCCCCTCAGAGCCCGTCAAATATCGGTTCACGCCAGAAGATGCCGCTGCCCAAGCCGATCAGCTTATCCCCGCCGATTACCATACCAAACTCGCCGATCCTGCTTGGAAGGTCAGGCTGGAAGCGGCCGAGGAGATGATCACTTGGGTGTCTGAGGGCGGAGCGCAAAGCGTCGACTCAGAGGTCATGTTGCGGTTCTTGGGGAAGACACCGGGATGGGGGGAGAAGAACTTTCAGGTGTCCGCCAAAGTTTACGAGGTCATGCGGTTGATGGCCGAGAAGAGCCCCACATTCGGTCGCCCAGCGGCGGCTTTGGCAATAGGTCCCTTGACAGACAAATTGGGCGATATGAAACTGAAGAAGCCGTCCGGTGATGCGCTCACCGCCTTTGCCGAGAAGACTTCCCTGGCTTTCGTGCTGGGTCAATGTAAGCTCCTTCTCCCTGGAGAAACTTTTAGACTAATGTCAAGCGTATGAGCCCATGACGAAGCAAAAGGCGCCCAAAGCTCAGGCGGACGCTCTTGGGTGGATCAAGCAACAGCTCGTCGACTTTGGCATCGCCGGCATACCGTTACGTGAAATGATTGGTGTCCTGAAAGTCGGTCTTGGCTCACCAAATGCCGCCGTTCGATCGAGCGCTACGCAAGCGTTGGTCACAGTCAAGATCTTTGTCGGAGCGGATATTTCAGGCTTTCTGGAAGACCTCAATCCGCAACTCCTCTCGACGATTAATTCCGAGTTTGAGAAGGTTGCTGGCCAAACACCGCCCGAACCCACTCGGCAACAAGCAGACCTAAGAGAAGCTGCTGCCGCCGGGCCAGGGAAAGCCAGTAATGGCGGCGCGGACCCGCTGGACGATCTCATCCCACGCGTGGACCTCGACAAGCTGGTCGCCTCGACCTCGTTGATCGCAGACTCCAAGAGCGATGCGTGGAAAGTCCGCAAAGAGGCTTTCGAAGCCTTGGCGGGATTACTCGAGGTCAAGTCCAATTCTCGTCTCAAGCCAAATATGGGCGAGGTTGGCGGCGTATTGAAAAAGGCTATGGCGGATACGAATCTGGCGGTGAAGATGTTGGCTCTCAGCATCATCTCAAAGATTGCAACAGGCATGGGTCAGCCATTCGAAAGGCACCTCCGTCTCTTGACCGCCCCGGTTTGCAGTGTCTGCGCAGATCAAAAGGCGACTACAAGGACTGCAGCGGTTAATACGCTGTCAGCCATGGCAGATGCCGTCGGCGCCCTCGACCACATGTATGCAGGCCTGGCAACGAGTTTGGAGAATCTCAATCCGGCTCTGCGATCGTCCGTGCTCGGTTGGCTTGCGGAACGCCTACAAGCGGACACTCCCTCCGCGCACGCCGATTTGGCGCCGCTAGCTGTGCCAATCTTGTCCTGCCTGGAAGATCGGAACGGTGACGTTCGTAAAGCGGCCGGAGCGATTCTGCCGTTTGTCGTGGCGAGCGCGGGGTTCGACTATGTGATGGACCAAACTTCGAGTCTGAAACCAGCTTCGAAGGCGACTATCGTTCCGCTGATCAACAATGCGAGAGGCGCGGCTATCGGCGCCGGTCCATCAAAGCCGTCTGTACCAGCTCCATCTGCTTCCTCGGCTGGACCGTCTGCGACACCTCGCGCTAAGCTCCCATCTGCAAGAGTGGCGGCGACCAGCAGTCCAGCTGCACGTCTCAAGAGCCCTGCTCCTGCAAATCGTCCAGTAGGCGTCGCTGGCAGATCATTAGCGATGAAGGCGCTTTCGTCCGCGCCAGTCACACGACCCCCATCGAGTCTGAGCTCTGGTGACGATCGCCCGATTGGCTTGCCCAAGGCTCGCGTCCTACCTCGACCGGCAACGTCTTACACACACCACGCTCCGGCGCCTGTGGCAAGTTCGAGCCGTATAACCCCATTTGTGTCCGCCAACCCAGACGCCCGGCTTTTGCGGTTGAAGAGAGACGCCACTCGTTGGGTGCTGGATCCTTCACCTCATCCTAAGACCGACCTGTCCGAGTATCTCGC
Organism: Tremella yokohamensis; assembly: GCA_024343385.1. Lineage (NCBI taxonomy): Eukaryota > Fungi > Basidiomycota > Tremellomycetes > Tremellales > Tremellaceae > Tremella > Tremella yokohamensis. The sequence goes on along the minus strand of BRDC01000032.1, from coordinate 686,591 downwards.
CCAACAGATGGAGCTGAATGTTTCGCCAGAGACCTACGCCCAACTCTTCAGCAAAGACCACCGGGCCGAGGAAGACTTCATGGCTGCTTTGACCTCGATTGCCGACTTTTACTCGGACCAGGCGGCGAACACGTTCGAACTCGACGAGGCTGAGATCACCGCTAGACAGATTGCAAATGTCGACTTGGCTCTGAAGTATGCGGGCATGCGGCTGCTCGGCAACAATAGCCAGCTCATAAGTCGGTGTCTGGAAGTCATCAGTCGTGTTGTCGAGACTATGACCCGGTTGAATGAGCGACTGGGAGACGCCGAGGTCAAGCTTTTTGTCCCAGCTCTGGTCTTCAAGGTGGGCGAAGGCAACTCACTCGATCACCTACTGACGCACAGCTTGGTGATGCCAAGTTTGTTCCGAAGTTGCAGCCCATCTTCGACGCACTTGGCACTGTTACGGCCACGTCCCAGATCCTCGGTCTTCTGGTTCAGTACGGCTTGGACGACAAGTCTGCCGGGAAGACCTGCAAGAACGAGGCGATGCAGCTTATTGAGAAAGCTTACAAGCGCCGTGGATCGATTCTTCGGATCAAGGACGAGCGCGGGTTTTACGAAACCGTAGCAAAGTGCATCTCGGACAGCGGTACAAGACAGGCCGCCCTCAGCTTGATGGCGTGAGATAACGGAGCTTGGGAAAGAGCCATGCTGACAACAGACTGCTACAATCACAAGGAACGTCTCCTGCCCTGCAGCAGGTGGTTGACGGCATGCCCGCAGCTGCCAAAGACATGCTGGCCAATCGCAGAGCGACCATGGCGGCCAGCAAGCCTGCGGGCCCGTCGACTGGTCTACCCATCGTGGCCAAGGTATCCGCTATCCCTGCAGAAGGATCGCCTTCCAGATTGCAACGGCCCACTGGTACAGCCAGTCCCGGCTTGTCTCGGTTACCTAAAACAAGCGCCATGCGCGCCGAGTCGCCAGAACCCCGGAATCTGCCAGTTGCAAGTGGGTCAAAGCCTCGTTCCGCGATTCCATCTCCGGTGCCGAAAAAGACCGCAATGTCGGCGCTGCCGCGAACGGCACTACAGTCACAGCAGACTCCATCCGACGCATTCGCCCCGTCAAAGCCCGCCTTGCAACCTTTGCGCAAGTCATCCGGTCCCACTGCACCTCTTCCACCTCCCCCGCAATTGCCTCCTCTGCTGCCTACAAACGGACATACGCCGCCACAAAACGATGTACTCATCGCCATTGACGCAATACGTCAAGACGATGTCGACTCTTCTGTAGACGCACTGAAAACGCTGCAAGATCATCTTCTCAACAATTCGGAGGCTTTCCGTTCGTGCACCTCTACCCTAGTAGACACGCTGTGCGACGAGCTCGATCGTGTCTTCAACCCTCCGACCAATCTCCTCGACCTCACCAAATTCCGTCTCGTCAAGCATCTGCTTCAGGCGACGAACAACCTATCAGCCAATCAGGATCTGATGCGCCGTCTCAAGTACGCCGACATCTACACCTTGATTTACTGTCTGTCATTACGGCTTGTGCAGGCCGATCGCCTGGGTGGTGCACCGAAAGAACTTGCAGGCTTTATGAACCAGATCATGATCCAGATCATGTCGATGGCGGAGCGGGATCTGGTCTTCAAGGTCATGTTCCGGCTACTGGTCGACCTGTCGGGCGACTTTAGTCAAACAAGACCCGAGCACGACAGCGAAGTGGTGGCCCATGCGGATTTGGTCTTGAAATGCCTCTGGAAACGTTGTCGGGTGATCGACGATGACCTCCGACATGGTCGAGTGCAGCCTGGCACGATGCTGAATATACTGGAGGACTTTACTCAAGCTGTCAACCCGATGGAGTATAGAAAGCGGGAGGCCGAGGGCGTGGCGCTCGGAGAGCTGCCACTCCGCACGATCAAGACGATCATGCAGCGCATCATCAGTGAGTACCTCGTCGTTTTCCATTCTGACGTGAAGTCTACGCGAAAGAAACCGATCAGGAGGTGTTTGACATTCTCCGTGCCGAGTTTGGAGACAGGGCGGCGGACACCATCGTCTACTCGTACATCTTCCGTCTTCGTGAGTCGAGCTTCATTGGTCTGGCGCAGCTGACCCCAAGTCGGCAAGGACGAAGCCGCTGCGGCTCAAAGCCGGCATCGAAATCGAAGTCCTTTGCTGCCTGTCGCCAACAGTGGCAACACTGAGACCTCGCCACCGCAGGACTACCTTTCTGCGGGATTCGCGCCGCGTGGCATCAGTCCGGTGACCCCTGTCGAAGAACCGGTATCTGAAGCAGAGGCGCTCATCAAGGGTCTCGGGTCGCACAACCAGAAATCACAGCTGGACAAGGTGCACGCGTATATCACAGCGAATCCGGACAAGGAGGTGGAAGTACAAAAGGCCATCTCCGCGCACCTGTCAGATGCCGTGCAGATCTACGTCCGCCGTGCTCTCGAACAGCGCAAAGCAGCCGCATCGCCTCCTGCGGCGAGAGAAACGGTCTCTCCTATCCGATCTCCCGGCCGACCCGTGACGATGCCCGCTACAAAGCCGGCTCCTCGACGATCATTGGCTGCAGGGCCCAGGCCGAGCAGTGTGGCGGTGGACAAGAGCGCGCCGATCGATGATCAACTCTCGGCATACAAAGCATTGTTCAACCGAGGCTCGGGGGCGAGTCAGTCGGGCAGCGCGGGCGGGAGTCCTGGGGAACCTCTCCGCGAGATTGACCAGCCACAAGGTTTGGACACGTCGATTGATTGATAGATGTATCTTTCTCAGCATGGGCCATATCTGTAATCGACCATGCAATGCATTGATTTGGGCAAGTGATGTTTTTGGTGCTACAGCAGGGTCTCGCCGAGGGCTGCGCGGGTGAGCGAGCAGCCGACGGCGATGGTTTGTGACGCGGATGGCGCGTCGACCAGGGACGGGTTCACCTCCTGCCTGTCAGCTGATTCAACAGGAGACTGCTCACCATGATGTCAAGCGCGACTAGCAGGCCCGTCTCGGCGACCGCCTCGGTGATATAGTGACCTTCACGGAAACTTAATCCACCTCGGACCGGTGTACCCGTACCTGCCGTCAGCGCCGTCTCTCGCTGCATGACTCACTCGGCGCGACTGTCGGGTCGAGCGCGTCTACGTCAAAGCTGAGATGGATCGGTTTGGACCGGCTCGGGTTGACGTGGTCCAAGGCCATCTCCACTACACGGCCAATACCGTATTTGTCCACCTCGTGCATCGAGAACGCCTTGATGCCGTGTTCACGCAGGATCTTCTTCTCTCCGGGATCGATGTCACGCAGACCGATGTACACGCTGTCGTCAGCCAACCGCACCCATGCGCCGTGGATCGCTTACAGCTCTTCGGGCTTGAGACACGGCTTGAGCCACCGGTTGAACGGCTCGACGTCGGTCCCTGTCAGGCCGAGGAGGAAGGACACTGGGCATCCGTGCAAGTTTCCAGAGTCGGTCGTGTTGGGGGTGTTGATATCGGCGTGTGCGTCGATCTGAAGTCAGCGGCGCAGAGTGTTAACCAGTAGAGAACTCACCCATATCACGCATGCGTCCGGGTACTTGGATTTGCTGCCTGCTATTGTGCCCATCGCCTGATCTCAGCTCCATCTCTCTCAGACTTGAGGGACGTACCAAAGAGTGGTCCCCGCCGAGGGTAAGAGGCAGCCATCCCTTTTGCGCGATCCCTCCCACCTCCTTGCCGACCATCTCGCACACCGCAGACACCAAACGGGGCTTCTTCATATTACCGATATCAGGATCCGGCAGTCGCTGTCCAACGGCTGTTTTCGATCCTGGCCGTACAGGGTTGTACGGGATCTCTGCAAACTTGAGAGACGACTCGTAGTATACCTCCCAGCCCAGACTCGCGAGCTGGTCCACGAGCCCAGCATCAATGAGCGCGTTTGGACCGAGGTCGACGCCGGCTCTTCCTTGCCCGCCGCTGAAAGGACACCCGACGATCTGTGGTCAGCACGAGCTGTCTATACACACACACAGTGGGCTCACAGCTACGGTAGCCGGTTTGGCGAGGAACTTGTGGTCGTATGTAGGCCCCGCATTGCTGTCGGGTGTCCCATGGACGGTGAATTGTCCCGGGGAAGTGCCATGGGTAGTTGAGGTCGAGCGTGAAGGGAGAACAAAGGGGCGTGTAGGCAGAGTTGTAGCGGCGCTGAGGGTCGAGATGGGTCGGGCGAGCCCACGACATCTCAATGCTTGTCTGAACATCTTTCTTCTGGAAGCGCGTTGTTTGCGACCTCAGATGGGGGAGTGGATGCAAATGCATGCAAATGGAGAGAGGCAAAATGAGGGGGAGATCATTCGGCAAACGCGCGCTTAACCGAAGTGGCCGGATGATGCGGAATAGACTGTGATCTGGACAGATGTAAAGGAGTGGGATTGGTCGCTCTGTTGTGTCACTCGTAGGATCGTGCTCCTATCAGCGGCATGTCGAGTTCAGCTTCCCAATCGTGGCAGCACTAGGCAATCACCATGGCGAACCTGCCTTAAAGCACACTCTGTTTCCGACCGCCTTCTGGACACCCGGTGCTGATGATAAGCGACGGCGGAACGCAACTCCTCAAAAACACTCTGAAAAATGGCACTTTGGCCGAGTGGTTTTAAGGCGATCGCTTGCTACGAATTTTCGGTTCATATTGAGCGGTTGGGTTCTCCCGCCTGGGTTCAAATCCCAGAGGTGTCGTACAGGCTTTTAGCCAACTGGAGCGGTTTTGCTTTGTTTTTGGGTCGCTCGCGGTAAGCCTCAGAGCTCTCACTCACCCTCCATCTTGTGTCGTGAGAGGGGATAGAAGGAGGAGCGTTTACCATTTGTCGAGATAACGCAGCTTGAATACCGCAGGAGGATCCGCGAGAAAAGATCGTTTTGCCCGCTTCGCCGCACGGTGCCGCGGAGCCAGTCCGGAGCCAGGGGCGCTTTTGCTTACTTTCCTCTCAGCCTCACCCACTATCGTTGTATAACAAGCCATGTCGGCTGGCGCCAAGCAGTACAAGGCTATTGGCGTAGGTCCTCATCTTCGTGTATGCTCTATCCTGATGTGCAGGATGACGTCTGGAAACGGACTGACAAGGTCGTGTGTTCTCGAGCTTGCCCGTGTGGATGAGGTCTCTGACGACAGAATGCCGAGCTGTTCACCTTGACATACGGCGCTCTCGTTGTTCAGCTCATCAAGGTGGGTCTCCCCCCTTCTCCTGTCAGACATTGCTGACACTACGGTAGGACTATGAAGACTATGCCGAGGTCAACAAGCAGCTCGACAAGATGTACGCAGTCTTCAACTCTCGATACGACTCCCAGGCTGATTTGCAGGGGCTACAATATCGGGACACGCTTGATAGAGGACTTTCTTGCTCGGACAGGCCTGCAACGATGTTCCAGCTTTGCCGAGACCGCCGAGGTAGTGTCCAAAGTAGGTGCTTGGGACTTGTCGAACGGCACTGACGCGCAGGTGGCCTTCAAGACATTCCTCAACATCACCCCTGCTGTTTCCTTTCCCGCGCCGTCTCATCCACCACCTCCCAACCTCCCCCAGCCGACAGAGTTCATCCTCACCTTTGACGAGAACCCGCTGGCAGAATTCGCAGAGCTGCCCCGGGACGCCAAGGAGGGCGGATTGTGGTTCAGCAACGTCTACTGCGGTGTGATCCGGGGCGCGTTGGAGATGGTAGGTCTGAAGCTTGTCCGCCGGGTGCGCCCTAATGTCCAGATCCAGATGCAGGTGGAGACGCAGTTCCTGAGTGACGCGCTACGAGGGGACGACACGACCGAGCTACATGTCCGCCTGGTGCGGATACTGGAAGAGGAGCAGCCGGAGAATGACGAATGATGTTCTAGATGCATGGTGGATACAACACTATCTCCTGCGCATGTCGGGCACGATGGGAGTGAGCTCGCTGGAGCCTGACGAGTCTTGCCGGTGTGGCCGTCTGCCAAATTCTGCCTGAGGAGTCTTTTGACTGTCTGCAAAGCTCGCCAGGCTCTCTCCTCGAACCGTTGCCGTAAACGTCGACCCTTCGGTCGTAAACGTCGGGGCGTAGCTCGCGTCCTGCGCCTTGCCCGTTCGCATACTCTGGAGCGGTGTGACATCTTCCTCGTCTTCCTCGTCGAGCCGTGGTCGGCCCCACTGCTCCTGCACGTATTCCGAGTTTTGTCGGCTCTGCGGTGGAGCGTCCGGGCCGAAGAGCAAGCTGAGGTTGGCCGAGGCTCTCCAGCCGCGCCGCCTGAGCCTGCCGTTCCCGGATATGGATGGGCCACGGTGTAGGGAAGCCCTTTTAGGTGCCGCCCAGATCTCCTCCGACTTGACTGGAGGGTTTTGCGCCTCCTCTGCGGCATGAGCCATAGCAGCCATCCTCCATCTGACTGCTTTGCCAAGCGACTCGACATTGTCGCGGACTTCCTCGTCGCGTCGGGCATTCTGCGCCGGAAAGACGAGCGGGAAGAAAGCAGAGTATTTGGCTTGAGTGGAGAGGACCAGAGACATCTGAAGCACTCGCTGCAGGTCCGTCGACGTTGGTGGGGATAACTCGTTCGGATCCTTTTGTCCCGGGGAGATGAGCGGTACGAGGCGAGATAGCAAAGGCAACAGGATGTGAAGAAGGAATCCGGAGAGCAGGAGGTGCCGAACTGCTATCGGCGAGGTGTCCATGGGCATCGACGAGAGGGTCGTGCTCGCAGATGCTGACGGGACGTCTCGCACTTGTGTAAACGGAAGGAAGACGCCCTCGAGATACTACAGCTCAGCTGGAGAATTTGAAGCAGGCTTGACTCACGGGAAGAACCTGAGCCCAGAAGAATGACCACACCTCTGCTGCACGAGGGACGATCTTTGTCTCTTCTAAGGTCTCGAACTTTGCTTTCAAGGTGAGCATGCCGGACCCGACAAAGTCGCGCAGATCGGATGTTAACGCTGCAACAAGTCGACTTGGCGGGACTCGTTGAGCCGTTGCCAGGATATGCGAGTGGCACAGTTGACTAGAGATTAGCCAGTCCCAGCATGTGCATCGACCCACTTGAGGTCTTCTATTGGCGTCTTGAGGGGCCCGCCGGCGAACAAAGGCAACACATGCACCGTCAAGAGCGACCATGGGCTATTCGGGGAAGAGTGGTGGATTGCATCCATGACATGCCGCCCATCGCTTTTTGTCGGCTGACTCGTCCCGGTCGACAGGGTGGTACCGTTTGGAAGAACCACAACGGAGCTGCTTGTATGCGAGGAGGCTGATGGCCTGCTAGGTGCGAGACTTGCGAATGACGAGGACGTGGACATGGACGGGGGATGGAGCAACGCCGCTGGCGGGGGCATCGAGCCAGATCCGGATTGACCGGTGTGAGAGGGTGACAATGGCGGCAGCGGCGGGAGATGCGACAGTGTCGAGGACACCTGGCCTTGAGCTGACAACCTCTGCATTCATCAACCTACCAGCTTGTTGTCGTATGCGCCTGCTCCCCTGCCATGCTGCCTGCTGGGGCTCACGGGACCGGAGTAATGCGATGGCGGCAAAGGCAGCCTCTTGTCCACCTTTGCGGGCAGCAGGGGTCCTTCGCGCCCGTCTCTGGGGACATCCAGACTGGTTCGGGGCCAATCATCGTAAGGCTGAGGGGTAACAGGTTTGGTGGGAGATGGCGGCAGCGAGACCTTGCGCGGGGACGCCAGGAGCGAGGCGGGAAACGATGGCCCGTGCGGGGTTCTCGAGAGGGGCTGTCTACCTGAGCCTGGTGAGGGAGGCCGCAGAGTGAGTGGCGCCGGGCGCCGACTGGTACTCGACATGATGCGCCGCGATGCTCATAACATGTTGTCTAGAGATAGACGAGATTTGGCAAAAGACGACACATTGTGCCCGAGCGAGATCTGATTGCCGGCTACTGGCCTCCCCGAGTTGGCCACCCCGACAACCACCTCAGTTTGTTTCTCTTTCACCTTTTGACTCTCATGCTTGACGGTATGTTGTGCTTTGGGCGCGGAGCAGCGAGACAGGCGAGGCAATACGAAGATATTACATCCCAAGATGACTCGAAAGATCCATCGTCGTTCGATATCGATGAGGAAAAGGCGAGTCGCCAAACGCTCACGCCAGCGGCTCCATGCAGGCGTGCCGCGGTGAACGACGACTTGGTTAGGCGTTTGGAGGAGGTCAAGACTCAAATACAAGACTCAAAGCTGGACTGGTAGTGAGTCGCTTGTCGCGAAGAACGCCGTAGACTGAGTACGCAGTGTCGTGCCGACAGAGGACGAACACCAGGTGGGTAACAGCGACCCGACCATGCCTAATGCCAGTCTGAGGAAGTGGGGGATACGGAAAAGCGCAGAGAGTGGATCTCTGGGTGAGTCAGGGTCTTCATACATTGACTGACGCGAAGCTTCACAGGATCCGCCGGGACCGCATTGATCCCTGCCATCGGAGACAGCAAAGCCTTGTTATTTGTCGATTCACGATACTGGATCCAAGCCGAACATCAGGTTCTTCTGGACTACTGGACGGTCATCCGAGTCGGAAGCCAAGGCGGAAGCGGCTCTGAAGGGGTGACGCAAGGCTGGACGGACTTTGTGGTTCACGTCCGTTGCAGTACCACAGTAGGTCGCCGCTGATGAGGTACAGAACATTGCCGCTGGCTCTCGCATCGGCATCGACCCTCGCCTGATCTCCTACAGTCAGTACATTTGGGCCACTGTGGTCCCTACTGAGCCGCAGCTCTCGCTTCTAATCTCACCCAGCAACTTACAGCAAGCACGTCGCTCACAAAGAGCAGTCTCATTGCCACTTCTGATAACCTCATCGACCGCGTCCGCGGCTCACCCGAGCGGTCTCTTGGACCTATCGATCCGCACCCACTCCCCTTCTCCGGAGAGACAACGACTTCCAAGCTTCAGCGGCTTAGAGTGGTCATCGGCAAGAAGTCACGAACGACCAGCTGGGTCTATCTGCTACCCGCATTACCATCTATCGCTTGGCTGGTGAACATCCGCTGTCCGTCCGACATACCGTTCTGCCCGGTGGCATATGCCTACCTTCTTCTTAGCAAGGAGCGATGTGTTATTTTCGTCGACGACCGGAAAGTCAGCGATGAACTTCGAGGGATATGGGATATCGACAATATCGAAATCCGACCTTACGGGGTGGAGGAGGTAGGAAAAGCTGTCCAAGAATTGCAGCTCGGCACGTCACGGGCGAAGCCACCTAGAATCTGGACACCCCGATCATGTTCTTGGGCACTCGCTGACGCGACCAAGGTTCGCGCAACTTGCCCAATCTAACGTCACTGACTCAACAGGCCGAACTTTGGGACGGCGTATGTCCGATTGAACACACCATGTCCGTCAAGAATGCAGTCGAGCAGGAGGGGATGCGTCAGGCGTATTTGCGCGATGGCCGAGCTATGGTGAGCTCTGGCCAAGGTTTTTCGATCGCCACTGAGAAGGAAGGTGCGGTGGATGGCATGGCTCGAACAGAAGATTATCAAAGATGAACGCCAGATCGGCGAGTGGGTAGCCGCTCAAGGATTGACTCGGTATCGAAGGCTGGAGGAGAATTTTGCGTGAGTCTGGAGCGGCTTGTCTGCTCAGTCTGATCGCCAGAGGGCTTGCATATGAAGACATCTCCGGGTCTGGCCCCAACTCTGGTCCGTGCTCCATTCTTCAGGGTGCTGGAACTGACACGTAGCGATACCCCATTACGTACCTCATCGTGGACAGGAACAGCCGATTGATCCAGAGAGCACGTATGTAATGTCAGTACATTATCAGCCTCTCGACTCAGCTTACATCCTAGAGACTCTGGTGCCCAATATCTCGGTAAGTACCCGGACGTGCTTCAGAGGAGACTCATGTCAGATGGCACAATCGATACCACGCGCACTCTCTTCTTCGGCAAATCGCCCCCTGATGATGTGAAGAGAGCCTATACCCGAGTCTTGCAGGGTCACATGGCTGTCAGCACACAGGTCTTCCCAAGAGGGATGCCATCGGACTACTTCAACATGCTCGCTAGGGGTCCATTGTTTGCGTGAGCAATCTGTTCCCATCACGAACCAAGCTCAGTCGCAGTGACGGATTGCAATTTGGTCACGGCATTGGCCACGGCGTCGGGTCTTACCTCAGCGTCCACGAGTGTTCGCCTCTTTCCAGCAAGGGGTATGACGTTGCTTATAGCAGACCCGGTTTCGTATCCCCACACGGCGTCATTCGAGCCAGGCCATGCGACCACTATCGAGCCCGGCTACTACAACGAAGGGAAATGGGGCATGAGAATCGAGTCTGCGCTGCTGTGTCGTACAGTCGACGTGAGACACCTATAGCCCACGGGATATCGGAGTCTGACGATTCAGGTCCCGAATACTTCAGAAGGCAGCTTCTTGGGCTGGGAACGGCTGACTCAAGTGGGTTATGCTCAGCTACATACTGCTAGTATTGACTATAGGTCCCCATCCAGACGTCCCTCGTGGACTGGTCCATCATGTCTAAGGACGAGATCCGTTGGCTCAACGAGCATAATTCATCTGTGGAGTCCGCACTTCTTCCCCTCCTGCAAGAGGATCAAGACAAAGACACGCGCGATTGGCTCAAAAGAGCCTGCAAGCCACATCGGATCTGGCCGTGGTCTTGAGACAATTCGTGTAGATGAAGAGGTGCATGAGGCCGTGAGGCAACGGCTTTCTTTGGTCTACATCGCTATGTACTACAAGCACTACAAGCTAGCAAAGAGACTGTTAGATCGATCGTGATCACAACACTGGCACTGGCACTTCCTTGAGATTAGGCGGATCGATGGGTCGATAGATATGGGTTAGATCTCGTCTCCTCTACTCGTCACTCTTCGAGCGCTTGCGAGCGCCAACATCGGCATACTCCATGCCTGCCGCGGCGGCCCTCGCGGCCTCTTCCTCTCGCTTGCGTTTGCTCTGGCTACCACTGGGCGCCACGCCGGTCAAAAGCTTCTCGGCATCGTCGGAGGTAAAGTTGATGAACGTTGTCTCGCCCCACGAGAAAGCACCGCCGCTGGGCGCACCACGCTTCTTGCCTGACGGGCTGCGCTTGGTAGGTGACACCTTGCGCGACTTGGGAGATGGCAGACGTGCAATGGGCCGGTGTGCCATGTGGCCCGGGTGAGGCGGCGGGTGGATGCGTGGCGGCGCGGGGTAGTAGTGGTGTGGCGGTGGAGGTGGCGGGTGAACCGTCATGAGCGGTGTGTGCGTGGTGAGCATCGGCACCGTTTGGGGATGCATGATGGGCTGTTGAGGCGCCAGGTAAGGAGAGGGCGTGCCGGCTGAGAATGCCTCCCAGCCCATCGATGCCGTTGGAGGGCAGGTGAGTGACGGCTGCATCGATACGCTGCCGAGGTAGCGCTGTTGTCCAGAGACTTGTCTCATAAAGTCGTGTCGGACTGCCTCTTCGTTGACCTCTTGCATTTGGGCGTAGGCCTGCGCGCGAGCCATGTGCGCCGGCACAACACGGTTGGACATCGGGTACGAGCCCGACATGCGACGGGTGTGCGGCAGTGGCTGTGAGCTGACCCTCGACATGGGTGCCGACGCCTGTTGCGCCTGCATGTCGCCAAAGGTCGCCGAGATCGGAGGCGTGGGCGGCAATGGAGAACATGCCAAGTAGGTCGAATGAGGAGGAGGTTGAATCTTCACAGAGAGGGCGACATTCTGGGAAGATCGACGGGAGCGAGGTGTCAAAGGGACTTGACGAGGGAAGTGTTGAGGACCCATGGGGTTGTAAGAAGGAGAAGGGTCGGTGGTGTAGAGAGGTTGAGGCGCGGGCGGACCCGTAGGGATCTGCTGAGGCTGGTAGGAGAAGAGGTCGCTGCGATTTGGAGCGTGTCTTGAGGGAACAAGTCCGTCCGCCGTAAGGCTGCTTGTCAGTAGCCATCTCTGGTCAGGGGGAAAAGACGCACCTTCTGGCCATAGAGTCCCCCGCCGGAACGCTCAACAAAGCAGCCGACACATCTGCACCTGGCGCAGAGTTTGGGCGCTGATCCTCGTCCACACCGCCGTGGGCCGCCATGACGTCCAAGGGGTTGATGGTGAGGTCTTTCATCGAAGTGATATTATAAGAAAGGTTGCCGGTCCCGCCGACATCTTGGGCAGAAGGGTCGAAGAGCCATCCCATGTCGCCCGTAACTGGATCCACGCTGACACCGAGGTCGACATCGATAATTGGAGAAGTATCCGCTGACAGCGCGGGAACAGGATCTCCGGTCGCTTCGTGGAAGGCTGAAAAGATGGTGTCCTCGTGCGACTCGCCCAAGCCCAATCCTGGGTTGACTCCATACTGCAACATCCAGTTGAAGTCTTCTGCCGTCAAGGGCTCGTCGGTCGAGCCAGCGGGGGCAGGAGCGGGGTCTGAAGGCGAGGCATCGAGTAATGCCGAGTCGTCGAGCCAGGCAGAAGGAGTGATAGGAATCGAAGACTGGTCTTCTTCTCTGAGTGCCGGCATCGACGTGACGAGCTTTACTGCACGAGGGTTCTTTGCAGCTGCGCCCAGAGTCGGGTTGGAAGCGACTCGAAGGGCCTGATGAACAATGGGTTGTGTGGGTGTGAGGGTCGAAGTGTACGAAGAGGAAGAAGCGCCGAGGGACAGAGGAGCGTCGTCCCAAGAAAAGGTGTCTTTGGGAGGTGGTAGGATATCGCTAGTGGCCGCCGCGGCGTATGCTGCTGCAAAGTGGTCGGCCGACGCTTTTGCAAGGGAGGGCGTCACAGGAGAGCTCCAGTCGCCAGACGATGTGGATCCGCGGTGTCCGTAGCTGGGTGAAGGTGTGGAAGGTGTAGCGGCGAGCACGGCTGCGGTCGAATGGGCTGTCCTTGGCTGCTTCGGTCTGGAAGGTCCTGCTTTGGACGGAGTGTGAAAGATGCCAAAATCTCCTGGTGCGGGGGAGATGGGCCTGTACGAGTCGGAGATGATAAGGAAAGGATCGACTGGTGAAGGTGATGATGTTTCCGAGTCTGCCCTCGACGAAGGCGTCGAAATGTTTGTTGGTCTTGTCTCAGATCGTTTCGACGATCTTTGGGTGAGACAGTCGGCATGACGTCCTGCGTTGGCCGGAGACGGCGACGGGGGAGACCACGCAGACGATAGAGGAGAGAGGGCTGAGGAGATGGAGGAGAAGGATAAAAAGTCGAGAGGGGAGGGGTCGAGCAATCCGGGCTCGAAAATGTGGTCCATGACGAAGAGCTGGTCCATCACCGCTGACCCGGCGGGTGAGGTGTTGATTTGGAGGTAGAAGTGATCAGATGATTGGGGAGAGACGTATTGAGACAGCGAGTCGGATGTTCGGATCGATCCAGCGATGCGCACAGCGAGTCTCTGGAGAAGATTAAAAGACGAGGGGGGTTTGATGGAAGAGCTAGCTTCCGTCAGCGGGTTGAGCCTGCGAGGCGTGTGTGTGCGAGGTGGATTCGCGCGAGAGGTGATCGGCACAGCCGCAGTGGTGGTGATGAGGTAGAGATGAGAGGTGGTGAAGACTATCACTCACCCAGTCGTTCCAGCAATACCAGCTCCCACGCAGACCAGGCGGGTAGAGTAGGTCTCGGCACCAAGATTCGAGGCGAGGGAGCGTTGCCACCGCCCACAGACTGCACAAAGTTCCGTCGGACCCGAGCTACCGCAGGCTTAGCACCCCAATCGCCGGCGATTATACTTGATATGCGGCGCCAGTCTCTCGCCACGGCGTGCTCGGTGCCAGGGGTATGACACAATGATAGCGAGAGGTGTCGGGATGAAAGTTGAGCGATGGGAGATGCGAAGGGCGAGGAGCAAGAGGTCGGTGCCTGGGACGAGGAGAAAGAGAAATCACTCGCCACGTTTTCTCGATTTCTCACCGAGAGGCGTGTAGAGTGGCGAGGTGATTAAACCCAATCGATGGGTTTGTATGGTAATTAGCCTCTAGCTGAAGAGAGGATGCGTGGAGCGCCCAGCGGGATGGATGGCGGCGACGAGGAGATGATGTAGCCCGTGAGATGGCTGAATGCGTCGGGTGATTTAAGGATGGTGGGATGGCTGGTCGACGAGTGGTGAGAGCGTTGTGCGCGGGAACCGAGCAGTGATGGGGAGAGATTGAGCGATCGGTGAGACTAAGGTAGATGGGCGATGGATGGGCAAGAGTGGGCGATCCTCAACTATAAGAGGTTGGCGACCGTCCGACTGGCCCCCTCGGGCTGGCGTTGAAAGGCGGTTCGGACAGTTGTTCACTCGTTCAAGAACACGGCTTGTGGCTTTGTGTCGTCCTTCGCTCAAAGGCAGTTGCTGTCGACCTACACGGGATGTATGTGCGATGGGATAACAGACGAGCAAGGCAAAGGAATGGGCGCTCCACCGTCTTGCTTGGTAGATATAAGAGCAAATGGTCCGGGTCTACTTGACCCAGTGGTCTGGGGCTATGATGTAGGAGCTTGCCCTCCCCCCACAGCTAGACGGCGATGGACGAGAGAAAGTCTTTGCTCTTGATCGTACGGTCTGGTCTGGACGAATTCCTCCGAGACCCGGCGACCCAGCGAACGACCCAGCGACTGGGTCACGATAACCTCTGCCTTCTACCTCGTCGCGAGATAGTTGCTCGGCTCGACAGGAGCGGAGGAGCAGCAGCGGCGGCGGCAGCGGCGAGCAAGGCGGCCGGGGCGAAAAAGCCCACGAATCTTCCACCGGCCAGCCAACAAAATGCCTCTAAGGCTCTGTCCTGCTGCAGATCGGGTCCCTCCCTGCTTCCTGGTGTCCACACCTCGGAGGCTATCGGGGCGCGATAACAGCCCAGGTGAGACAGGCGATCAATCAATCTCATATAGCTTGTTTGCTGGATCGCCGTCCTCTCTGCATGAGCGAGCGAGCAGCAAGGGGGGAAGACGAATGTCTGCCTGGCGCCGGTGCATGACGGGGCCGGCTTCTCCTTAGCTCTGCTCTCCGACCCGGTCATATGCTCTCTTAATGACGGCAGCAGCACCCGGTCCACTACGGCACGGCGTCGCCCCTGCTGAGCCGGCTCTTGCTCGCGCTCTACGCCCGCACGGTTAGTAAATCGCATCGATGCCGGGTGAGTAGGGTGGGGTACGGCCTAGACAATCAAGGCCATAGGCTTGTCGACAATGTGAGACAGCCTTGCGATGAAAAAGTGAAACACGGCGTCGAGTTTTGAAGCTAAGGCATATCTGGTGGCCCTGGGGGGCAGAGAGCCTTGGGGACCATCGGAGGATTAGTCTAAATAGAATGCCGTGAGAAAAAGGTGCAGAGCGTAAACCTTGCCGGCTAGTCCTGCAGCTTGTCTGTCCGCAGCTCCCAGCAATTGGCATCAGCAGCGAGCAGCAGCAGAATCGTCAACCAGAGTCTAACGGCCCACACGGTCTACGGGTGATGTTGACATGGCAAACGGCAAACGTGATGTCACCCGGCTCGGCAACGGTTCGCTCGACCTGGGGCCTGGTCCGTAGCCGTCCCGTCCCGTCACCCGGGTGGCAACATACACTCTCTGCCACGCCATTGCATCGAGAGAAAAAAAAGACGCTTCGCGGAAAGCTTGCCGATTCTCACGGCAATCGTGACAGGAAAAGAAAAAAAGATAACGCGAGGCGGAAACGACTGGAAAGAGGACGGTGATCGGCAGTCTTGATCGTCGATTCCGCCACGGTACACAGCCGATTGACTCGAGCGATCCACGCGAAGGCCTAGGCGTATAGATCGTGTAAATGCATCCAAGGAAGTTAGCCATGTCTCACATCGAGCGCTATCCAGCCGACACCATCGAAGCGATGCTAGCAGTAGAGCCGGACCAGAGACTTCCCTGGGACAAGGGGGTGCACACGAGATTCCGGGGAAAGACGTCAAAATAGCCAATTGCGGAAAACACGTGCTGGAATGTCTCCTGAACAACCGGATTCCAGTGCTCGCTCACCGATCAACCTTGCCCTCACAGCGTTGTCAATTGACTGGATTTACTGGAATGAGCAGGTCGGACACACGGGCGGCGAGCTCCACTATAGTGCACTTTGTCTCGTTTTCATCATGACTTGGACATGTCTATGGGATGGGTCAATCGGGATGGCTTGGCATTCCAGCACTAGCAATAGCTCCGATGTACGTCAGAACTGATGTCATTAGTCTTCCCAGCTCTGATCGTCGGAGAGGGTACTCACCTTTGACAAGTCTCGGCCAAAGATACCTCGCTTGATCCAGTCAAGCATGAGGAGCATCCGCGTGCGCATAGAGGTCTGCTCTGACCAGTAGATACTGCTCATCAGCGTCATGATGAGGAGGCGAGCAGACCACTGACGATCGCCATGCGTACATCGCTAGCAATCCGCCCGCCAAAGAGTATCCCTCGTAGTCAAACACGGCGCTGTTCATCAGCGACATTTCTTCTCAGCTGGCACCAGACACACGAGTTGCCAATGTAAGCCAAAGTTCCCAGATGGCGGTAGTTGAAAGCGTCATAGTATGCCTCATCGTCGAGGTCCGGCATGTCATTCGCAGCCAAAGTCTTGGATTGTTTGGCGAGTTTGCCAAACTTTCCTCCGAGGTATTTACCCTGCTGGCTGGCGACCTGGGCAGTCTAGAGGATAAGCTGACGTGCGGGCGACTCTGCCAGTCACTCACGGCAGGGTAAGAGGTAACTTTGGAGCTGAGCGAGGTGAACATTTCCGCAACCTCGTTCAACTCAAGCCGCTCATCCTTGTCGTTGTCGAACTCGTCGAAAACATCGCGACTTGGGATCAGCACAACATCGCGATGCAAAGGGAGCGCCAACTTACACCTTTTCAAGATATTTGGATGTAAGAGGGTATCGTTTCTTGATATACTTTGTCATCGCTTGCCATTCCTCGAAATCACTCGCGGTCAGCTTGAGCCTAATGCTCCAGAAGACACTCACATATTGTTCGATTTGTCCACATCGAACTTCTCCCAGAGCTCCATTAGATTGTTCACGAGATTGTTGTTGACTGTTGCCGCGTCGCCCAATGCGTAGACTGTGCCTTTCGGTGCACCTTGCACTCGCAGATAGCTATCGACGACGACGGCTTTCGAATGGAACTGATTGGGCAGAAGATCGACAAGGCGCTTCGTAAATGGTTGCATAGCTGGGGCGAGTCAGCCTGAAACGGGACAACATACAAGAACCTACCGATACCGGTACTCCATAGAACAAAGCCAGCGGGGATCTCAACGGTCTCCGGCTTGGCTGTTTTATCCTTGGGGTCTTTGATAGTCAGGATCACCTTGTCCGGCTGGACCTCTTGTACCCTTGACAATGAGCAGTGACCGAGGATCACGGACGCGCGCGTACCTAGCGTTGACGACCACGTTCACGTCCGATCTCTTGAACTTGTTCTCGGCGTATTGCGAGATCTTCTCTGCGTACGTGTTGAGGATGTGATCTCGACTTTGAACGACGTGGACCTGTACCTCGCTCTCTAGAAGCTTGGGGTACTAGCTTGTAAGCCTACGCGCAACTAGCTTGAGTGTCACGGACGTATTTCAGCACATCCTCCGCCATCATATCCCGCAATTCAGCTGCGAATTCGACACCGGTCGGTCCCCCTCCGCAAATAACAAAGGAGAGCAAGCGTTTACGTTCCTCAGGTGTGGTCGTAGGTAGCGAAGCGAGCTCAAGATTGGCTACGGGTCAGCTCCTTCCCTGATCGGGGCGCACGTCTCCGGCTTGTACTCACTCATGACTCGGCGCCTGATGGCCTGAGCATCTGGGATGGTCTTCAGCTGGAAGCAGTGCTGCAATCCCTTGACGCCGTGATCATTGGAAGTCGATCCGACGGCGATGATGAGTTTGTCATCTGACCATTAGTCGTGTATGAGCGACACAGACTACGCGTACAAGGAATGTAACATCTCGTTGTGCCGGTGTATTGGTCCTTTGGCAACTCCACCTCGACGAGACGCTCGGCCATGTCGAGGTCGATTGCTGATCCCATGAGATAGTGTCCGCGGACGCGTGCGACCAGCTTTCGGAGCGGCTCCACCAGCGAACGTGGCTCGACAGTCCCGACACAAGCCGACGGCAGAAGAGGCGTGAAAGCAAAGTACGTTTGGGGCGAAATAAGGGTAACATTGTAGGCATCGGTAGGCAGCGATTGTAGCAGACTGATGGCCTACTTGTCAGTACACATCCCTCTAGAGACATGCAGACTCACTCCCCAGCCACCACCAATAATGACAAGACGCGGCTTGTTCTTCATCTCGCGCTTGGTTTCATCCTCCTCCTCGTCCAGGTTTACCTCCAATATCGGGAGGTTCTTGGGGCCTCCAGTTCTGGGATGCAGCGAAAGCGGGTTACAAGGGACTCGGTCAACATGTCGTTCGGAGTAGGTCGTAGCATCATGCAGGAGGATCACGCCAACGACCACTCCTACACCGAGGACGGTCGAAAAGACAAGTCGACCACACAAGCTGAAATAAGGATGTCGCTGCCACCATGAATCGGAAGGAAAGAATGATATTGAGCGCTGCTGTTGTCCCCTCAGTCGCAAAGCAAGAGTCGTGGACGGATTCCTTGCAGGCCTCGCGGCAGATCGCAGCGAAAAAGATGCCGCCGGACGAGTGGATATCGGCCGAGTCGCGATGGATCGTGACGTCGGCAACAGCGATCTCGACGGGCGTCCGAGCAGTCCCGACGGGGACCCCAGTGCCCTCGAGAGCGCCATGATAGTGGCGCGCGCTTGCTGCTCTTTTTTTTTCTGATCGACAAAGGCGGGAGACAGAGATGCGAAAGATGATCTTGGGAATTGAGAAAATGGGAGACACGAGGGTCGCTGCCGACGTCATCTTTCCCCTTCGTAAACCGAGTCAGGCACACGTCAATAAAAGTCCAACCGAGCATGATCGTGCTATTCTCAGTTTCGACAAAGTAGAATGAGTTGTAGATGAGCGTCACGACGGCCTCACGGGTCGTCCACAGGCTCGGCTCGTCACGACTGCGCCCTTCATTGACATGCGGAAAGAGGCTTTCGTCTTCGACCGCAGCGGCAGACCAAGACGGATGGCAGACAGTCATCGGCCTCGAGATTCACGCTCAGCTTCGGACCGGGCGCAAGCTGTTCTCTCGTTCGTCATCCTGTACTGCTCCACGCCGTAGCTGACGAAGCAAGAAGCTAAGACATCCCATGAGGACCCGGTGAACACTCATGTCGAGCTTCTGGACGCAGCGTATCCAGGCACACTACCGGTAAGAAGCTGGTATGTCCTATCTCAAGGCATTGCTCATGCACAGGTGGTTGATCTCGAAGCCATCAGGCTGTCGATTTTGACAGCCCTTGCCCTACGATGCACAATCGTAAGGCTTGCATGGAGGGCATCCGACACTCAGTGCTGACAGCAGAATCCCCGCTCTACCTTTGACAGGAAGCACTACTTCTACCATGACATCCCAGCATCTTACCAGATCACACAACATTACAGTCAGTCCTCACATTTATCTGCTTGTGCTCGACCTCATGGCAGATCCTCTTGCGCGGGCTGGAGTCCTGACTTTGGGAAGCGAAGACGGACTCAAGAACGCCATTGATGTCGGCATCAAGCAGCTCCAAGTAGAGCAGGTAATTTGCCCCATCTGCGCACCTGTCGTTGCTGAAAGGCAGGACACGGCAAAGAGTAGCACAATCGCAGGGCGAACTCACGTCGACCTCAATCGAGCCGGGACGGGGCTGATGGAAATCGTCACCGAGCCAGATATGCGGTCAGCTAACTCGCTGCGCTTGCTCGAGGGTGAAGCTGAAATTGCAGGAATGCGGACGAAGCTGGCGCATTTGTCCGCAAGCTGCAGGCCCTGCTGCGTAGGGTGGGATCGGGTGATGGCGATATGGAGAACGTTGGTCCGATGACAATAGAAGGCGTCCAGCTGATGATTAGGGCAACCTGCGCGTGGACGCGAACGTATCTGTTCATCGTCCCGGACAGCCTTTCGGCACACGATGCGAGATCAAAAACCTGAACTCGATCCGCTTCCTACAGCAAGCGGTTGGTCAGTTGTGCAGCCCTGATATTGTGGACCAGACAGTTGATGTGTGAACAGAATCCGAGCGCCGTCGCCATATCCAGCACTATCTCGGCACATCCGCTCCTCTCAAGCAAGAGACACGAGGATTGAATGAGCTCACCGGCGAGACGTACGCTCTGCGGTCGAAAGAGGAGGCGGAAGACTATCGTTACATGCCCGACTCGAATCTCCCAGCGATGGTCATCCCACCTGTACGTATAGCTCAATGTCTCGACTTCAGCTGACGCCGTAGGCATACGTACAGCAACTGCAATCAACCCTGCCAGAGATGCCTTGGCAGACTGTCGACCGACTGACCTCAACATATGGGGTCACACCCAGAGACGTCGAAACTCTCATCGGGTTGGACGAATACACTCTGAGAGGCATACGGTACTACGAGGACGTCTCGGGAGGAGATCCCAAATTGGGTAAACGTGCTATCAACTGGATCGCTCATGAGATGCTGGGGCAGTTGGGCAAGATGGGAAAAGAGTGGCAGAATACATTGATTCCGGCGGCTTTGATGAGGCAGCTGGTACTTGCCGTTGATGACGGTACCATCACCGGTTCGTTCGACATCGCTTAGCTAGGACAGTCGCTGACCATGTGTAGGTACCACCGGCAAGGCAGTCATTCGCCATTGCATCTCTTCGTCCGAACCGGTCAAGGCCGATCTCAAAACTGTACTAGCGGAACTGGGACTTTCGCCAGTGCCAAGCGCCGACCTGGAGGGCACCTGTCGCCAGGTGATTCAGGCCTTGCCGAAGGAGTCGGAGGCGGTGAGGAAGGGTAACGACAAAGTTGTCATGCGCCTGGTAGGGGAAGTCATGAAAGTCTCGCAAGGGCGGGCGGACGCGAAGAAGGCGAGAGAGATCCTTTTGGGTATTTTAAAGAGCAAAACATGATGCATGGACACGAGTCATGATGCAAACAGGTCTGTCAGGCCCGGTATGTCGCCCAGAATGCGGCGTGATCGCCGCTCGCACCAGCCTCAGACCAGCGCTTGGACAATGCGCGCATGACCTCGCCGTGGGAAGCTCCCGGCATGGCGGCTTTGGCTTGCGACATGTAGGTCTTCAGATAGGCTATCATTTCAGCAGACGATCGACCCCCGGGAAAAGTCGTACTCTGGAATGGATTGGCGGCTTTGCTCTCAAACATCGGGATCAGGCGACCCTTACACCGTCCACATCGTTCTTTTTCAGTGTCGATGGCTGCGGTCAGCCCAAACTCGCATACCTGTACACTCACATTTGGAGTGTCGCTTGTAGCTTCACGTCAGCTCTGCCAGGCCGAGTGTTGGACTACCCACGTCGCAGTGCATTGCTCATTCGCGCACTTCCACTCATACTTGTATTCGATAGTGTAGGAGTGCCTCGTCTTCCGATCAGCTGCTGAATAAGTACTCGTAGCGGACACCTACCGTAACCTCAATGTCCGGCCGGGCTCGCATGACTTTCCTCCCCCTTCCCGTCAGCTGGACAACACTCAAGGCGTCAGAGACTTGCCATGACTTGAACACCTTGCCGTGGGGATGCTTATGGTCCTCCGAGATGATCCAGGTGGCCACTGCAGTCAAGATGCGAGGTCACATCCTCTGAGAGAGCTTACAGTGGCACATCTCATGAGCAACGGTACTGAGGATCTGCTCTACACAGTCAGCAATCGCATATAGAAGAACAGTGGGCAGAGCCCACCTTCTCCGGTCAACACTTTGTCTGACAGCGTGATTCGATAAGTCGAAGCCTGAGTTCCGTCCGCTTTGCGCTCACTGTTATCAGCCAGTGGCCGAGACTCCACAATTTATATGCGCACCGTTTCCTGTGCGCCTGACCAGCGGTTTTGAGGAGTCGATTGTTCCATTCAATGACAGCATTCGCCCCCTCTGGACCAAGACGCATTTCGAATACCTTCTTGTCTAGCTCAGAGAAAAGTCGCTGAGCGATGCGTTCCCGCTCGTTGGTCCAGTCCTTGCCCAGAACCTTCTTGCTCGGTGTAAGGGCTGGGAGACGAGACCGGGGCGGTGAGTCGTCTATGGCGAGGACTGACAGATCAGGTAGCGGAATGGTTTTGCGAGGCGGAGGAGAGTAGCGCAATATGTCGTGCCCCTCTTCTACGTCAGAGTTGTCCTCATCGGACGTATCGAGTATCTCAATGACGTTCCTCAGCACCGTCTGTCGGGATCGAACGGGACTGCGCCTTGCCCGTCTCGGACGCTCAGGCTCGCTGAGACTGTCACTGGTGCTCTCTCCTTCAGAATCCGTCTCGTATTCGACCACATCATCGTCCACGATGAAATCGACCAAGGAGCCTGGACTCTCGTCTGCGTCTTCCTCCCCATTCGAGCCGTCGTCTGTAGCGGCATCGGCGATGAAGCGATAAGCTTGCCGGCGCTTTGTCCTCCCCTTTCGGCGCACTGGGGATCGTGTAGGGGAAGCGGTGGGCGACGGACTGCGAGACTTGTGGAACGATGCGGGCGAAGAACCCGCTGAGGAGGCGGGAGGCCGCGGGACCGTACTGGTGAAGGACGGGAAAGGAGGAGAGGCCGGAGCGTCTTCATCATCAGAGTCAAGGATGATCCTGCGGCGCCGCCCGGGAGTCCGTGTGAAACGTCGTGCAGCCGGTGATCTCTCCGGCGTCATTGTATGTACCCCTTCATCTCCTTCCTTGATACATTCCACAATGGCAGAGGGGCCAGCATCGACTGGCGAGCTTGTAAGATCGATGATGTCCGGCGCAGTGCTAGTCGGAGGCAAGCTCTGTTTCCGCGAGGGCGGTGTCCTGGCAACGGTCGTCTCGATCAGTTCAAGCTTGATGTTACTCCAGTCGGCCGTATGACCTGGGTCTTCGACGTCCAGGACCGGGGATCTGGTGATAGAACCTTTGGTTGACGAGGTGCTCCGAATTGTGTCTGATCGTACGCCGTTCCCGCTTTCAGGTTTCGGTGCTTCGATCGTCGATGCAATCGAGGGGCTAGAAAGGTTCTCCTTCTTAATCTTCCTTGACGGCCCCGGCAGCTCATCGAGGAGAGTAGTCTCATCCTTGATTCCGAGGTTGCTCCTTAACACTCAGCCCAGTCATCAATGCTAAGGTGCTATGAACGACTCACAGCCAACTGCTGAGGGCATCATCATTGGAGCCGCCGAAGAGCTTGACCGATGGGTTTGAGCGTGCTGTGGACCCCTTTGCTGCCGATTTCGGAGCTCTGAGGGGAGTTTTACGGGGAGCAGGTGTGCCCAATTGCCTTCTCGGACTCAATGCTGTATCTTTGGCCATCCTGTACCACCAGCAGACAAACTCGATGAGCAATTGATGGATATGTTGATTGATCGATTGACGGACCGAGGAAAAGCAGTCGCGCCTGCTGCTTATTTCCGCCACCCATTTTGGGAAAGTGATCCTTCCCTTTCGCCGCAGGCAGTAAGCTGCTGTTTCTTTTCTACCTTGGGGCGGCCACAAGGCGTACAGGGAGAGCAGATGTCTAGCTAGCGACCACTGAGTGACCACATTTATCGAGAATTACCGCAAGTACAATGGACGCCGGTCCTTCAACCCGCCAATCCTCAAGAACCCGAGTCAAGTCTCAAAGAGCACTGGAATCCGAGGTCACCAACCGTATCTTGTCGGCGGCAAAAGTCCAGCATGACGAGACCGAAGTGACTGAAGCAGGTGCGCCGGCATCGAAGCGAGCAAAAGGACCTCCCAAGGGAAAGGGAACTCGGAAAGGCGGCAAGAAGAGCAAGGATGTCAAAGTTGAGGATGAAGTATTCTGTGTCTGCCGGAAACCAAGTGGGGACGAGGACGGCCCTATGATCGAGTGCGAGGAGTGCAACGACTGGTACGCCCTGCTTTGCTATGAGCTTGCCACAGACAGCGTTCGCCGCGGAGTATGGGCTGTGCATGAACGGAGCTGATCCTTTCACAGGTTCCACTTCGAATGCGTCGGTCTTGATGAGAGCACCGCTGCTGATATCGGTACGTTCATCCGCATCTCTACGAGGATTACTCAGGCCAACATGATCGCAGTGACGTACGTGTGCCCTCCATGCCAGTCGAAAACTGGGAAGGCAGTGGGATGTAAGTGTCTTGTTTCTACGTTCGCCGAGGGTTTGGAGCGGGTTCCGGTACGATTGGCCTCTTGTAGTAACTCTTTTCACCTTGCCACCTCGACAAACGATGCCATCATGTTCGTGCTCAGATCTCTGTACTTGGTACACTGCTCTGGAAAGAACGTGATGTGAGGACCAGCGCGTTGAGCTCGCGGTACACTCAGCACGCTGCTATTGCCAACGGCTAGATGCTGGTTGTCGATCGACTAGATCCCGAACCTATTGCTGGGCATTGTGTCCAGATCACCATATAGTGCTGGGACAGTGTAGCTCGTGCCCCGTCCAGCCACGTCTCTGCCTTTAGGACCGGAGTCACTGTAAGCCGCATTCACTGACTCGACAGATGGCGACGACGTTGTTGCCAGCGATGTTGAGGACGACGACAAGCCCTCTACCTCAGGCAAAAGGACAGTGAGTCCTTCCCTCTCCCAGACTTGAAAAAACTCATCATGAAGCCGTCTCGCTCCCGCTCACCTCAATCGACATCCTCTGGCGGTGCTTCAGATGCTCAACCCAACTCGGACTCGGACGACGGGTCCGACGTCCCGCCAGCGAGAAAGCGCACCAGGCTCACAAGTACCACGAAGCCGCCTTCGACAACTCGAGCGAAACCATACTCCGTGACGAAGGCTTCTCCCGTAGCCGCCAAGCTCCCTCCGTCTGCACGAAAGACTTCTGTAGGCGCCCTGCCACCCGCGAGGAAGTTTGTGGTGGATAGACTGGTCACAGTCGTCAAAGGTCTCTTCGAAGCCATGGACGATGTCGCGGCCAGCGCATATGCAGCAGAGGTGGAGAAGGCGGTGTTCGAGGGGTTCAAGGAGACAAAGGACGGAAAAGACGTTGCTGGTGGCCGTTACAAGTCAGTGCTACGTCTGGGAAGCGCCGCCAGGAAAAAGCTGACACTTTAGAGCGCAGTTCAATCTCTTGTCATCGTCGTTGCCCAAAGCCCGTCCCGATTTGCGCAGCTCTATAACTTCTGGGGACCTCAGCGCCGCTCAGGTCGCCAATCTCTCGTCAGAGGATCTGGCATCGGCAGAACGTCTAGAAGAGATCCAAGCGGCTCGCCGTGCGGCTCTCGAACAGACTGTCAAGGTCAAGTCGGACCAGGAGCCAGCGGCGATCCGCCTGGGCCGAGATGGGTTCGAAAAGGCGGAAGACATGCACGAGAAGGAGCTGCGGACGCTACAGGAGCAGGAACTGGCTGCTCGTCGGAGAGAGTCTCTAAAGGTCGAAGAGGCGGGACAGACTGCTGCAGATGTCGTGGCGGAAGAAATGGCTACCGACTCGCCAAAAGTAGACTCGCATGAGACACCATTACGTCCTGCCGCTGCTCCTTCCCCAGTAGTGCACCGGTCCGTGTCCATCGACGTGCCTGCCACTCCTCGGGTAGATTCGCCGACTGCTCCTGTATTCAAGCCGTCTCTCACCTCTGCGTGGAGCGGAGCGGGCACCGTCGAAGAACCGGAAGATGTCCAGATATCCTTTGAGGAGTATGGTCAGCAAGAGCTGGACCTCAGCGATATCATTCCCGAAGTGGAAGATGAGGCGGAGGAGGCTTTTACCAACGAGGTCGAGGCTGCAGAACCAGAACTTCAGTCCAACGGCTACGAGACTCTGCCCATAGTCTGGCACGGAGGAGTGAGCACCTTTCAGTTTGAAGATCTGAAAAAGCTAATCATGCAGATTGTCAATCCGGCTGCGCCATCGCCTCATGTCCCGCCAATGCGAGTCAAACTCATATGCACCCGGCCTGATCCCACGAACATACCCTGGAGTGTTCTTTTGCCACATGATCCCATCGCCATTACTGGCAGAGTGCCCACGAGGAACTCTCTGCAGTTCTTGAACGATTCGCGTCTCTCGCCCGGGAAAGAGCTCTTGACTGTTTCGTTCGAACTTGATCCCAAAGCGAACGAGGAGGAGCGCAAGACATGGGTGGAGATGGTTGAATACCATATCGGTAAAGAGTGAGTGTTCGGTCGTCTGTCTTGCTTCATCAGTAGAGCCAGGTCAGCCCAGATAACTTGCTAACATCCCAGTCGACACGCCATTTACCTGCCGTATGGCAATCACCCACCGCCAAATGCGGTCAAAGAGCTGTACCTCATTCCTCTTCGCCCAGAAGACCCATCGCCAGATGTGACCGACCTGATCGATGGCTATTGTCTGCCGACCAAACGCGAGCAAGCAGTCTGGCTCGGGATCTTTGTAGCCAACAAACAGACCACAACGACTCCTCCCTTGCCTCCTGCCACCATACCTGTCCCGCCAGTGGCAGCGCCACCAGCAGTACCGGCTTCACTCGGCGCTCCAGCCGGTCCTACGACATTCCAGAACGCCCAACTGCAGGCACTCATGGCAAGCCTCAATCCGGGCGCTCTGGCAGCAGTGAGCTCGCCAAACCCCGGGGGCGCGTCGCCCGGCGTGCCGATGTACCCCAACCCGCCTATACCGACTAGTCTTATGGGCCCACCCCCGCCCCCTGGCCCCAGCATGGTCAGGCCACCTTACGACGGAGGCGCGCCGTATCAGCCATTCGTCCCTCCTCCACTGCCTCCACGCGATATGGGTTATCGCTCTCCACATGATCAGTATGGCCGACCACCCCCTCCTCCTGTTCCGAGGGATGCATATGATGGACCGCGACATTTTGATGAGCCGAGGCGCGACTTCGGGGTAGGGAGAGGTCGAGGCGGGCTTGGGCCGCGAGGTAGAGGTCCTCGACCAGGAGGTGACGGTCCACGATCGCCTGAGAGGGGGCATCCTAGGCAGAGCGATAGTGGTTGGGCGTCTCGCGGACGGGGCCGGTGAGATGCACGTGTATCGAGTCCGTCTTTTCGGTCTGTGACGATCTGGGTCTTTGCGTTCATAGGCTCATAGCAGGGGTGTGACCATGAATATGAATATGTGATTGTGACAGCTACGAGTCCCTCCCTCAACAGCAAGAGATGGATGGTAGATGTCGGGATAAAATGCTCAAAAAGTGAGATGGAAATATTCATAAGTCAGTCGCGCCTCCTAGCGCCCGCGCCGTGTGCTCGGACATCATCGAGGCGACCTCGTTGCGTTCGACTGGGCTCGCAACGTCGTGGATCAGGTCAAGGCCCAGCTCGGCCCTCAGTCTGTCGACTGAAACCCATCTTCTCTGCCGGGCGCCCTATCGATCGAATTACGCCAGGCGCGACAGACGCCCTGCAGCAAGCAGCCCTCATCCACCAACGATTATAGCCACTATTCACGGTCGCTTCTCCCTTTCCTGGGGATTCACCAGATCTCATACGACTCATCAATCAACTCAACGCCATCGTCGAATAGAATAGACTATCCACAGGCATGGTGTCGACTTCCAAGTCCAAGTCCAAGTCCAGGAGCCGAGAGGTCGAGGACGTCGTCATGGTAGTGGATGATGATGACAAGGCCGAAGACGATGCCGAAGCTGAGGGCGAGGGTGGCGAGGACGAGGACGAGGAGGAGAACGAGGAAGAGGGCGAGTACGAGGTCGCGGCGATCCTTGACCATAAACAGGCAAACGTGAGCTACATGCTGCCGAGGAGAGCCTGGCTGATGCAAATCGTTCGGCTTCTTACGTCCCCGTCTGTGTCTCCTACCGAACTTCCTTCTGCCCACACTGTTGTTTCGCTTTGCTCCCTTGCGGTCCACTTGGCACATCAGGGGAAATATCAATGTGTGTCACTGCCTGCACTGACACAATCGAGAAAGTCGCTCACTCCCAGATCTCGTAGCATGGAAGGGATATGGTCCGGAACACAACACCTGGGAGCCGGAAGAGCATGTGTGAGTGTTTTCGGACGGCATTCGCACACCGCTTTGCACAGCAAGCAGGGTGAAACACTGACGCTTAGCTCCCACGCAGAGCAGGTGGTCAACACCTATTGGGCGGATAAGCCCAAGACCGCTCCACAGGTGAAGAAACGCGGGCGGGGCGGTCCTGCCAACGTCAAGCCGGAGAAGAAGCCCAAGGCTGCCAAGTCGAACGGGTCCAAGCGCAAATCGACTGCATATGAAGAGGAGGATCTGGCAGACTTTGAAGACACACATGTGGACTCGATGGACAAGTACGAGAGGCTGGACACATGGGAGGACAAGGTCCAGCAGATCGACACGATTGAACGCAGCAGCAGTGGGGAGCTGTTGGTCTACATGACCATGTGAGCTTAGGTTATTTAGCCTAGCGAAGTGGAGCTGATGGACAGGGAAGGCGGCGAGCGCGTCGCGCAGAGCACCGAAGTAGCGTACAAGCGCTGTCCCCAGAAGGTCAACTCCCGCCATATGCGCTCGGATCGTGGCTGATGAATCAGATACTCAAATTCTACGAATCCCACCTCAAGTGGGTGTATTTTCCGCTAATCCCTAGATCTCCCGCTGATGAGCAGGTGGAAGCTAGCCGACTAACGGCTCGCTTTACGACCCTCGCGAACAGAAGATGTTGTGGATACTTAGTCAAAGTTTTACGGCCGCGGGATACATATGGGGATCACCGGAATCTGGAAACAGATCTCATGCAAAGGCATGACACTCGGTGATCGTCGCGCGAGTTCTGACAAACGACGGCACCGCATCTGCGTGACCGAGCTTCTGGCACGGACCCAAGTCACCCGCGCTAAATCGAGACTACAAGAGACATCGCTTGGCAGCGCTGACGTTGCTATGCCGAGGAACGCGTCGGTGACGGAAGTCGCTCCGGCACCGTTACTGCCGCATTGAACTCCGTCAACGCCGATCCGAGCCCCATTTAGGTCAAGATCGTCGGACCTGTTTATAGGGACAACAGGTTTGTTTTCGTGGGAAATGCCGAAGCACCACGCAATGCAATTCGACACCATGAGCCTTTACTGGGTGGACCCACGCCGTGTCTTGCGCGTTACCTACTCACTCACTGACCATCTGTTCATCTATATATCGCCTTGTGGCTACCACCTCTCTTTGCTCACTGGCAGCCTCTCTCATTCGCGCGTGCCGCCGGGTGTCGGATCGGACTTTCCTTGCTCGATTTGAATCACTCGACAATGCTTGCTCTGCCCTTTCTCTTGACAACGCTCCTCACAACCGCTCTTGCGGCACCCCTCCCATCGTACAGCTACCTCTAATGAGCTCGCAGGACTTGCTGACAGTCAGGACCGATGCAGCCGACGTGTCTGCTGAAGTATCCGTGTCGCTTGGCTCCCAGGCTTCAACACAGCCAGCAGCCTGGGCAACGAGTGTAGCTTCGGAGTTTTCGTTGTCAACAACCTTCGACATCACCAATGTGCCTGTGTGTCTGATACCATTCGCATCTTGGGCAGAGCTGAGCACGTAGACGACCAGGGAGTATTACTGGAACATCAGGTAGGCAGTACAACACCGTTGAGATGACACCAACTGACATGAAGCTCATACATGGCCGGTTCGTGGGCGAGTATGATGCGAGATCAACGTTGACGATGTGATTAGCGCCCGACGGATTCGCGCGAGAGATCGTCGCTGTGAATGGCCAATATCCAGGTCGGTCTTTGGGGGTTCCGAAATGGAGATCCGGCTGAACGTCAAGGCCCATTGATCGAGGCAAATGAAGGCGACACATTACTCATTCACGTCACCAATTCTTTGACGAGTGGCCAAAGCCTTCGTATGCCCGGGCGATCTGGAGAGTATAGTGGAGACTAAGTGCAGATTGGCATGGAATCACGCAAAACGGCTCACAGTGGATGGACGGCGTCCCAGGCTTTTCCCAAGTACGTCCATACCGTCAGTGTGAGCGGCTGGATCGGGCTGATTATTGAGTGTCCGATCCCGACGGGCCAGACGTTTACTTACAAGTATACGCTCCAACAGTATGGCACGTTCTGGTGGCACTCGCACTACGCAGCGACACTTGCCGATGGACTGGCAGGCCCGTTAGTCTGGCTTACTTTTTGTGTTGAGGGTGACTTGTTGACGGTTTACAGAATCGTCATTCACTCGGTCAATGACCCCGTACAGCGGGGCGTCGACTTTGATGAGGAGCGGGTGTTGATGGTGTCGGACTGGCTGTAAATCTGATTCAAGGTGTCGATGCCCGGACTAACTCCCAGCGATGACAACTCAGACACCGTTGTTCAGGACCTGATGAGCAGCGTGGGCTATCGAGGTGTGAGTGCAGAGTGCGCATGTCTGGAATAAACCTGACGCTGCAGAGCCCTGCCGCTCCCCAAGGGGATTCGGTGCTGCTGAACGGGCTTGTGAGTACAGTCGATCTAATCTGAAAAGAGAGTAAGGTTGACATAATCAGGGTGTCACCAACTGCTCTGGTCCATACGCACCTGCAGGTAGCAACTGCACAACTCCCGCGCCTGCCGAGATCACCGTACCAGTCGGCAAGAAAATCCGCTTTCGCCTGATTAATTCAGGCGCGCATGGTGAGTTACAGGCCATGGAGCATCGAGGCGATCTGGCTGAGAGGCAGAGATGTTGCGAGTATCGATCGACAATCACACGCTTGAGGTGGTCGAGGCGGATGACACGCCAGTGTACGGTCCTTTGGTCCACGAAGTGTCCATCGACCCCGGCCAGCGATACTCGTTCATCCTTGACACGTTAGAAGGGAATGTCGGGGATGCCTTTTGGATCAGGGCGAATGTGGCGATTGCGTGCACCGGGACAGTGCCACAGATCGGCACGGCTGTCTTGCGCTACGTGGACGACTCCACCGCGCCATCGACTCAGCTGCCGGACACTGATCCTTGGTAAGTCGTATTGTTTGCGGTACAGTTGCGTGACTGATAATCAGGTCTGACCTCGCCGCTCCTACTGACGCATGTCTCGACATGGACCAACAACACTCGCTCGTTCCTCGGATAGCCGAAGACGCTCCAACGGATATCCTGACGGTCAATGAGCTGAGCAGCATAGTGGGCACATTCGTCAATGTCGACCATGTCAGACAGAACGGATTTGTGAGCTTTCTCTCCATTACGTTTATTTCTTTCTGACTCCCTCAGCTGTTCAACGACGTTTCGTACCAAAACCTGATCAATTACCCCTTCTTGACGCAGATCCACGACGGCCTGACATTCAATTCGTCCCTCATCGCCAACGCCACGTTCCCCCAGCTAGGCGGCGGCGACCTGATCGTGAACAACCTCGACGGGTTCGACCATCCTTATCACCTCCACGGACGAAGCTTCTTCCTGGTGGGGCGAGGCTCGGGAATCATGACCGCCGATGGACTGGCAGCTGCGCATCTCAACACGACCAACCCACTCAGGAGGGATACGCTACACATCCCCGCGCAGTCATGGGCCGTCTTGCGCCTCATCACTGATACGCCAGGCGTCTGGCCGCTGCACTGTCATATCGCGTGGCACCTGGCTTTGGGGAAAGTGGCCGCGGTGGTGATTCAGCCTGACCGGGTGAAGGAGTTTGACCCGCCGACCGACTGGCAAGGAGTGAGTTGTTCTGACACCGAGACGCCAAGCTCATGAGTAGATGTGCTCTGGAGTGGACAGAGGTGCTTTCGGACCGGCGTAGGAGGCGAGTGATCAGCGGGGTAACGCGAGAGAAACGGACGATATCAACTAGGACATTCGACGCTTACGGACAATCTTCATCACGGACAGTATAGCTAAGACATGCGCATGTACGAGTGCGCTCTTGCATGGGATACCATGCCACGCACTCCATCGCCACAAGCGAATGACGTGCTGGTCGTTGGGCGTTGGCCGCACCGCCATGCCTCCTTTGACAGACCCAAAGTGAGACGTTCCACCAGACGTTTGCGGAGTTGGCGAGGCGAGACTCGGTGGCAAAGAATGACGATGGATGTGACACGATCCAGCTGTGAGAATCGTCATTCGTCTCTCATCTCCGTCTGTTGCACGTATCAGACTGCAATCGACAAACGGCCTCGCCGTTGGTATATAAGTGCCTCTGCATTCCGCATCAATTGCGCAACCCTCCTTCCCCCCAAACTCCCTTCCGCCCGACGGCGCTGCAAGACGATGCGCAACTGCCTTCTTACCTTGTTGCCGTTTCTCGTCTCTCTCGACTACATCCATGCTCGTCCCGCTACGGTGTCAGACGACCCTGCACTTGCTACTCAGACCCCATCAGCCCTTCCGTGGGTGAGCCTGCAAATACAGGATACTGCGCTCAGTGGCAGTGGTCAACAGATCCAGGAGCTGGACACCCGCGAGCTGAAAACCGATCCGACCACCTTCACTCTGTCGTCCGGGTTCGAAATAACCGATATTCCCGTGCGTCCACAACTCTGCCTGTCCCGTCGAGCTGATGCACCCGTAGCAAACGCGAGAGTATACCTGGACAATCGAGTAAGTGCAGCGACCCTGGGTGGAAGGCGAAAGGCCGCCCACTGACGAGCAGCGCTGTCAATGGCGGTCAGCTAGCTTGATGTCCTTTGGCGAATGAGGTTTTGCTGATTATGGCTTAGCCCCAGATGGGTATCAGCGACAGATGTTTACCGTCAACGGCATGTACCCTGGTATGTCTAACCCCGCCCGTCTAGCCTGCCGAAGAGCCTCTATGTGAGATTCTTCTGCCTGTGGAGGCTGATTCGAAGGACCCCTCATCGAAGCGAACGAAGGCGACACGATCTTGATACACGTCACGAACAACCTCGACACGGGTCAGAGTCTGCGTGCGTCTTTCTTTCCGGGGCGGTCGCAGGACTGACCCGGCTGACCCGCAGATTGGCACGGGCTGCTTCAAAATACCAGTCAGTGGATGGATGGCGTCCCTGGTTTCTCGCAGGTGAGTCGGCAGGACAGCTGGCAGCTACACACGGGTGAACAATTGACCCCCAGTGTCCAATAGCACCCAACGGGGGTACCTTTACTTACAACTTGACCATACAGAATCAGTACGGAACGTACTGGTGGCACTCACACTTTGGTAATACCCTAGCCGATGGCCTGTCCGGAGGGTAGGTTATGCCGCTACAGATATTGGTTGAGAGTATAGACGGGCTGAGCTCGTAGGCTGATCGTACACTCGACCAATGATCCGCTTAAGCGAGGAG
The DNA here is from genome assembly GCA_024343385.1 of Tremella yokohamensis. Lineage (NCBI taxonomy): Eukaryota > Fungi > Basidiomycota > Tremellomycetes > Tremellales > Tremellaceae > Tremella > Tremella yokohamensis. The sequence goes on along the minus strand of BRDC01000032.1, from coordinate 653,468 downwards.
CCGATTTCGATGAGGAGAGGATTGTGTACCTTGCTGATTGGGTTCACGATCAGTCGATGACTATCATCCAAGACTTGTTGTCGGGCGGCTACAAGGGGGTCAGCCGCTTCTTTGACCGAGCAGGCACGATTGCTGACGATCGAGTCAATCGGACCACCAAGTGTCGATGCGATCCTTATCAACGGTATCGTCAGTCTCGATGCTTTCCCCTATGTCGGCAGTAAGCTGACAAGGGAAGGGCAATTCCAACTGCTCATCCTGCGACACACCTTCACCTGCCGAGATCGAAGTCCCATCTGGCAAACGCATCCGCTTGAGGCTCATCAATACAGGGGCGCATCGTCAGTCCTCCCACATCTCCTTGTGGGTGAGGAGGACTTACTCTCAGAAACATTGCGATTCTCAGTCGACGGTCACTCTTTTGAAGTGGTCGAAGTGGATGATTGCCCCGTATACGGACCAATACTCCATCAGTTGACGCTCAGTCCGGGACAACGATATTCTGTCATCCTCAATACGACTGTTGGACAGGACGGAGCCGCTTTCTGGATGCGGGCAAACTCGGCGTTCGGTACGTGCATACACGTCGGACATGCCGGTTGGCCGACTGAATCCAGCTTGTAACCGTGGAGTCGATGGGCAGGTGGGACTCGCGGTTATGCGATACGTGGACACTGATACGGCTTCGACCGCCATGCCCACATCTCAAGCATGGTGAGCATGTTGTGATTGTGAGAGGTAGCGGGCTGATGGCGTAGGGACGATCTGGCTGGGAGCGATACAGCTTGCGTCGATCTTGATACCGAGTACACCCTGACGTGAGTGGAGCGGTCCATCAACTAAAGGGTCTGATAGCAGACCGAGAATAGCGATGAACGCCCCTAGTGACGTACTCACCACGCATGTCATGTCGAGCGCGTTTGGAACGTTCACCAACATCAACGGTAAACCGTTCAAGGGATTTGTGAGTATCATCCCCTGCTTCTTGTGTGTGATTTGCGGGGGTTGTTGACTCGTAGGGCTGGAACGGCGTAACGTATCAGAATCAGATCGACAACCCTCTCTTACGGCAAGTGCAGCTCGGAGAGACCATTAACAGCAGTTTCGTCGCCAACGTAGCATTCGACGGTGTCGGCGGCGGAGACCTCATCGTATGAAACCCTCTGCGAACAAAACAACAGGCAGAACTGACGATCGGCAGGTGAACAACCTCGACGGCTTCGGACATCCGTATCACCTGCACGGTCGGGGGTTCTTCCTGGTTGCCAGGGGTACAGGTACGATGGACGCTGAGGGGCTTGCAAATGTACAGGTCAATACCACCAATCCCGTCAGGAGGGATTCAATATATATACCTGGCGGGTCATGGGCGGCGTTGAGGTTGATCACAGACACGCCGGGGGTGTGGCCCCTACATTGCCACATCGGCTGGCACTTGGCGCAGGGCAAGGTGATTTATCGCGGTTCGGTCTCGCTTTTGAGGTTGACAGGCAGATGTGCGCAATTGTAATACAGCCGAGTGCCATACAGCATTTCGCCCAGCCGGCCGAGTGGCTCGGAGTAGGTTGTCTCTTGTGAAGCCATGAAGGGATGGGCTGACGAGCAGCTCTGCTCTGGCACAGACCAAACAGAAATGGGACCGGGAAGGCGAACATTTGATGCGCCTTGATTGCGAGCAAAGGTTCCCGGTTCACGGGGGCCTTGAATACTGAAGTAAGTGAAGACGAGACCGCAATCAGAGTAGCAGTCAAGCAGACGGCAATCAGCAATTCCCGCCCGTGAGGTGTCGAGGACAATGTCTTGAGATCAGACGGTTCCCGGAGTTGTATCTGTACTGACCAAGTGTACCATGCAGAGGATATGCTAGATCGTCTCAGATGAGATGACACACGTCTATATGCGCTCCGTGACAACAGCAGTGATCACAGTTACGCTGGGCATCAGCATCGAGGATTGCAATGACCAGAGCAAATGAGAATGGACTAACTCGTCAATCTTGCCGCCTTTGAACCCCTGCATCCCAGCCTTCTCCGCTTCCACCTCAAACGGCGTCTTCCATCCTTCCTCATCACCAGTGCGCGCCATGCCTCCCCTAGCATAGCCCACAAGCACGTCCGCCAAAATCCTCGCCTTTTCGCTCGCGCGTTCCGCGGGACTCAAGTGCGCATTCGCCGGCTGAGCCAACAAGCTCTCGACTACTTGCTCCAGCTGCGGGATATGTTCAGCAGGGATATTATCGCTCAGACCGTCGGTGTAGAGCAGCACGGTATCTCCCGGCTGGAGGGAGAGGTCGAACTTGTCCCCATCTTCCGGTTTATCACGTATAGGATCGTCCATCAAGTTTGACGCGGCCTCTTGTAATTCCGGAGGGACCTCTGCGCCGCGCGGCAACGCTCGGATAGCCTGGATGATGCGCTTGCGTTCTTCGGGCGAGACGGGTTTCTTTGGCGGGATCTTGGACAGCTGTAAGGGGCAGTTGAAGTAATGCGTCTGTACGGCGCTCTCCCAGTGTGTCGCAGAATCACGTAGGAGTGTCAGGCCCGAGTCGCCCAGGTTGACACCCCGTGCAGCGCCGGTCGGGGCGAAGGAGAGACCACAGAATGTTGACGAGCCGGCTGTTACCAGCGGGTCGGACTGCACTGAGTTGAATGCTGAGGATAGGAGGGATGCGGGGTTGGCAGACGGGCTGAATCGCGCGGCGAGGGCGTAGTGATACAGGAGCGCCTGGGAGAAGAGGGCGGGGTCGACGCGCGGTGCCCAGCCGCCAACACCATCTGCGAGAGCGATGTGTGTCTGGCGTGAGTCTTGCTCTTTTATTTCTTTTCAAGACCAGCCCCCCTCCACATGCACTAGTATCTGTATGGAGTTGCGGGAAACACTCACATCACCACTCCCCTCGATGATGGCGAAAAAGTCCTCTCCTGCTCCCCACCTCCTCGCCTCAGCCCCGACAGCCTCGCTCCACCCACCTTCACCGACCTGCAGCTCTCCCCTGCCCGCGCGGAGGGATAACATCTCCCCTACCCATTTCCCAATTTTGTTTTGCTGCCCTGCGAAACCTTGGTGCGGCGGCTTCGTATCGGGTGGCACGAACGGCGGGGAGTATTTGGCGGCGTAGGAGAGACCGAGGGCGTATGTGAGGCCTTGAGAGGGAAGAGAGTGGGACGCTGGGGGCGTGTGGAGTGTGCGCAAGAGCGCGGGGGAGGAGCGCATGTTGAGGCTGCTGTACACAGAGAAAAGACGAGTGGAAGTACGGGTGCGTGAAATTGTCGGACTGTCCAAGTGGAGGTGGTCCACGCCACACCCTCCTTCGGGCCGAGTGGCGGCATCCTAGGACTGGTACATGACATGGCATACGGACGAGTACATGCAAGCAAGATTCAACAGACAGTACAACGCTCATACCACCACCACCGCCTTGTCAGCCGAACGGACCTGAGCTACGCAGTATGCCGCCCAGAGCGCCTGCCAATTCGCATTCGGCGCACGGAGTAGCCGCACCCATTCGTCCACCTCGTCAATGTCGGGAATGGCATCTTGTTCCCGCAGCGTCCACGAATAGAAGAGACACGTCGCCCACCATTCCATCGTGGCGGGGTCGGTCGTAGCTGGGAATGAGCGACGAGCGAATAGAGCCCCGAATACGACATACCTTTGATAGGCAGCTTGGCCTCGTCTGAAGTGGACGACCGCCTCGAGTTGTCTGAGCCGTACTCTTCGGCGTCGGACACCGCATCAGCCGTACCGATATCTATCTATCAGTACTGTTCCGCCTTCTCAACAGCAAGATGAGAGTCACGATAGACCGGACCGGCAGCCGTGTACTTTGTCCTCTCCGCCGCCAGCCGAAGCTTGTCCGCGACAGACTATCACTCAGCTCAACTCCCATCCACCTTCACATCCACGGTGCAGACCCACCTGCAGACCAATACCAATCATCATATCGTCCGGGCCGAACATCCTGCTCATCTCGGCCAAGCTCATAGCGTGTCGGAAAGCCTTTCGTCAGTCTTTCAACTTCGCTCCTGCCTTATGGAGACTGGTGCCCACCTCTGCGCCGGCGGACAGGCCAAGCGGGATGTCTTTGAGGGGATGACCAGAGTCGTCACGAGGGAGCTCGACGCGGAAGGTTGTGCTGTCCATCTTGCAGATCCGCTCACAGAAAGGTCAACAGATGGTAATAGGAGATGAGCAACAGCAAAATCAGCAGCGGCGGAAGTGATGGGTCGCTCCACTTTAGATCGAACACACGAGCCGTCAAAGGCCCTCGCCAAAGGCGAGATGAGATGATCTAGCCATCCCATCCCATCTCTACTGCGCGCTATCGGGAGAAGAGACCAGGTGAACGTCGCTCAAACGCCGTCTCACCGGGCAAAGCTATCTTTCATTGGGGGAGCCTATCAATCATCAAAGGACACACCGCAAGCCTACCCCCTCATGCTTTCAGGCCACTTGTCAATCCGACAGCCCTCTCACCCTTGACCGAGCTTCGCCCGGAATGATGAAACGCCACGACGATCAGTTACGCGTTGGCTGAACCATGACCCGGTAACCTGTTTATACTAATCTAGCCGGATTTGGGTAATCAGGCGCTGTTTCACCTCCAATCGCTTCCTAATCTCTGGTAACTGAAGGGGGGTGATCAATGGCTTGACGACTGCACCGTGCTTGGCAGACAGAAGATAGCATACAGAACACAGATCCGCCAGATCGCCACTCTACCCACTATATAACGCCCACAAAGGCCTATACAATTCCCTAGAACTCGGAAGAACCCTTGAACCGCTTAGAAACCTCCCGCTGCCTATCAGCCAGAATCTCAGCGGGCACTAAGACACTCACCCAGCGCATCACCAAGCATCATACCCCCCAGCAAGCCAGCGCCTCCGCCAAGCATCATACCCCCTCCCATACCGAGTCCACCGGCGCCGTAACCATACCCATACGGGCTGCCATAACCATAACCGTACCTACGGCCATAGCCGCCAGGGTAGCCTGATGTTCAGCGTTGCACTGCTTGGAATGTATATCACTGACCGTAGCCGTAGGGGCTGGCATAGAGACCGCCGGCGCGCGAGTACGGGCCCGCCGGGGCGCTGTAACTGAACGGGTCCGAGGCGTAGTAGTTGCCTTGAAGTGAGCAGAGCACATCACATCGAGGGGAGACTCACGAATGTTCGGGTCGTTCAGCTGCTGGCGCATGAGTTCCTGTCTGCGCTTGAGGTACTGCTCCTCCATCTCCTATTTTATCAGCTTGCCTTCAACCTCTGTTTCACATCGTGCAGCTCACCCGACGCTTGCGCTGCGCTTCAGCCTTGGCCTTACGCCTGTCCTCCTTGGCCTTTGCGCGCTCCTCCTTGGTCCCAATGAGCTGGTCCTTCTTCCTCTGGATCCAGTTGCGGTGCTCGTCATGCTGAGGCCAAGCATGAGATCCATCGGGATTAGTCGCACTGGCACCCTTCGCCCTGGAACCCTTGGGAGGAGAAGATGGTCCGGGTCCGGAAGAAGAATGCGATTGGGCCTTTTGTACCAAGAGCGCCTCGTCTTCGCCCCTTTTACGCATGGCGGTGGCCTCTGCCGAGTTCGGGTGGGCGGGGTGATGCTCCGGCAGGGTGCGCAGGAACTCGGGGTCGTCGTAGGGGTGTAACCATGTCGAACGCTTGGTGGCGGTATCGACGTAGAAATGGTGTTCGTTTCTACGGCGTGAGCACTTCTCTCACTCCCAATGCCAGGCGGGAGGTCCCCTCAAAAGCGAATCATTAGAGATATCTGTCAAAGAAGAGTATTGATGACAGAATATGGGGAAGGTATAGGTGACGTGGAGTAGGGGAAACCCACTTCGGATCCCAACACCTCACCCAACCCTCTGGCAACTCGCGCTGCTCATCATCCATACTCCTCCTCCCTTCCTCGTCCAACAACCCAGGGGAGATCCCTCCATCCGACTCGACGTCCGAGATGTCCGAAACGTCCGACGCCGAACGAGAATGCCCAGGTCGGCGCGCGGCGCCCGTATCGCCAAGAGCGTCTTGGCTCGCGGTACGGGTCTCGCCTTGAGGTGTTGTGATGTTCAGTGCCGGTCCTCTACCGGGCCCACCGGGCTGGCCGGGCTGGCCGGTGGCTGCTTGGTATGATGGTGGTGAGTCTGATGGCATCTTTGAACGATGTCAGTTCCGTGGAAAGAAGTGAAGAGGAGTCAGCTGACGTTACGATTCAACAGCTTCTCTTTAGCAGTTGGGATGTGATCGTGCTTCTCTACGTCATCGACCTGCCGGCCACCCCCGCACCCCCAGATCCTTCAGCCAAAAGCGGCGAAGCCCGATATACCCTCCCACGACGTCGCGCGCGACCATTGATAGCGACTCTGTTCCAGCAGACCAAGGAATGCACAGTACATGACAATGCTTGCATGCTTGGTCCACTTGACCTTTGACCTTTATGCTTAGAACCCTGGCATATTCCGAAAAGGTGCGACAACCAGCGATACCACCCCCTCTCGACCACGGACCTCTGTCCCCGACTTCGACTAATCGTTACAACTCCATCTCGCCAGCCATGCCATAATCCACCCCACCCTCCTCGTCATCGCGCTCATCGCTGCCCGCCCTGGCCGCACCGCTGCGCACACTCGAAGTCTTCTGGTTCTCGCGCACAGAGAACATACCTCCTCCGATGAGACCAGCCCGTGCACCGAGCGAAAGGGGTACACCTCGGTCCGGTATCGGCGAGTAGCTGGTAGGCCTGTGAGCAACATGTCCAGCGGCTGAGGAGAACGAGTTGTGTCGGAAGTTGAGAGTCGCCATCGCGCCGGGCAAAGAGCCGACGGATTGCGGACTGTGGGCACCGATCCCGACAGCACCTGGTGGAGGCGAGGCGTAGGACGGGGAGCGCGCCTTGACAATACCGACCGGTACAGGGGAGATGGCGTTCAGGCCAAGGATACCGCCTGAGGATTGTCGAGGCTGAGGTACCACAGGCTCGGAAGCGCCCATCGAGGATGTCGTGGTGTCAGATCCTGGAGAGGATTTACGCTCCTTCTGAGGACGAAGGTCGGACAATGCACCAAAGCTCGATGGCTCTCTGAGAGAAGATGGTGTGAGAGGTAGCAACACTGAGGAAGGAGGGGAGCGAGCAGCAGAGTGGTCTCTCGATGCTCGGCGCAGAGGGAGACTCTCCCCGTTCGGCGAGAGAATGGCGGGCCAAAGCGACTTGTCCGCAGGCAACGACCGTCCAGGAGCGACGACTGGGTTCATGTGCATCAAGATGGCAGCTCCCTGCACGGTCAGCTTTCGATCTTCCCGTCTGGTGTATGCTGACCTCAAGAGCCTGCACCTGCTGATGTTTACTCATGCTCAGCTGTGTGGGCTCCTTCCAGTATGGAGTGTGTTCCCAGCGGTGTTTGGTAAGGCAAATTGGGTGCTTGTACTCCTTGAACGTCAGTGCCGACCCACTCGCCGATGGACAGTCCTGACCTTGCCGCAGTCGTGGCATTTGAAGACCTTGCCTTTTCTCCTGCCCTTCACACCACCACTGCCAGTGCCGAGAGCCAGAGCAGCCAAGCCATCCTCTCCATCCATGTCGACATCTCCATCTCCCTCTGCATCAGCGCTCCCACTCCTGCCGCTGATCTCGCCCTCGTCGTCATCGTCCAGAGGGTCGAACTCCATCTCCAACTCCATGTCGTCGGTTTGAGGGGACATGATGGCGTTGCGGTACATGCCACGGTTAGGGACAGAAGCGGGCACGGCTGCAGAGGATATGGACCGGCCGGCACGCTGACGGTCCGTCTTGGAAAAGTCGAACAGCTGCGGGGTTGGCGAGGTGCCGGCTCGAGCGGATGCAGAAGCATGTCGAGCGAAACCAGGGGCTACGGGAGCAGTGACAGAGGAGCTGATGGGACGACTGGGTCGTCAGACAGCAAACAGAGCCAAAGAGGCGGCACACACCTCTCCTTGGCACTTGCGGGCTCGCCAGTCAACCCGAGTTTGCCCCTGGCGAGGGCGCCCTGCGTCGAAGAGCTCATCCGCCTGGCCTTCTGGGACGACCCGGCGGCGGCAATGCTGTTCACTGCGAGACTCGGTCGAGATGCAGTGAGTGAGGAGACCGGGTTTGGGACCGAGGAGGGGACAGCGGTCGGAGGGGAGTACCTGGACTTGGCCTGCGGTTTGGCCGAGGCAAATTGGAGGAGGTCTGTGGAATGAGCTCGTCTCAGGAGAAGTGAAGAGATGACATACCGATAGCATGCTGGTGCTCCTCCTCGCCGTCACCATGCTTGCAAGGTTGTAGCAGGGATGGATGGATGGGCTGAGCGTTTGCGTGCTTGCCGTTGGGCGTTGGGCGAGGTGCGGACTGCTGCAGGGTGGAATGATGGGCAAGAGCGGCGGGAAGCAAGGGCAGAGAGGGCACCGCGTCAGCTCTTGTTCAAATGCATGCGTGCTGGGTCTTCTGAGGGCAGCGAGCGTAATCTTACCGCTCTCTGCGGGAGCGGGTGCGAGTGCGTGGAGGGGCGAGGTTGAGGTTATGGAACAAAGAGAGCAAGGGTCGTCCGACTCACCTCTCGAGCGAGGGTCGCGTCTTTCCACGCAGCCACCCTCTCCGCCGTCATGATCCCTCCTGTCAATGTCGATGCTTAATTGAAAAAAAGTCGAGAGTGGGTTCCAAACAGCGATCAGTGCAGTAAAGAAGCCGTATTGGGCGTTGTCAGCATGGAAATTTCGGCGGAGGAGGGGAGTCGCCGGGTTTGGGGGGAGGGGGGCGGTGATGTGCTTTGTCACGCGAACCACATGTGCTGTCGGTCCGAGTGGGCGGCGGGGGAGAACGGTGTGTACAATGACGAGTGATGCGTGTCGTACGGAGGAGAGGCGAGGGCGATGGTGTATGGACAAACCCGAGCCAGAGAAAGAGATGTTGTTAGGATGAAAGAGGACAAGAAAGAAAGGAAGGTCGAAACGCCATGGTGACTTTGAAATTTCAGGAATCCCATGGACATTTCACGCATCTCTCGTTCGGTCCAGCCCGGCCCACCCCCCTTCCTCCCCGCTCTCCTGCCCTCCTCTGCCCCTCTGCTCGGCCGCCTCGCCTCGCCTGTTGTTCCAGTCGCCTTTCCACCGGCTATGCCATGCTCTGTGCCTGCCGTCCACCACAATCCCCCCTGCTCCGTCAGGATAACTGCATGGAAATCCCCTCATCTCTCGTCTTGTCCTGTTGTCCTTGCATCTTCGGCTCTGACCGGCAGACAGCTGCAGTGCCACCGGTGCAGCTGCAGTGGGGAAGAGAGTACGTAGGCGGCGTGATGACAACCTGTCCCATTATTTCACCGACACCGGCTCCAGCTGTCCAGCTGAACAATAAACCAGCAGCAGCAGCAGCAGGAACTCCGTTTTGCCCGATTGAGCAGTAATAGGCCGCCGCCGGGGTCTTCGTCTTTCTTTAGCAGCAGCAGCAAAGCAGAGCAGAGCGGGATACCCATCCCATTCTAACCCAACCCACCCCCACAGATCGTGGAGGCGTCACCGAGACAAGGTGCGATGATCGAGATCCCCCTTGCTCCCTCCCGCCTGACCGTCCCGGTGGCCGGTGGTAGGGAGTGAGTTCGGACCGGCCGAACGCCCCGATACCAGCAACCACCACTCCAGCCCAGAAGCCCGCTCATGCATATCTCATGATCGTCGTTCGGCGTTGTTGTTTTGTTCCATGACTACGGTTTTGAGACGCTATAGCTTCAGTGCCTCTTCGGTGCGCTCGGCGCTGGCATCATCAATCCTCCTTAGCCCTCTTGCAAATGTCCTAGCGCCTGGCTGTTCTTCGATGGTGGTTGTAGGTAAGGCTTCCATGGCCAGGCCAGCGGTCCCGCAGCAACGCCTTCTTTGGCTGCGCGGCGGCTATTGCCTTGCAGAGGAGCCGATGAGCAGCTCCCGGAAGGCATCGATAAGGTCACGTGATCAATCGTCCGTGCTAAGACTAAATTCAGGCTTCGTCTCGCGTTTCAGTCTGTGCACTTTCACATCTAGACACCTACTGAAGGTAGCATGAGCTCTGATCTGCCTGTGGCTGGGTCATCGACCACTCCTATGGTGCCCAAGAAGCGCAAACCTCGCTCCTCGCAGCCAGATGCGCCGAGAATACAACGACGAAAGCTTCCCCCTCCCCTACCGACCAAACCCACGTCCACCTCTCACCCTCTGGCAGACGCCACGGGCAAGAACCCCGAGCTCTCGCTCAAGACGCTGCAAGGGGTTCGGACAAAACGTACAGATACGACGAAACCTGGATACGGGCGGGAGGTGGTGTTTGTGACGCGAAAGACGGGACTGGGAGCATTGATTGGGCGGTGCAGGAGTCTCGTGATGGACGAGGGGTGAGATCCAGAGCCTCCACATCTAGACATACGCTGACGAGAAGATATACGAGGCTCACGCTGCACGCCCTCAGTGCGGCTATACCTCAAGCTCTGCTCTTGCTGCATGCTCTGATGGAGATTATACCTTGCCCGAAAGGTCCGCGAGGGCTGTGGTACGAGATCAGGACGGGCACGGTGGAATGCGCCGACGAGATCACCAAATCAGCTCCTTCTACAGCCAAGGGCAAGGAAGGCGGAAAGGGACTGGACACGGCTGCAGCGATGGAAGTGGACGAAGACGACTTTGCAGGGATCGGAGGTGTCGAAGTCGACGAGCCGGAGCGTGTTGTCAGGCAAAAGGTACGCCATGTCGACCATTAAACAGCGAGCCATTACTGACGGGAAAGTCGTCGATGCAGATAGACCTCTACGTCGGGCCCAGACCCAAAGCAGAAGGAGAAGTCAAATCGATTGTGACGCCTCGTGCTGGGCTGCGGCGTAACAGGCCTAGCAAGCGGAAGAGGCAGGTGCTGGCTGCTCGCAAATCAGGAGTCGGCGAGGATGGCGGTCACGACGACGAGGAAGCTGCTATGAATGCGGTCTCGCGCTTGGCTTCTCGGGCCGACGAGGAGTCTTCCGAGATTGAGGAGCCTATAGAGGGTTGAAGCATGGGGTGCCTTGCCTCTTCTCGACTACATTTTCGCCTTGTTGTACATGTCTCTCAAGCATGCATTGTACCCCATACCATGCCAGGCCATTGTCTTTCATGCGTTCATCATCCGCCATGGCAGATGAATGGCGTCAACGGCGACGAGTGTGGCGGTCGGTTCCGCCGTTCCGAATGGGCACCTGACCTGCAGGACCTGAAGTGGGCTCCGATCTTCCCGACCCTGTCTTGGCTCCTCCCACCCCCTCGGTCCCACCGAAGTACAGTGTGGAGACGAAAGACACTCGTTGTCTATAACAAAAAGCTGTGCCTCTTATAGATCACTCTCCTCTCCCTCTCGACCTCACAGCTCCTCGGTGTGGTCTGTCACCCCGACTCCCGGTCCGAATCCATCAAAGCACAAAACACACATCCCACTCCGCTTGCGCAGCGATCGAGGGCCGACGACTGCCGAGGTCGAAGGAGCCAGTCACCACTCAGCTTGGGAGATTACCGAGCGTTGAGCGTCTTGCTCAGCCTCGCACCTGACAACGAGTGAATCAGGTAGGTCCTTTTGCTTGCTCGGCTGGACTAGGTCAGGGTGTCCGTTACGAGGATGGTGAGGATCTGGGGTGCAGCGACGAGGACCGCTTGTATCCTTTGCGATAGCGCTCGCTCAGCGGTACAGCGGTGCACTGTAACGTCGAGCAGCGCAGAAATACCATTCATGCGGCCCTCATCCTCACCCTCCTTTAGCCATCATCGTCGCGGATGCGTGCGAGGATGGCGGTGATCACATCTTCATCCATTCATCAGCACACAGCCGTCCCTCCCTTCGGCTTCTGTGCTCCACCTCCTGGTCCCCCATCCGTATGCGTACTGGGGCCTACCTTCTCTTCTTCACCTGTCTTGATTCGTGAAGGCTCCCAGTGGTTCACCCAGCATGGCGGAGCATCGCAGGCTGACCCGCCTCTCAGGTCTCTTCCACCACGCTCCGACTCTCCAGCACCCTTTCTTGCAACTTGACGAGACCGCGCCGCCTGTCCCCAACCACCCTCCCGAGCTTCCTCAACACATCCAGGAAGCCTTCTTCTTGCCGGCGCCCCGAGCCCAGCGTCCACATACCGATCGCCACACCCTCAGCGCGCCGGCGTTCGCGACCAGCACCCGCTCTCGTATCCGACAGCACGTCCACATCAACCGACCATCCTCCGCCCAGCCCACCCCCTCCGTCGCCGCTTCGTCCTCCCTGCCCAACACCCCGGACCCAACGGACCCAACAGAGACAGAAGGAGAGAGACGCGGTCGCAGCATGTCGCATTCGGGTCGCTCGGCGCGTCCGACGCACATAGCCCTTCCCAATTCGCCCTTTACAGGCCGATCACCCAACGGCTCGCCCGCCGCCACTCCCGGACTAGGCTCGCCCACATCCCCTCGTACTTCCTTTCTCCCTTCTTTCATGCGCACACGATCTCGTGCAGCGACCATCACCCATTCTTCCAGCGCAATGCGAGGTAGGGCCAGTCCCAGTGTAGAGATTGGCAATCCCCTCGCCAGGGGTCCGAGCGGCCCCGAGCGTGCGGGCGGTGCGAGCTCTAGGGACGTTTCGGCTGGTCCAGGCGTAGATGGTGGCGGCGTCACTAGAAGTTCTTCCACTCCCGTCACGGGCGGCATGGCTAGCGCAAGTGAGCACTTCCATCCACCACCCTCTTGATCCCACACTAGACCACCCCTCATGAGATGGCGCTTACCTGTAGCCCTCACCTCGCGTCCTCCCCCCGACTTGACCATGAGCGCGGCCGCGTCATCGTCCGCCGCCCCGGCGGTACAGAACGGGGTCTCCCCAAAGACATACCGCATCCGCCTCGTGCCCCATCTAGAAAACTCCAGATCTCTGGGCTTTGATCCGGTCGTGCGGGAGCTCCTACCCATCGTTGTCCCGCCCGGTGTCACACCCGCCAGCGCTGCCGCGAGTGTCACAGCCGTCGGTCGCCTCGCGAATGGCAGACCACCTGCTCTTCTACTCAAAGTAGGACGGTTCACCGAGAGAGGAAACACCAACCCCCAATCGAATCCCAATGGGCCTGCAGCCGCTCTGTCTATTGCAGGAGGTGGTGGCGATCTGTGCTCTTCCCGGGTGACCTTCAAGACCAAAGTTGTCTCTCGAGCCCATGCGGAGATATGGTGCGAGAGCGGTGGCAAGGTCAGCCGCTGTTCACCTTCCAGCCAATCCATTCATCTGACGAGCAGTTCTTCATTCGCGATACCTCTAGCAGCTCTGGGACTTTTCTTAATCACATCAGACTTTCGAGCCCGAATGTCGAATCTAGACCAACCCAGATCAATGTGAGCTGCACATGCTGTATATTCTACAAAGTTGACCGCTAGGACGGCGACGTCCTACAGCTAGGAATAGACTTTCAAGGCGGCATGGAAGATCAATTCAGATGCATCAAGATGCGAGTCGAGCTTGGCAGAGAATGGCAGCGTACAGCCAACGAGTTCAAGCAAGCTTTTCTTGTTCATCCGTGGCTCTGGAGAAGCTGACGAGATAGCACAAACGCACTCAGGCAGCTCAAGGCTCTGGGAGGAGTACCGGAGACTCCGGCGAAAGGCAAGATGACCGACATGAGTCCGTCGACTTCGTCGCGGAAGGCCAAAGCGAGTGTGACAGACTGCTGCATTTGTCTGTTCTCTGTCTCAGTTTGCCAGTCGCTCTTCATCGCGTAAGCGTTCAGCTCAAGTCCGGCCCGAGGCGAGAAGCTGAAGCGCAGACCGTGCTCTCATGTGTTTCACTACAAATGTATTCGGCCACTTCTTCAGCAGCATCATCCAGGCTTTTCCTGCCCGCTCTGCGTGTGTCATCACCGTGAACGATCTGATCGAGTTTGCTGACAAAGAAGCGCACATTCGCCAATCTCGAGGAAGACGTCGAGACGGAAGATGCTTGGGAGATCGCTTCAAGGCGCGCGTCCATCATCTCCGTATCCCGTCGACCGTCCAATCACTCCCTTCGACTCAACTCTTCTCAAGCGGCAGCAAGCGGTGGGATCGTCGATGATCTGCTCGGCAGTGAAGCAGCGGGTGGTACCGCCGAAGCTTCAGAAGGAGGCACCGGTCTCGCCCGACAAGAAACAGCCGTACCACAACCGAATGGCGACGGTCCGGACGTAGCAGGTGCAGCACATGACACAATGAACGACCCCGCTGCACATGGTGTCGACCTGCACATAGCAGCTGTGAGAGAAGAAGAGGACGCAGACTTGCTGAACGACCCCACTGTCCGCTCGTCTTTGGATATCATGGCCGACCCGTCTCGTCTAGACTATATCACCTCTCACCCACCACCACAAGGGGCGATCGGTATAGGCGCTCGGCATAATGCTACGGGCCTCGAGGAATTTGGGAGTCTCAGCCAGGCGGCCACACCTATGAACGAGACTTTCCTCTCGACGCTCGCACCGGGCATGCAACAGCGGTTCGACTTGGCCGATCAGCTGGCAGAAGCAGGGACGTCTTCGTCGGCTCCATCGGTGGGGAGGTCGACTCCAGATCATCACCAATTCAGTCATGGAGAAGGGCAGCATAGAAATGGGGGAGAGCCAGGAGAGGATGTCGACATGATGTTTACGTAGTTCTCGTAGTTGTTCCGAGCGAAGCATGTCTCATGACCATCCGAAAAGCTGACTCGCGGCTACGCAACTGGCGCATTGACAGTACCCATGCATGTGAAGTTCGCGAGAGCCAAGAAGCATCAAAACATCAAAACACTCAAACAGAGAGGATGGGAACGAAAAAGAGGCCCTCGCCCGGGATCGAACCGGGGACCACCCCCATGCGGCTGTGTTTCCGAAGAAACTAGCCCTAAGAGGGTATGTTAACCACTCCACCACGAGAGCCAACGTTGGAGGCGTTGGCCATGCAAATGTTATATCACGTGATTGCCCGGCGTCCGAGAGGAAGAGGGATGAGGGATGTGTTTGTGTGTGACCATGTATGTTTTTCGACATTGGTTTGTTAGTGTCCCGCTATCAGCTGCCCAGGTTTCAAACATCGTTCGCTTTGCTTCTCGTCCTTGAATCCCGGGTGTCGGACGTTTGCGCTAAACGTTAGTGCGGCCACTGTCGCGGCACGAAGACCCTCGACAAACCAGGCCGGTAAGGTTGAGTTGCCGCATGAGAGCAACTGATCGTTGGCCGAGCCGTTCTCGTAGAGGGCTGGGTCGAGCCCGATGGTCAGAAGGAGAAGGAGCAGGAGAAGAAGCAAAGATGGGCTCGAGCGTCGCCGTCTAGTGACGTTCCACACAAGGCTCTTACGGGTGTGCCAGGTCCGGCTCGGAGCCCCGCTCAGATCTCTCCCTATTGCTAATGCAGCATCCGAGCCATTGCCATTGCCTGCATTTTGCATCTCACCCACTGGACCAGGCATGAGACCCACACTGACCTTGCGCAACGCCATAGGCGCAGCATGCTCAGGTAACGCAGCTGCTTCATCGTCCAAAATCAACCTCCCGCCTATACGCTACCACATCTTCCGCAATCCGCTCCCATACCCGACGGGCCTGAAATTGCAGAACGACATCATCGACCGGCGGCTGAAACGCAAAGAAAGAGAGCCCGAGCGTCGAAGCGGACAGGACGTGCTTCTTCTCCTCGGTACATCCCCTTCTCCCACCCTCTCTCTCAAGTGAAGGGCTGACGCCTCAGAACACACGCCGACATATACCACTGGCCGCCGGGACAATTCGCCCAACCCGACGGAACTGCACCCCGAAGAACGCAAGGTGCAGAATGTCGGCGCCGACTTTTTCATCACGAAGCGCGGTGGACAGGTGACGTATCACGGGCCGGGGCAGCTGGTCGGCTACCCCATATTCGACCTGAGCCACATGGACGTCAGTCATGTCCGGCTGGTGCGGAGTGATGCTGAGTCATAGCTTTCCACGCGGTGTTACGTCGAATACCTCCAGCGCCTCCTGGCCGAGCATTGTCGGTCAGACCTCGGACTAGAGAATATCCTCGCACCGCATCCAGACGGACATGTGGGCGTATTCGCCTCGCCTACAGAAAAGGCAATCCCGACATCTCTCGAAACGAGAACTGCTGGCTGACAATAGGTGGCGTCTATCGGTATTCACCTCCGCCACCGGATAACCTCGCACGGCTTCGCCATCAACGTCACGGACGAGCCTATCAAATGGTTCGACCTGGTCATGGCGTGCGGTCTGGCCGACGTGCGCGCCGTCTCGCTCGTCCAGCTGCTAGAGAGCCAAGCGAGTAGTGTCGGCGTCATGCCGCCTTCCGAGCCGAGTGTGCGTAGTACAGCCAAAGCTTTGATCAAGCGATTCGAGCAAACATATGGAAGGGCGGTGGAGCCGTTGCATGAGGCAGGGGATGAGGAGGTGCGAGAGTTGCAAGAGCTATGCGAGGCGGCGGAAGAGGAGGCTGAGAGGCTGAACAAGCAGAGCGGCGGGTGGCCGACGGCGCCTAGAATAGCGCCAGAGCAGGTTTCGTAGCTGCCAATCCATCACTCGCTTGATCTGACTTCCTGCTCCGGTGTGTTTATTCAATTAGGTGCTAATATGCTGATGCTGATGACTGCTGTTTCGAAATTTAATGTACCACTGTCATCAGGATGCCGAAAAAGGAAGGGACCCTAGGCCAATGTAAGACACAATGTCACTGAGCATACCAGAGTTGATTGATATATGTGAGTGCATAGGCTACATGAGTCACAAGCTCGAGGCTCGTAGTATTATAGGCGCATCTAAAGTATTGTAGTAATAGTTCTAGTCGAAGTCTATACAGCGACGACGACCTTGGCTTTCCTCTGGCTCTCGCGTGTCATCTGCTTGTGCAGCTCGCTACCTTCGGCAGCTCGGCCGGCGCGGTAGAACGCAAGGAAGATGATGAGGTTGAAGACACACCATCCGAATTGGAACCAGAAGGAAGCCTGGACGTTGGCGTAGTTGGTAAACGAGCCAGGCTCGCGGGTGAGCAGGCCAGCCTGGACGGAGAGACCGATGACGGCTCCGACCTGCAGGGCGACCTGGAGGAGGGCGCCGGCGACACCGGACATCTGCGGTGGGACCGAGGTCATGACTGTAATGTTGACGCCGAGGAAGCTCATCATGGCGGCGCCGGAACCGATGATGAAGGCGGGGAAGTACCACCTCCAGTACTCGTTGTGGTGGATCTCGCCATTGGGGATGAAGATCATCAGGAGGTACGAGACGGCGCCAAGAAGCATGCCGATGGCGATTGGGATGCGGGCGCTGCCGAGTTTCTGGATCGCAGGGGGGATGACCATGGCGGTGGCAAGGGCGGCAATACCCTGGGGAAGCATGCGGACGGCGGCAATGATGGGCGACTCGCCAAAGAAGCCGATGAAGCGCTCGACGATGGGGAGCTGGTTAACGGCCCACCAGGGGTAAATGCCGAGGGCGAACACGATGAGCAGTGTCATGTTGGGGATCTTCCAGAAGCTCGGGGGAATGAGCGCGTAGCCTTGAGGCAGGCGGTACTCCCAGACGAAGAAGGCGACAAAGATCGGCCACGACAGGAGGAAGGGCACGAGGAACTTGGCAGTCTTGAAGCCGTACGAGGCGCCGAGCGTGAGACCGAGGATGAGCAGGATGATCGAAACGAGCATCATGAAGCAGCCGATAATGTCGAGACGCTTGAGCTTGTCGCGCTGCGTGAACTCTTCGGCGCGGTCACCTCGGGTCTTCGGGACGAGCGCAAAGGCGAGGAAGGCGAAGGGGACAATGACGATCGTGATGGCGCGGAAGAACCATCGCCATGCTGCCATCTGTCCGCCGGCGGTGATGAAGCCGAAGAAACCGGCAAAGACGAGACCAGTCACGTTGGCAAGAGCACCTGACAGACCGAAGAGGGTCAAGGCGACATTCAGCTCGGCAGGCTCAAAGATGGCGAGGATCAGTCGGAATGCCGAGGGAATGGTGGCAGCACCGAAGATACCGCTGATCGCGCGGAACACAAAGTAGGCGTACTGGTTCGGCATGAATGAGATGACGAGGTTGGTGACGCCAAGACCGAGGAAGCCGTAGGCGAAGACTGGCTTGGCCGAGTAGAGATCTGAGACGCGGCCCCAGAAAAGGAGGAAGGCAGCGAATGTCACAGAGTACGCGGTCTGACTGTCAGCTTTGAAGGTCCTCAATCGGCGAGAAGCTCACGATAATCCACGAAGACGACTCGTAGAGGATGCCTAGGTCAGACAAGATCGCGTCGGTAAAGACGAAGAGACCCGAGTACGATGCAATGTCGAGGTACTGGGCGATCGAGAAGATGAAGAGGAGGAACCATTTGCGGCTCTGGCTCAATTGGATTTCGGCGCCAGAAGCGGTCACGATTCCCTCCTTCTCCTGGTGGTATTCAGGCGCCTGGTGAGGGGCATCTTCGGTCTTCTCCACCTTTGCCACGGCGGCGGTGAGGTCGACAGCCGTGCGCTCGGCGTCGGCTTCGGGAGAAGAGATGGTTTCCGAGCGTGAGGACGAGAAAGTGGCCGTCCGGCTCATGCTGTTGTTGCGGGGCAGGGGCGACGAGCCAGAGGCGGGCGAGGTGGTGTCGAGGGCGGCGGCCGACATGGTAGTCGAGGTTGCTGTTGGATCGAGGGTGTGACTGGGCGATATAATGTGGGTCGGGGCAAGTGGACTCTAGTCTATCTGATATGTATGTGTCTATGCGATGGAAGCGTCAGAGAAGTGTTTGGGTCGGAGTGAGGATTGCTTTGCGGTGGTGAGAGAAGGATGGGGAACAAAGGCTGGTCGACGATGCGGCCGCCTTTATAGTGCGTGAGAACATGACAGGCAAGTCAGCCATCGAGTCGTACGCGTCAGCCGGACATCTCGGCGTCGGGCAACAGGGCTCGTGAGACAGCATCAGCACCATTGTCACCATCCTCAATGACTAACCTGTTCCCTCCACACCGAGCCTCCACCATTCCACTAGTTGGTAATTTCTTCGCTGCCAAGCCGGTGATACACAGATCGGACTGCCCGAGATGACGAAAGGGAAAGGATTCCAAAGCAATGCCGTAATTCCAGACACCGCACCCGAGCCACGGACAGAGATTTGCTCTCCGCCAGACCGGGGATCGGCCGGTATGATTAGTTAGTTACTGGAGTTTGCTAATCCCTCTCCGGCGGTCAGCCCAGTGTCGGAGTCAGATCTCATTTTCAGGGTCCGAGATTGCTAAGCAACCAACGCGCTTCTTTTCCCAGAAGAGGTGGCTTAGTAATCCCTACTCGGGCACATATATAATCAACCTGCTGGCTCACCGAATTGCCTGACACATCCTCTCCATCGTTCGCCAAGCTTTCAACCACGCTGACTAGGCCACCTCTTCGAATGAATCTGCTGATTTGAACGTGCCAGCAGCTATGCTCGTGTCGACTACAACTGGTCAAGCTTCGTCTCGTATGCAGCGTACGAGGCGGCGTAGTTGACGACGTCCGAGTGCTGCTGAAGCCAATACCTGGCCGTCAGCCCGGGCCAAGCAAAATCGCGAGCGCCGCCACTGGCGCTCGGCTCCTGTGAACGGTCTCATGTGCGCTCCTTCTCACCGGTCTTACTCACTTGGATAAGAGGTACGGGATACCGGCGGCCTGAGGCCCGTATCGCGCGGCGTTGTCGTAAAACTCGAAAATGGGGATGGCATGAAGCTTCATGTTCGCAGGAACCGCAAAAGTCTCTGCGACGTCAGTGCCCAGGTTAGACCGTGCCATGGACTCACTTTTCTCCGGCAGCTGCACGAGGTACAGCTTCTTGCACTCCTTGGGGAACGAGGCGTGAGCAGGCAGGTAAGGGTACTACCATCAGCTGTACTCATTGTCCTGGCGATCCGTACCGACCAAGAAAGTATCAAAGTTGGGCCTCCACCAGATGCTCAGGCACTCTCCGATCTGCCACTCCTTGTCGCCGGCAGCACGACCGAATGAGCCATCCGGGAGAGGGATGCCGAGCTGCTCGTTGAGGCGGGTCACCAGGCCCTCGGCATCGGATTCGGTGGGGTCGAGGTAGCCTCCGGGACTTCGGTTCAGCCGGACAAACTCTTTGCTGCTGCTTCGCGCTTACAGCTTGAAGAAAGCGTTGGCGACCTGGAGAACGAGAACGTGCGGGAAGCCGTGGTCCTGCGTCTGAGCGGAACGAGCTTGCGCCCCGAAGCTCGACGTACCATCACTACCATCAAGGCGTCGACCGAGCGGCGCATACCAGTCTCCGAGTACTGCTTTTCGAGCCTGGTCACGCGGGCGGGAACGGACGAGTCTTCCTCCGATTGCGATTCGCGTTCACTGCGGATGAGCTCGGGTGCGTCTTCATACCTTCAAGTGTGCCCAAGCATTGAAGGCACAGGAGAGAAAGCAGGACAGGAGAATGAGGGACTATGGCCTAGGGCAGGCAGGTCGGCCAGGTTGTCCAGCCCATCACGCTTGCTTAAGGGGAGGGGAGGGGATTAGGACTGGGCAGCCCTTAACGCAGTGAGGGGGCCGGTGACCAGACAGTACCGCCTCACAGAAAGAAGAGAAACTCAGAAAGATGGACTCACATCATCTGATAGTTGCTCAAGGGATAACTGGGAAATCAGCCTCTTGCCACCGACGGTGCTGGGGGAAGGGAAGGCAGGGAAGGAAAAGCGAGTGAAAGAGTAGCTGAGATACGTACGCTTGGAGCTCGTTGTCTGCCATATCTGCCCGTATGCGTGTTCTGCGCTTCAAGAAGTATGTATCAAGAATGCAAGCTGTCTATGGTCAAGTTGCGATCGGTAGAAGGACTATACAGAGAGAGGTGAGTAACCTGTCCTGTACCTGTGGCCACGGTGGAGGTCTGGCGGCAAAAGTAAAGTCATTCGCGCTCTCGTCCGATCAATCGCGTCATCACACACACTTTCACCAGTCATCTGTGCATATATGTCCACGATGTGTTGAGCTGCACGACCTCTAGACTCCTCTTCTGCTCGACTCGAGCACCCGGTATCTTCTCAAAGGCGATTCAAGCAGTATGATACCCCTCATCACCGGCAGCATACCCCTGGGCACAGGTCCACACCCCATCTCTTACGCCTACGTCCGATCGCCACCGCTCATACCATTCACGAGGCCGTATCCAAGGTATCGCAGCACATCTAGGCCGGCTCTCGAGATTCGCGAGACGGCATACTCGATCTTCTACCCATCGGCGAAGGCTTCCTCGAGGCACAGTGGGAAGATCCCGTGGTTGCCCGATCCAGCGGAGACAACCAAGGGGTATGACAAGTTTGTCGGGTCTTCATGGGCATCTTGGGCGTGTGAGGAGCAGCTACTGGACGGAGAGTTCTGAGCTGACGCGTAGTGGCTGCTATCAGACCATTCGCTTCTCGCATTCGAGTGGGTCTTGACACATTGATACGCATAGTCGTCGAAGCTGATCGCAAGATTCCCATCCACGCGCTAGACTCGCCCGCCGTACCGAGCAATAACGGCCAGGGCAAGTGGCCATTGGTTATCTTCTCCCACGGACTGGCAGGAACAAGGCATACCTACTCACACTACTGCGCGGCACTGGCGAGCGAGGGCTATGTCGTCCTCTCCCTCGAGCACCGCGACGGATCCGGTCCGGCGGTCATCCTTCCCGCTGAGGAGGGGCAGCCGGGGGAGAAAGAGGTCAAGTACTACATGAAGCTGGACGAGCTTGAGTACGCTTCTTCGAGGGACTGCGGAGAGACAGGAGGCTTATGAGCAGATTCGAGGACCAGAAAGCGCCCAAGTTGCTGGGACTTCGCACGATGCAGCTGGACGTCCGCGTTCGCGAGGTGTACGAGGCGTACGCGTCGTTCAAGCAGCTCTGCGAGGCGGGAGCAACAAATGGCAAGACTCAGATCGGTGATCTTCCCTCTGAACACAGGTCAACGTGGATGGACAGCTGGAAGGACAAGGTCGACATGGACAATTTGACTCTGGCAGGACACTCTTTCGGCGGTGGCACGGTGGTGAGCTACAGACACGTAGCAAGAAACATAGCTGACAGCCAGTTCCACTTGCTGCAGAACGAGCCGCCAGACGGCTTCTCCACTTTGCCAGTCAAGAACGCGATCGCGCTTGATCCATGGGTCGAGCCGATCCCTGCCCCAGCCGCATCGCCGAAGGCGGACTCCATGATGCCACCGATGCTCGTGATCAACTCAGTTGGGTTCACAGATTGGCCGCCGCACTTCGAGCGCCTGCTTGGAATGGTCCGAGAAGCCAAGGGCAGCTTCATGACTCTTCTCGGGGCATCGCGTGAGCCTTTCGCTTCTTGTAACAGGAAGATCGTGTTGCTGATTGCAGACCAAACCTTTTCCGACATTCCTCTTCTCACCAGCCGAGCAGCTCTGCCCTTGCTCAAGACCATAGATACCCTCTCTGTCTCTTTCCTGCGCTCAAAGCTCTCTGCGTCTCCGCTGCTCGAGGGCAAAACACCAGACGACGGCAAATTGGAAGAAGGTTGGCAAAAGGGGAAATCCGGCGACATCTTACTACATCTTCTAGCCAACTCATGAGCTTCTAAGACTTCGTGTCGGTACAACACCATGCAATGCATATGTAATACTGTCATGCTGCTGCCGCTGCGCCAGGTCCTTCTTTCCAAAACAGCCGTGGGCGTGTCTTCGTCCCTCTCATGGCGTATCGCGGTCTTTGTCCCCGTCCACCTTCGTTCCCGAAAGAAGGTCGACCTGGAGGTCCAGGACGTCCATCCGTCATCGGAGCATCGCGCAAATGAGGAGGCGGTTGACGATCTGCCTGAGATCCGAGTCCCCGTATATTCATCCCGGCCGGTCCGCCCGGCGCACCACCACGACCCATGATAGGCATTCCTCGTGGTCCAAGCAACGGCACACCATTCGCACCACCCAGCACGGCAGGCGGGCGTGCAGAGCTCGGTCCGGCAGCAGGACCCGACGGTACTCCTCGTACACCAGGTGCTGGTCGACTTGTCTGACCTCCAGACCCGCCTTCAAAGTAGAAATCGTACTCGGGTTGGTCGGATCCCTTCTTGGCCACTTTCAGGGTCAACTTTTGCCGTCCGTTCGTCCATGCGAACTCTTCCCGCTCCACCAGTCCCTTGACCACATCCTCATCGACGAATTCGACCCGGAGCTCGGCACCGGTATCTTCTGGCCATTGCACTCCCTCCATCCTCTCAGCGGCCGCGGTGGCTTGCTCCACGGACGCGAAGACGGCATAAGCATGTGACTTGATGCCTGATAGCCACAATCCTGGGTAGTCTGTAGACGCGAAAGGCCCCTTGGGCGAAGGGAGTAGTTCGGCATACTCCTGCCGAGGTGACGAGTCGGCAAAGACGTATTTGTGCAGTGTTGGGAGTAAGAGGGGTCGGCGCAGATTGGAGATGTAGAGGATGGAAGTGGGTGGGTGGATGAGATGCGAGAGCGTATCCGGCAGAGGTGGAAAAGAGCGTTGTCGTTGTCTCTTCGACGGACCGGCCTCGGAGGCTTCGTTTGCCGAAGGGGATGCAGGTCGTTTGGATGCACCGGAACGAGGCTGTTCTGCGACTGCCGGCGAGGGCGGAAGAGACGGTGATCTCGGACGCGATTGACCCGCTGCTGGAGAGGTCGCATTTGTAGTGGGTTCAGCAGGTGTGGATACAGGGGAGATGGCCTTTGGGGAAGGGGGGAGCGCATCTTTCGCCTCTTCTTCCGCTACGACCTGAGCGACTTCTGCGTCGAGGGCGACGGGCTCGGTAGAGGCTGTTCCGTGTACTTCGGCGCCGGTCGCGCTGGAAGGTTCGTGGTCGACCATGACATCCCCAACACCTCCTTCCCCATCTTCCACCACCTCCACCACGGCTTGTGGCAGCGGCTCGGGCTCGTTCGCGTCAACCGACTCGTCATTCGTCTCCTTCGTCGACTCGTCCATCACTTTCGCCATGTCTGCAATGGCCTCGGCAGCCTCTTTCGGAGGGAGCGCATCGTCGACACTAGCATCGGGTGCAAGTTCGGTGCCTGCTGACTTGTCGAGGTCCTGCGCCGTCTGCAGTCGGTCGGCAAGCTGTTCGTGAGCATGGAGGGGTCTGGTATGACAGGAGGAGCTCACGTCTTTCTTCAGCCCTGTCGTCTCTAGGCCACGGAGCTCGAGTTGCTCTTTGAGCTCGGCTACTTTGAGCTGCTTGACGTTGACGTGTGGGATCGCCATAGCGCGAAGAGGTGATGGGCAACAGTGAACAGTGGATATGGCTGCTCCTCTGGACAACGGAGCTGGCCTGGTTCGGATCCGAACGGTGTCGCACGCCTACCGGAAGACAGCAACCACCGAGCGTTTCGCTGCGCCTACCTTCTCCGTGCAGTGACGAGTCAGGGTGCGGAGATCGCCACCTGAGATGACGTCGTTCGTCGCCTGACCTGAGCATGCTCCACACAAAGTTCTGCTCTCTCCTAGGCCTTCACCTTCCTTATCCCGGCCAAGGCGCGGCGAGTCAATATGAGTTACCCGTGAGGAGTCAGCGAAGCGCGATGAGCAGCAACTTGGGCGAGATGTCCAGCTTCGAACTGGCAGGAAACGCATGCCCAGAGATGCAGAAATCAATCAAACTGCTACTCGACTCGGCTCGGCCTGCCTTGCCGGCCGGAGGCTGTGCTGCTTCTGCCGCCGGCCCATTAGATTCGGACACGACTCTTTCCAGAAGCAAGCGAGCGAGAGAATCAGGGAGAGAGGCACGCAGTGGGGCGACGCCCCGTTGGGACCTGCTGCTGACGATCTTTGCCAGGGTCTAGACTTTTTAGGTGTGACGTAGGTTTCCAAGGGATTCTCTCGGCGTTGGCCACTATGCGAAGACTGGGTAGGGAAGAACTATATAGTCGGACGCATACCTTCATCTCCCTTCATCCTACACCACCACTGAAAGACCAAAAATGCGCACAGCACGATTCGCCACTGCCGGAGCCCTGCTCGCCTCTGCTGCCTACGCACAGAGTGCCGAGTCCATCGCATCCACCGTCCTCTCCTAGTGAGTCTGCCTGTGGCGAAATCAAAGATTTTCCAGCTGATGCACAGCCTTTCACCTTCATGTCAGACGACAGTGTTGAGCCTCGCCACCAACTCCTCCCTTGCACAATGTCTCGACTTTACGGGCCTCCTACCCGTGTTCACGTCCAACTCGTCGGTCATCGCGCCCCTCGACACCTGGCTCGCCGACACATGCTCCATGAGCCCATGCAGCAACACCACCCTCGCCTCGACAGCACAGACACTCATCACTGGGTGCCAGTCTGACCTGTCCAACGCAGGCTTGACGAACTCGACTATCGAGGACATCTTTGGCCTCTATCCTCTCGCACGAGAGATCGCTTGCTTGAAGACCAGTGACCCCTTCAATGCCACCAATGCCACCATTCCTATCTCTTCTGGCGGGTACAACGCGACGAACGGCACTTTCTGCGCCACCTCGCTGCTCACCGAGCTGTCTTCGTATCTCGGAGCCAACCTCACCATCCCGTACGTCCTCACAGTCGCTCTTGGCGCCAACTCGACCGCCCTCCAGACGCTCGAGATGATCCCGCCCACCGCCCTGTGCTCAGAGTGCATCTTCGCTGCGCTCGACCTGGTCGAGCAAGAGTACCCCAGCATCGGCAACTATTCGGTTGCCAGCAACTACACCCTTAACCAGTACCTGGAAGGCACCTGCGCCGCCGACGGCTACAACATCACCACCAACGGGACTCTTCCTGCCAATATCACCGAGGTGGCGGACAACTCGACGTACCCTTACACCATCGTTGTGGGCAACACCACCATCTTGCCAGGTAACGCCACCGTCGCCCCTCCGTCCTTCTCTTCCGTCCCTACCAACATCAGCATCCCCACCAACTCGCCTACGACCGCTGCGACTATCAGCGCGAGCGGCTCGCCGGAGAGGAGGAACGTTGCTGCTGTCAAGGGACGCTGGATCGGAGAGCACTAGATCATATCGGTCCTAGATGCCGGACATTAGGAATACACAAGCTGCGTACATAAGAAAAACCGAGTATAATGATCTGTGCATACACGCAGCACACATGTAGCGCCTAGCCAATCATAGATGCATAAACCAACAGCGGTTCTTGCAACGACCGACCCTCGCCCACAGTATTCGTGAATCCGCGGATGACATCGTTCGACTGTAGAGGGGAAGTGAAAGGAGGAAGGGCAGCATTTTCAAACAAGTTGACGATCATTTAAAATAGGTGGATGTGCAAACGGGCGCCAGTGATGCCCAACGCTCTCTGGTGGGTTGCCAATCTAACGACCAATGTTCGAAAAGAAGCATGGGTATGGCAAATTGTCGCTTGCGTTTTGTTAATGCGCTACAAAGGTTGTCTTTCCGGTCGTGTAACGTCGCTGTTGCGGTGGCATACTATATAAACAGCTTGTCCCCCCCCCCCCCTCCCCTTGACTTGTGAATTCTGTTTTGCCAAACCTCTTGATTCAGACGATGTCTGCAAACCCAGCAAGCATTTCTAATGCTTCGACTCCCGCTGAAGCTGCAGGTATAAAGCTTGCAACTCACATAATTCAGGGCACGAAAATTATCGAATGGCCTGGAATGACTTTCCCAAACCGAAACCCGAGCGAGGGTCGAGAAAAATTCAACGTAAGCGTACCCCGTGTGCATGTGCGCTGATTTTTGGAGTGCAAGCATGTACACACTGTTACGCTCTTCTTCTTTTCAACAAAAGGCGATAGCCGCCTCAACGGCCAGAATCAAGAGATTTGTGATATCGATTTTGAATGCCCCCATCGGTCTTCCATCATTGGCGTGTGTCTCTCCCTGGAGTCTCGCGAATTGACCACAGACCTAGATTTCAAATGGTCTATTTTCATAGAGAAAGGAAAGCCAACCAGCGTGGTTCTCCCAGAGCGGTACAGGGAATACCCCGACCTCTTACTCGTTCGTGGGCCATGGGCCATTGTGACCGGGACTGGGTGTACGGATGGCTCCCAGATTGACCGTCTGTCTGCTGGCGTTGTTGAGTAGCTCCTCACTAGCTTGTTTCTTACCAGAGTGACTATCACTTTCGTATCTCTCGCTTCTGCTTTTATCTTCACAGTGTATATTTTTCGCTTGCCCATGCACATCTTCCAGCATACCACTGTGAACCCTCGGGACCCCTCTCTGAAAGATCATGATCAGCCGAGAGAGCGCTTCGTGACCTGCCGATGGAGTCTGGCTTCCCGGGAATCCGGCCCGGATGCCCAGGGCGGACCGCACCGCCCATACGGTCATGTTGTAGGATGTTTGCCAGATTATGTGGTCACTATCTGCGGTGGATCGTCCAATGCAATGCCTCCCCGTACGTAGAGCTGCAATTCTGATCGGAGTGGATCCACTTGCAGTCTCGCTCAGTGAGTCGCGGGTGACGATGGCAAAATAAGGGAGACGCGGAAGTCCAGAGGGCTTTGCGATCACGAAAGCCATGGCGAAGGACGTAGCGCCGCTACCGTCTCGGCCGATCGGAGCGTCCACATCTCATCCTTGAAATCATCTCGCTGCCACTTTCAGTCCCGCCTACACGGTGGGCCTTGTGGCACGTGCTTGCAGTAGGGGGCGTATGCGCCTAACGCTGGTGTGAACTCACCATATAGTTTCGCTGTGGCGATCGTCACTGCAAGGCCCTCGTCTTGCTGTCTATCACCTTGACAGACCTTTCGCTTGCCGATGCATCCCTCCTTGCGACTACCTGATCAGACTATCTTCCGCCCACCCCGTGCCCTCGGTCAGCTCCGAAATGCCACACTGCCACATTCAACCCCACACCTGCTGTCCCGCAACCGTCCAACATGTCCCAGGCCGATGCAGGTGTTTGTTGTTGCTCAAGCATGATGCTGCCCAGCACTCTGACCTACATCTTGGGGCTCATCTCCTTCCACTTCACCACGTATCCACCGCTTCGTTCATCTTCGACACCGATTCCAACATTGGATCCTGCCTTCGTCCAGGGGTGTCACGATCTCCTTCCCACCCCTTCCGGTACACACACCTCTCGTCTCGTCAGACTGGCCAGCACGCTCAACACTCAGGCCGCCAGCCGCGACGGCCCAGGATCAAACGAAACCATATGGACCGCCGAACCAGGA
Source organism: Tremella yokohamensis (assembly GCA_024343385.1). Taxonomy (NCBI): domain Eukaryota; kingdom Fungi; phylum Basidiomycota; class Tremellomycetes; order Tremellales; family Tremellaceae; genus Tremella; species Tremella yokohamensis. Next base: position 625,379 of record BRDC01000032.1, on the reverse strand, counting down.
CCTTCTGTATTCTACTACCTCGGCGGCTTCTCGGCGCATGATTGGTTTCTGTCCGAGCGGCCGCTGCTGGTGGCCATCGACCACCGTGCTAGTGTGACGATCCTCACGCCGAGATTCGAGGAGCTGCGAGCTACGCTGCTACCCCTACCCCTCGAGCTGGAAGGCCGAGTGGAATTCGTTGCGTGGGACGAGTCGGACAGCCCTTACCATGTGCTGGCCGAAAAGATTGGAGCGGCGCAGGTGGTGCTGGATGGTCATGTGCGGGAATTTATCGGCCGAGGATTGCGGGAAGCGGGATGGTCGGAGGCTAGCCAGGCAGTCAGAGAGAAGGTGGAATTGATCAGGGAGAGGAAAGAGAAGCGAGAGGTCGATCTACTCCGATGTGCGAATCAGGTGGGCTCGTCCAGCTGTCCAGAATGATCATTGACAGCAGATGACACTCCAAGCGATCCGCACAACCCGCTCGAAGATGCACATAGGCATCACGGAGTCTGCTACTCGGGGTATCCTCCAGACAGAGATGGCACATCTCGGGCTCAAGGATGGTGATGGCCTGGTGTTGTTTGGCGAGAATGCGGCCCTGCCACATGGCAAGGGCACCGACAGGGAGTTGGGCAAGCACGACCTCGCGCTGATAGACTGTGGAGGCACTTGGGGAGGCTACACATCCGACATTACCCGGGTCAGCCTGCCAATCAGCTGTTCGCTCGTTGCTCATCTTTAGACTTTTAGTCTTCCCGGTTCCGACATCCCTCAGGCTCATATTGATGCCTGGGAGCTCGTCAGACAGGCGCAGTACGCCCCCTACGACTTGCTCAGGTCGTCAAACATCTCCGCCGCACCCAGCCTAGGCGAATTAGATGGTGCAGCCCGAAAGGTCATCACCAGCTCCATGTCTCGCCAGTCAGACTCTTCAGCGGTTGCCGGTTCCAAGCCCGACTTCAGCGTCTTCACGCATCGCCTAGGGCATGGCATAGGTTTGGAAGGCCACGAAGGGCCCTACCTTGTCCAAGGACCTCTTGGAGCAAAGACAGCCAAGCCGGGCTATGTCTTCAGCTTGGAGCCTGGAATATACCTGCCCGCTGATCAGGAGGAGGTCAATGGGATGAAAGGCGTCGGCGTGCGACTCGAGGATTGCTTTGTCATTACTGTGGATAAGGACGGGAGCCTCGGTGGGGAATGGCTTTCAGGTCCTGTTGAGCGCTGGGGTGATGTCTGATTGTTGTAACTATGCACCGCGAATTGGCGTAACGGTGAATGGGTCACGGCTGTACGTATGTCGCGTCCTGTCCCGTGACATTTGGCTGTGTGATGTGTGACCGGCGGCAAGTAGCCCAAAGGAGGGATCTCGAAACAGGAACGCGTCTTCGGATCTTCAGGGACTGCGGACAACCCCCATTTTGGGAACGTTTCAGCACACGCCGCACACTGGGCGACTGTACGCAGCTGGCTCTTTTTGTGTCGCAGTCTCTCACTCGACATCTACCTTGTACATTCTCTCACGACTCATCGCCCCGACCACCTTGCCTCGCCTCACGTCCTCGACTCTCAACATAACAGGCGCTGGTCGACCTGCTCGAAGACTGTCATCCCACACACGCCCACACGACCTCACGACCACACGTCACGCACGAGCCCAAATAGAATTCAGATTGTTTGACGACGCTTCGACCCCACGAGACACATAACGACGATCAGCCAACGAAACGGACTCTCCTTTCACAAATCCACTCCTAGGAATCTCGCACACCTTGCGCTTTACCACCTGGAGCTCAAGTTTCACTCGGTGGGCTCACTGCCAACCAACCAGTTAGTGCCCTGCTCGTTACTGCCCGTCAACAGTCTTGCTGATCCATAGCTTGTCGACTCGCCCCCTCGGCACAAACACTCTTTCAGCAACGCATCTGACATGATTGTGTGTTAATTCCCTTCGGAACTTCACGGGCCATGCTGATAGGACAGTAACGCGCCCTCTCATCCCTAAGAAGCCCCCCAACCACTTGCCACGATGTCTTCGACCGAATCACTCATCCATGTCACGGCGTCAGCGACATTTGCTGCTGTGTCGGCTACCTCATCCACCAGTGTCAAGGCCCAGGAGGCAGCAGCGCAAACGGCCCTCACAGGTCAGCTGATGTGCATGACCAGACTGCAGCGCTGACCTCGCAGTCCGCATGCCCTTGTTCCTCTGGCTCGCTGTAGTCGCCCTGATCGTCCTGACCCTCTTCACCATACAAGTGCCTTTCCTCGTCCGGCTCTACGCTTCGCTCGGTGTACGGGTGTCGTCGTCCGACAAGCGGGCAGCACTCGCGGCTTTCGAGAAGGCCGGCTTGGTCGAAGCAGGTCAAAGCGCACCGCGTGTGGTCGCTGGCGGCCGACTGTTCACGGGATGGATATTCCGCAGCGGCAAGCAGGCATCGCCGGCTTCGACGATGTCTGCATCGATTATCGGCCCTCGCGGACCTACTCCACGCAATGTGCCACCGCCTCGAGAGCAGAACCTCCTCGCCAAACTACCTATGGCGCATCTCCGTCATCTGGCCCCTCTCTCGAAGCTGCCCGATGTGTTCGCGTCCCCGATCAACTTGATTGGCATCGCTCTCGTGCTATGCTATCTGGTCATCGTGGGGCTGTGCATGATCTTCCGCTCGGATCTGAATGCGCCGGAAGCCAACTCGGGTTATGGCAGCGACTTTGCCCGGACAGGTCTGCTGGCAGCGGCTCAGCTGCCGCTCGTCTTCCTGCTGGGTACGAGGAATAACCTGCTGGCTCTGGTAGTTGGCAGGAGCTACGAGAAGCTGAAGGTTCTGCACAAGATTGTCGGCAAACTGATCTTCCTGTGCTCGACACTGCATGTTGCCTTCTTCCGTGAGCCAAAGGCACTCCGACCGGGCTGAGCGCTAACATTTCAGTCAACAAGTGGGCGCAAGCAAACAATGTCTTTCAGCAACTGGGAAAACCATTCGTTGTCGCGGGCTTGGTGGCTTGGCTCGCGCAGGTCGTGATCGTCATCACTGCATTGCCTTGGATGCGTCAATTCTGCTGGGGAGTCTTCGAGGTCAGTAACTTGCCATACCTTAGCAAGCTAGGCTGACTTCAGATATCGCACATGCTGGGGATGATCACTTTGCTGGTCGGTCTCTCATTCCATGTTGATGCGGCCAAGCCCTGGTGGTGAGAACCTCTCTCAGGTGTTGAAGCGTGTGTTGAGGGTTCAGCATTTGTGCTGCGGTGATATACGGTGTTTCGCTTCTGGTCTCACTACTCAAGACTCGCACGGCCGTCGCGCACTTCCAAGCACACCCCGAGGGAGGCTCAACTACCATTCACGTCCCCAGCCTACGCACAGGCTGGCGCCCTGGACAGCATGTGCGAATTCGCATACCGTCTCTTCCTTTCCCCCACAATCTCGAGTCGCATCCTTTCTCCATCTCGTCGGCCGCCGATGCCGGTGGTCTCAAGCTCGTCATAAAGGCCATTCCTACCGGATGGTCGTCTCAGCTTCTACAGCATGCCGTCAATGGTATGGGTGACAAGGGTGTACGAACTGGTACCGTCATCCTCGAAGGCCCGTATGGCGGATTTGGCAACACTTTGCTCGAGTCATACTCTTCGGTCTTGCTTGTTGCTGGAGGTAGCGGCATATCCCACTCTCTAGGCGTTGCGGCTCATCTCGTCCAACAAGCTACGAAAGGGGTGGTTCGCGCCCGGACGGTAGATCTTGTGTGGATTACTCGCTCAGAGCCGGAAGCTCGACATCTCCTTCACGAGATGTCTGATCTTGTGCGACAAGCAAAACGACAGGAAGAGGTTTCGATCGAAGGCAGGCGCAAGGGCAAGGACCTGGCTGCTCCGGTCGCTCTGCGCATCGAAGTCTACTTCTCTCGAAGCCTGCTTACCGATCCACTACCTGGGAAGATCGCCGAAGCCTTAAACTCTGACAATGACCTGGCCGATCCCTTTGGCGATGGTGATCCCTTCTCCGACCCGACCGAGGCAGAGATGGAGAAACGCGCATACCTCTCTCGATCCGCCTCGACCAGCTCGAGGGTAGCGGGGGTGTTGTCCAAGATCGAGATACGTCCGAGAAAACCACATTTCGACTTGCTGGTCGGTAGCATTGTCGCCGAGACGGCCACGCGGTGCAGAGAGGAGAAGAAGGACGCGAACGGGGTGCTGGTCGTCCCGTGCGGTCCGAAGACCATGGTGAACGATGTGCGAGGGGCGGTGACGAGTCTGCAGTGGTGGGAGCACGAGAGTGTTCAAGGGGTAGATTATCATGAGGAGAGGTTTGGTTTCTAGGTGACGACTTGCCATTGAGTGGCTTTTGGGGTTTTCAGTAAACGACACGAAGAGACAGCTGGCTGTCATAGCATTTGTACATTGCCACATCTCCCATCTCGAATAGCATATCCCGCATTGCATGTAGCCATTTCAGTTCGTCAGCCCATCTCTTTTCTTTTTGCCACCATCACCTTTGCCACCTTCACCGACCTCCACTTTTTTTGGCCACGCGAGGTCTCACGGCGCGAGCCGCTGTCAGCTCTCTCTCATTTTGTCTCGATCTACCTTTTTTCCCATTCTTTATCGCTTTATCATCTCCAGCCTGTTCATAAGGGTGTGACAGACATCGCAGCGGGCCGTCATTCCATCCTTGTACATCATTTATCGGTCTCAAGACAGCTTGCGCCACCCAACGACCGTCAGACTTATCACCCCTGCCGGACCTCATCCCCTTTGGCGTTTGCCCTGATTGTTCAACAATGCCCGACGCAGAAACAATAGACCTCCGATCCCCGTCAACATCCCCGCAAACCCTCTTGCGATCCCCCCCACCCGATATCCCCCCTACTCAACATACCAGAGGATCGCTCTTGCGCAACTCGAATCGACGTACCTCGGGCAGCGTCATGGAAGTCATCAATGCCAGACGGGGCCACGATGCGCGCTACGCCGGTCCTGCGGGCTCGGCGGAGACGTCTAGGCGCGCCAACCCCCCTTCGGATGTGGAAGTGACTTTGCCTACTCGTCGTTCGGCCAGACAGCGCAGCGCGGGTGCCACACCGGGACCAGCGGTCATGCGTGAGCGAGATTTCGATGTGGTTCCAGCGCCGCGAGCGGGACCTGTGACCCGACGCAGGTCGAGTGCGACGCTCGCCACTCTCTCGGACGAGAATGAGGAGGATGACGAGGCCGACATCGTCTTTACGGGTCAAAGGTATAATGCGCCACCACCACCCGCTCCAAGACCACGGCCGGATTATCAAGCCCACCTCAGGAGTGAGCGTCCCTCTTCTCCCACCGCTTTGCACAGAGAGCTAACGGCTTTAGACCTCGATAGGGCCATTGAGGCACGAGCAGCCGAAGTACGAGCGCTGTATGACGCGGACATGCAAGATGCGCGACGAAGAGATGTTCTTTCTCCCCCTCCACGGCCCACTCCTCCAGCAGCAGTCGAAAATGCACGTCCGCGATTCGGCGGTGCTGTGCTTCGACGCAATGGCAATCGAATACATTTCGAACCAGCCTCGCGTCCGGCACGGGAAGCTCCCCCTCCTCCCCCTGCCCCTCCGCGCGAACGCCCTCCACCGTCTCCCCCACTGGCCCCGCGTGCTTTGCACCGAGGAGCGGGGATTCCCGCTCGGGGTATACGTGGTCTGCGTCAACCTCAAGAAAGGTATCAGACATTAGAAGATCACATGCTGGCCCTGGACGACCTGTTCGGCCCGGAGAGCGATGGCGACGAAGAAGATGGCGAATATGTGCCTCCCAATGAAGAGGACGGTCCCGAGAATCCTCAATTCGAACGCGTGATGGCAGAGATCGATCGCGAAGCCGGCGGTCTCCGTGGTGCCCTCGGCCGAGCTTGGGCAAACGTTCAAGGAATGGGAGGGTGGGGTGCTGCTGCCTGGCCGGGTGCTGGACACTTTGCCGAGTTCCCGTTTGGACGACTCAACGTCGGTCTCGGTGGAGTCGGAGGGGCGCTGGCGGGTGTAGGCCGAGCACCGCAGATCGAAGAACCGGCTGTCATTGTTGGAAGGGTCAAGACACCGGAATACGAGACACCCCCTGGCTTTCGAGCGACATTCGAGATCCCCGAATTGCCAGTCGTGCTTGACGAGAACGGCAAAGTTGTCCCGCCAAAAGGAAAGCAGCGTCGACCATTCATCGCCTGCTCCTCGTGCGAAGATCCACTGCTTCTGTCAACGGCCTATCGCGGTCCAGCCGACGGGGTGCATGTCTTACGCTGTGGACACATGCTGGACCATAAATGTCTTGAGCGGATCGCGTACCCTGCGGACGGCGTGCTTCCGGGTGCGCAGCCGCTGGACGAGGAACCGAAGACGAAGAAACGACGTACGCCTGCACGCAAGAAGGCCGAGGTGAGGAGATACGAGTGGATGTGTCCAGTCAAAGGCTGTGGTCGGGAGCATTGGAGCGTGTGGAAGGACGGTGCTTGGAGTCAGGACGAGGTGGAAGGCGCTCTACAGGCGTACGCATGATACTTCACGACAGCATTTACGTATGATACGACGACTTGGTATATGTACATGGGTCTGGCAACCCACTATTTCCTCGCAGATCCCCACCCCCACTTTGCCCCACTTTGGACGATTCACTTCTCCAGACCACTTTGGACCGTTTGGCTTTGCTTTCTCATCTCCACTGTCTGCTGTTCGCCATGTCGGCAGGGAGAGGAGGTTTCACCGCGAAACATGCTCAGCCATTCACGCTGGAAGAAGCCATGATGCTCGACGTGTCGACGCTTGCAGCGGGTGAGTCTCCAGATCTCGGACCAGGCAAAGTCCTTTGGATCTTGCCACCCATGTCTTTCGAGCAGTTGAAGAGCGACCTCGGAGCCTCGGAGCAGGAGCAGATCGCTGACGATCATAACAGAAGTATCACGCCTACGGAACTCTATACAGCACCTACAATCAACGCAGGCCGACCTACGAGCGTACCTCCTCGCCGAACCGGACAACGACAAAGACGGGGAGATCAAAGCTGCGTTGAAAGAGAACACCGAGGTGATGTTCGTGCCATATGTCAGTCTGATCCGAGGGCGATACCTGATGCGTAGAGCGAGTCAGGAAGAGCGGATAGGTATGCTACGACTAGTATTGGTGGATAAAGTTGGAGAGGACTCTTTGGCGCATTATGGCTTTGCCGAGGAGAAGCGGAAACCAATGGCGGCGACGCCGCCTGCGACACAGCCGGCAGGAGGGACGACTGTTCCTCCAGGATCACATGATCCGGGCCAAGATTCACAAGGGGGCGATGAAGGTATGCACCTTTGACCTGTGGTCCTCGCGTGAGGGACGACAAGACGTTTCGACGTTTCGACGTGTCATGTCTCCTCCATATGACCCCTCTTGGCGTGTGCCGCGTATGAAGGAGGTGCTGAAAGGATACGAGCGGATGTCTTCTTTTCACCGTGAAAGCATGCCAGTTGGACTGAGGGGAGCTGCCCACGCTACTTACTGGCTCACTTGGTTCTTCACTAGCCATTCGCCATCGAGCCATCAAGCGAATAGGCGATCAAGAAAAGGATGAGCAACCAGTACGTCTCCCAAGACGAGTCCTTTGGATCTCTCTAACCCTCAGATACACCAAGCAACCGAAACCCGAACGAAAGTCTAGGTTCAAAGAAGATCTACCGTCAGTCTCCCCTCTCCTACCTCCCTGGGAGCATCCTCGTGCGAGGATCTAAGCTCATGTCAGTTCGCCTTCCCCGCAGGACCACCGCCCGGCTCGACAGCAAGAGAAACACAGACAAGATGACGACGGTACGGGCTGCTGCGGTAGTTGTGGAAGGTGTGGGACGTGCATCGGCTGCTCGTGCTTCTGGTCGGTGCTTGCTTGTTTGACGTGTGGGTGTTTTGAGAGTGCGGACGATTGTGCTTGTTGTGGATGTCGGGGGTGTGGCGGCTGTGGGAGGTGGTATTAGCTTCTCAGGCCGTGTGTCATACGGACGACGGAGAGGAATCTACATTGACCCCAGCTCAATGACATGCATCGTCGATCGGCCTTCCCGTCGCACACGGGTCTGAGCAATAGCCCTTCCATACCTCTGAGATGATCCTTGGCCAAGGTCTCTCACCCACGTCTTGCCGCTCCTTTCCTCGTGAACCCCGTGCACTCGAGATCCTTTGAACCATCCGGAACATTGATCCGGCTTCACCAAGAGAAACATCTCCACTGACAGCGCATCCGACCTGGTGTGACGCGTTGCACATCCAGCTACTTCAGCGAACATGTCAAAGACCCCGGAACAGCACAAGTTTGTCCCTCGATTTTCCGATCCGACCACCATCTGACGCGCAGAGTCTCGGCCCCGCACGAGTATGAGGATACAACCACCTTCAGCAAACCTGTACCAAAGGCCCCGCTCAATACGAAAGAGTACAAACGATGGGAATGTGCAGCCCTCAACAAGTACATATATTCTCCCTTTACCCGTATAGAGTGCGCTAATAGTACAGTCCCTGCACGACTCGACTGTACAATCTGCAGATCTTTGGGGGAGTCGTACTCTTATGGGCGCTCAGTGGATGGATCACGTACATGGCCGCGAGGTAATACCATATATTTGAGCAGGCAGAGAGGGGCAACAGTTGCATACACCAATAACAACAGGATATCTCTGTCATCAGCGGCGACCCTTCCTGCTATCGTCAAGGCAGCTCACAGTAATGTAATCAGATCAACAGAGACACTTGATATACTCATTCTTCCCTTCTTCGTCTCCCCATTGGGGTCCTCGCTCCTGTGGACGAGATTTCGGCCGGGTCGAGCAGCCGAGCCTTTCCCTTCCAGCCCTCCATCTCGCTCGCGCCCCGCGTACCATGAGCGATGTTCGTCTGCATCGGAAGTGAACTGGGTCCAGCAACCGGTGTAGCTGGCTGTGAGGGAGGAGCAGCTGATCCTGCAACACGGCTCGACCACGCACGGACCTCAGCGATGGGCTTGCGATATGGCATGCTGTCGTCCGTGCGAGGCGGGGTAAGACCGGGCGGGAGTCGGGACGTCTGCCTGAGCATAGTCACTCCGGATGGGCGAGGGCCCGGACCGGCCGTCACCATTCTCGTTCGCCCAGGAGCTACCGGCTGAGCGTGAGACGCAGAGACGACCTGCATGACCTGCTGTACCGGTGTGCCAACGGTAGGAGGGCCGTACGGAGTGGCAGCGGGGGCCATCAAGGTGCCCGAAGGCGTCATGAGGTACTGCTGGCGGACTTGCTCTCCCGTGTATGGCGGAGATGGATACGGATGTGGTTGAGCCGAGCTGGTCTGTCGCGAGGGAGTCTGTGCTGCAGGAGCGGCATTGACAAGCGGCGGCTGTCTCGTAGGAGATACCGGCTGCTGACTAAGTCGAGGACGACCTGCCCCTACGCCGGCTGGAGCGCGTCCAGCCTGTCCTGCGAGCTGATCGAGAAAGTCAAACTCTTTGCTCAGCGGCTCTGAGCGCATCCTGTCCAGGTTACCCTGCATCTCCTTGAGCACTCTGAGCCTGGCTTGAGCTTTCGCCGAAGAGTCGTCGCTCAGCTGCAAGAGGTGTTTGGCGTGCTGCGCGATGGTAGAAAGCTCGTAGTCTTGCGTAAAGCCGTTCATCGTCATCTGTGGCGGCGGCGATGTAGGCGATTGACCAGACTGCGTCGCTTTCTTCGCTCGGATCCGCTGGTCGACCATGGCACGAAGCATCTTCTCGGCGTGCTGAATGAAGTGCTCGCCAAGTACGTCCAGATTCTCATCATCAACCAGCTCCGCCTCAAATTCGTGCATGGAATCGGAGAGCTGTTGCATCGGTGACTGCGCGGGGGCCACGGGTGCTTGTAGAGGCGTGGACGGTACTGCCCAAGTGCGTTGACCGACATGGCGAGGATCCATGCCGGACATGCCATGGACGGGTGCAGGTGCAGGTGTGGCGGGCTGCTGCCCCTGTTGCTGCGGTTGCACCATGAAGTATGTCCCCGGAGGGTAAATGCCTTGCGGCGCCCGGCAGTACACTGCGGGCTGCTGATATACGCCTTGTTGTGGCGTACGCGGATTGTGCGGCAACGGCGGTGGACCCATGTCTGACAGCCTTGCAGCTCCCTCTTTTCTAGTCGGTTTCGCGCTGAAGTCCCTTCGGTCGTCGGCGAATCGCTTACGGTCTCGGCGATCGGAAGGCGTGACGGTCGAGTCTGAGTCGTGGCCATCATTCGAAGGATGTGACGAGTGCCAATGCCTCTTTCGGCCCTTGTTGACGGGTGTGAAGGGTGACATGCCGGTGGCGCAATAGAACGTTGCGGGTTCCGTGCGGTCTTGGGATCTAGGAGTGTGCGTCGACTGGGTATCAGTATCACACTAATCTTCCTTTTGTCAGGAGAGACTCGAAGCTCACTGCTTGGTGCGAGTAATGTGACATCTCCTCGTCGGCTTCGCCATCCGAGGACTGGTCCTCCGACCCAAACACAGACGAAGGTGCCGGCTCATCGTACATAGGTATCGCCGACAGAGCTTTGGCATGTTCATGCTGCGCGCTCTTGTGCTTCCATCGATCAGCACCTCTGGGAAGAGCACTGATCTTCCTGGGATGCCGGTCGTAGTGCTTCTTGCGCGCCATACGCGGATACGTCCTGAAAGTCGGTGTGGGCGTAGGCGAGTGCTCCCCATCGCTCTCTTCGTCACCGCCGATACTGCTAGCTGCGAACGAGTGGCGCATCGATTCGGCCTCTTCATCTTCTGCTGCTTCCCCGTGCGGACCAGGAGAGAGGGTTTTCTCTCGCCTGGGTATGGGAGTAGTCAGGCGGGCGGGAAGTGGAGCGGCTGGATGAGAGAGATGCCACTCCGCGTCTTGTGGTGCGTCATTGCCAGCGAGGGGGTCGTAGTGCAAGTACCGCACCTCTGGCACAGCAGGAGCAGTCGAGGATCGGTTCAAGCCTTCCGTCAGACCAAGCGCGGGGACGGCCAGTCCGCTCTGCCAAGGCTCAATCATCTGCGGTCGATCAGCCCCGCAAGCGCACAACGAACAGGTGACTCACCTCCGGTTCCTGCTCAATCGGAGCCGGTACCTCCTCCCAATTCGTAGTAGCGATGATGTTGTGCAGCTCATCCATCTCGGACGGCGTGAGCTGCTCGGGCGTAACAGCGGGAATAAGCACCACCTCGTCCTCGCCCGACCCCTGATCCGCTTGAGTCCTGCTGGGAAGGGGGCGGGGCGGAGTGGGACCAATGACCACCCGCTCGACGACGTCGACACTGGTCGTGTGGTCGGTGGGGTTCGTCCCGTCACTCGGGGCGCCTGGTGGCTGGGAAGTCGACGGGTTGAGACGAGCACTACGACGCAGGGGGGTGCCCGGGTCGGCTGTCCCCGGTCGGCCTCCGCCTTCTTGAACGACACGCTCACCCGGTAAGAGGAAAGGGATGGGCGCGTCCCACGCTCCTTCCCAGAACGCCTGGGCGAGGACGCGCTGGTCGTCGCTGGCGGACATGACCCACCAGACGCCAGGTGACGAAAGCGATGATGGTGGGGTCAGACAAGATTATCAAGAGCTCTGGGTGGTAAGAGTAAGCAATCAGGTGAGCTGGGGTAGCGATGGGGATAAGTCAGAGGAATGAGAAAGAGGAGGGAGGAGGGGTCGGGGGCGTTGTTCAAGTATACAGACACCCCTGGCCCGCCTTGATCCCACTACGACCCGTGGATCTATTGTCATCCTGTCGAAACGTGTGGATTGGGTGCGGAAAGAAGCAAGTGATCTTGACGAGTCGGTGAAGGGGAAGCAAAGAAGCATGTCAGACAAGGGGTTTTGGGTGGCAAGAGGGGTATTGATGGTGAAGGAAGAAGCATCGGGAATTGATCGGGTTCATGGTCCGAGCGTCGGGTCCCTAATCCCTGGAGGAACAATGTATCTGATGGCCATCAAAACAAGGACGGCGTAAGCGTCAAGTACCAGTCAGTGGTCGACGCAAGTAGATATGTTGCATCATCTAGACATGATCAGCTACAGTGCTACAGATAAATTATATCTTCATTACTCTCCAGCTTCTCTCTCCACTCCTCTTATGGCGTCGGCCGACGATAACCGCCCCGCCACATTTTACGTCCAGACAATCCTTCAATGATTGACCTTGTTCGGACTGAACTGGGATCGGCTCCGCAAAGACGGGCCAAAGTACATGAGCAACATCGGGATGGGGCTGAGTCGTAAGCGCTATGCACCCCAGAGAGATGCTTTGGGCGGTATGGCCCGCAGAAGCATAGATAGACTGGGAAGGAGAGGTGTACTCACGCCATGAGCAAGGCAAGGAAGCCGAGCAGCGACGATGCCCATGCGATACCCAACTTCTCGTACATCTGCGTGGCGAACAGAGGGCTGTCGATCAGCCACGTAGCTCTTTCTCAGCAAGGGAACCAGATACTCACAAAGCAGCACCGAACAAAGATCGCATGACGGTCATTCCGGCCAAAGCCGATGCTGCTGCCCACAAGTAGACATCGATGACATAGTTAAACCTGGGGTCAGCATTGTAGAGACCGGCTGAAAAGCTCTGGCAGGCACTCACAGGGAAACGAACATGCCCAGCACCGCAAAACCGAGCAGAGTGCCGGCGAGGATTGGGCTCATCCAGTGAATGGAAGCTCGGCACGTCCATCCTTGCCAGAACATGGCGACGACAAGACTCCAACCGGACACCACGCAGAGCTCGAGTCGCTTCTCTGGCTTGGGAGGTAGGGGGTTGAGCTTGGCCGCGTGACGCAGGAAGCGGGGCTCGACGAGTGTCATGAAGAACACGACGCAAGAGAAGCCACCGAGGAAGAATCCTAGGAAGGCGAGACCGTTTTCGCCAGCGTTGAAGCCGTACACCCCGATGAAACACAGAGGGTACGATTCGAACAGGAGGTAGACAATTCCGTACACGAAGGACATGTAGATGGTGACGGCGAGGAGCATTGGTTCGAGAGCGAGCATCTTGAAGGGCTTGTAGACAATGTCGCGGACGCGGTCGGCGAAGCGGTGAGAGGCGAGTTCGAGCGGAGCATAGTACTTGGATTCGCCAGTCTCCTTGCGCACCCGCTTGGCCTTCTGCACCAGGAGGGCCGGGGCGTAGGTCTCGGGGACGCAAAAGACGATGAGGGCGAGACAAACACCGGCAAAGATGGTGAGAATCCAGAAGACCCAACGCCAGTCCTGGATGTCAGCAAGCGTGCCTGTTGGTGACAGACAAAGGACCCACTGTGCCTGAGACTGAGATGAAGCCGGCCACGATGGGTCCGATGGAGGGCCCAGCAAAAGGAGCAAGAGCAAAGAGAGACATGGCCTGGCCACGATGATCGCCATCCCAAATGTCAGCGATGATGGCGCCGGACGCTGTCAGCGGCGCCGAGGCGAAAGTTCCACCGAGGAAACGGAAGACGAGGATCGACGCAGTGTTCTTCGACAAGGCGCAGCCGACCTGCATGCCGGTGTAGATGAAGAAGGAGAGAATCAAGATCGGTCGACGACCGTACGATTCGGACAGCGGGCCCCAGAGAAGAGGACCAACGCAGTATCCGGCGACGAAAAGAGCGATGCAGAGCGTGGCGACTTCCTGCGAGATGCCAAAGTAGCTCTCGAGGTCCGTGGCAATACCCGACGGGGAAGAAGAGGCAAACGTCGAGTTGAGAACAAAGAGACCAGCCAGGGCTGTGAGCCACCATCGGTAGCCCACCGACCAGTTCTTGGGATTGGCCTTCTCGCCCGGCTCGAACTTGACAGCCCACGGATCCGGTCCTTTGGCTTCGCGCGCGAGTTCACGCTCCTCTTCCTCCTCACGACTGCGGACGGCGGTCAGGCCCTCCTCGGCGTCGATACCGGATGGTGCGACACCACCCCAGGGACTAACGGCGGGCGGCTGCGACATTTGCCTTGTGACCGGAACCATGCCATACGCGGCGACAGGGTTCTGGCCACTGCTGTCCTTTTCTCTCTGGGTGACGTACGTACCAGAGGCCGTGCGTTGGACTTTGGCGCCCGCTTGTCGGTGTTGCTCGCCCAAATGATGGGGCGAGCGGTACTGTTGCTTTTCGGAGAAAGCATCGCGCGACTCTGTCTTTTGAAGACCAAGATCAGCGGCTGCCATCTCGGCGTACTTGTGACCGGTGTCGCCGCCGACAGTGCCGGCCTGGTGATCCTTCTCGTCGAGTTCGTTGCCATCTAGCGCCTTTGAGCCGGGCAATGGCTGGCCGTGCAGTCCGCCGATATTCAGAGGGACTGCGGTATTGCCAATGGCGCCGGAATGCAGGGTGGGAGTGGATGACTCTTCGTCCGAGTCGCGGTGTTGATTCGGCTGATGGGCAGCTCGGCTGATAGGCACCGTTGTCGGCGCCGTGCGGACATGGGACAGCTGGGGAGGCGGGTCGGTGGTGGTGGTGGAGGTTGTGGTGGAGGGTTCGGGTTGTGCGGAAGGTTCTGAGGGAGGGACACTCGAAGACAGCTGCTCGTGGGATCCCAAGGGCGGACCCAAGTTGAGTGGGTTATACGACATGACGACGACGGGACAGCGGGGGGTATTGTGGGATATGAAAGGGGCAAGAACCTATACACAGAGTCGGTGCTCTCTTTGAACTTTTCAGATCCCTCGGTCGAGCCGAGACCTTGACTGTGATCGAGTCGGAGTAGGCTCGGTCGGGGATCTAGCAACTGCGGCTTCGGCGGAGACTACGAGCTGCGTGTCACGAGGTTCGGGGACGAGGTGGGTCGAAGCGATGCTAGAGCTGGTCGATGACACCTTGTCGATCGCGTACACGGAGGCTTGTCTCCTGACCGAGGTCGACCACGGGGGGCGGGATGAAGATCGTCCCGGGTGCCGAAGCGGGTCAAAGGACAGGACAAGGCTCGATGATGAGTCAGAAGGCAAGACGCGCAGCAGCGGCAGCAAGATGTGCAGCGCGGACTAAGGAAAGAAGTGCAAGAGCGTGAACAGGATAGAAAGAGACCAAGCATGCGTCTCCCACACTTTCTCTGCTGCTCGCTCGGAGCTTGCACACCACATGACGTCTGTCCCTTGTTATTTTGAGCCTCTCCCAGGCCAGAAAGCCCCTTATGCTTCCCAAATGGCCAGATGCCGAGAGTCGGCATGCCATGCCACAGGTTGTTAAAGGGGTGACTTACCCCATCCGAACCCACTTTCCGTCGGCGGATTATAAAGCAACCCTCAGGTCTCAAGCCTAGGGGCCGCGGCCGGTCCGCGGCAAATCAAAATATGAACGCCGACACCGACAACGTGGGAACAAAGATCTCTATAAGCGTTACATGCAGTGTATCCGGATCTTGGTTGCAGTCTCACATTTTCAAGCCTGCGTGTCCAGCTTCTCGTACACCTTGCCCTTTCCCTTCTTCCACCTGCCCAGTCTCTCCTTACCTCCGCCGTAGAAGTACACCCCGGCGCCAACAGGGAGGACAATAAAGACGGCGAAGAGCGCAAAGTACTTGGACGGCGACGACAGGGTCGGGTAGTCGTCTAGACCGTTCATCTCCTCGTCGGCGAACTCGAGTTCTTCTCCCGTTTGTTCCGTTTGAGTAGGAGTGTCCAGCTCGACGTCCTCATCCGTCTCGCCCACAGTCATGTCCTCGCCGACTTCCGGTGTGTAGTCGTACTGTTTGCCGAGAGTGAGAAGACAAGTGAGTAGCGAGGTAAAGGCGGTCGGGTGAGGGAAGTGTCGAGCAACAATGCATGCTTTAGAATCATCCTTTTCTTTTGCTTTTCAATTGGGTGCTCGTGCAGGGTGCGCACCGCTTTTCCAATAGGTTGGACACGGGCAGATGAAGTGGGAGTGGGGTTAGAGCTCGACGCGGAAAGGTACCTGGTTGCCCTCATCGTCCGTCTCATGCTCAATAGGCAGCTGTCTGTCAGCTTGAACTTTCTTTGTGTCAAAGCAGCTGACCTCTCCAGATGCGGCGATAGTGACCGGCTCGACGGGCTTGTCGCCTCGCGCCGTCTGGACCGCCTCCATAGCGTAGACAACGTCCATGCCCTCGATCACCTGGCCAAAGACCACCTGCGAGTCAACTCTTCTGCGCGAAAAGCGGGAAGTGGAGACTCACGTGCTTGCCGTCCAGCCACGAAGTCTTGACGGTGCAGATGAAGAACTGAGAGCCGTTGGTGTCTCGACCGGCATTGGCCATGGCTAATCCGTAAGCGCGTGTCGAGCGTGATCATGAGCACTCACAAAGGACACCGGGACCCGTGTGCCTAAGTTTGAAGTTCTCGTCGGCAAACTCCAAGTCAGCTCACGAATGATGGTACTATCTCAGCTGACCTTGTTGCCGTAGATGGACTTGCCGCCGGTCCCGTCGCCCTTGGTGAAGTCACCGCCCTGTACCCTGCAAATGAGCCTGAATTCTCGTCCAGACCTCCAATCATGCTTACATGAACTGCTTGATGATGCGGTGGAACTTGGATCCCTCGTAGCCAAAGCCGAGCTCCTCTCCGTCGGCGGTCTTGCCAGTGCAGAGTGCGCGGAAGTTCTCCACGGTCTTGGGGACGGTTCTGAGCGTCAACACGTGCCTCTAAGCAAGAACGGGCATCATGTCCGGAAACAAGGGACGGCAGGGGAGAAACGAGACGTGTCATGGGAGACAACGGGTGCTCACTTTCCGTAGAGACCCATGACCACTCGACCCAAAGGCTTGCCCCCATGCTCAATGTCAAAGTACACCTGATCAGTGAGCTAAAGCGGGCTGAGATGGGAAGCAGACTCACCTTGTTCGTGATGACGGGGCCCTTGGCTGCCTCTGCCCTGGGTGCGAGGAAGAAGCATATCGCCACGACCAGCACGGCGAGGAGAGAATAGAGCGATCGACGAGCCATGGTGTAGTATACCTGGGTAGGGAGCAGGGAAGAAGACCATGGACGACGACGGTCTGGAGTACGATGCGCGACGTGGAGTTGAAAGGGTTTGTTACGTAACGATCCCAAATCGCAGCCGTGAGCTGGAGCTCTGCTCGTTCATGACGCGGACTGCAATTCAAGCTCCTAGCAACACGACTGAATCGCACATCCAACATCAGACAGAAAGACACGCTGCAATAGACGACCAGTGGACGTATCTCTACCGAAAACCCTCGTCCCACCTCGTCTACCGCATCTACGATGGCCTTCCAGCAGAACGCCTACCCGTCCTACGGCCAAGCAGCCGAACCGCTCGCATTCTTCGGCGGGGGCGCCGGCGCGTCATCTTCATCCTCGCCATACTACGCAGCATCACGCCCGTCGTTAGAAGGCAGCATGGGCGGTGGGGGTTTCGCGACGGGCAACATGAATACGGGGAACAGACTGGGTGTCATGACTGGTGAAGGGAGATGGTGGGAGGCGTTCGGGACAGGCGGGTTCGAGGGCGAACCGAGCTTGATGGAGGGTGGGTTCGCAGCGCGACTCATGCACAAGGCCAGCTTGTTGCTGAAGGGAAGCTGACGGGCAGAACTGGAGATCAACCCATCGCATATCCTACAGAAGAGCATGACCGTCTTGAACCCTCTGGCCAGGGTCGACAAGCACATCATGGACGACGCCGATCTCGCCGGTCCATTCGTCTTCTGCCTCGCCTTCGCATTCTTCCTTCTCCTCGTAAGCTACCAGCTGCTCAGGCGGTAACGTGTAGCTGAAGAAGAGTCTGGCAAACCCCAGTTCTCGTACATATACGGAGTGGCTCTTCTCGGGACAGTGGCCATCTACCTCCTGCTCAACCTCATGTCCGACACGCCCATCGACGCCTATCGTACCGCCTCGGTCCTAGGCTACTGTCTCTTGCCAATGGTCGGCGTTGGGGGTATCGGCATGGGAGTCGGCATCGACCACCCCCTGGGCTACCTTCTTGCGTGTGGCAGTATCGTCTGGTGCACCCATAGTGCCAGCAGTATCTTTGTGGCGGTCCTGCGGATGGACCATCAGCGGTTCTTGGTAGCCTACCCAGTTGGGCTGTTGTATGGCTGTTTCGCCCTGTTGAGCATATTCACAGTGAAAAACTAGAGAAGAAAACGAGCAGACAATCATCATGAGCATGGGTCCGATGCATGGTTTACATATCCCGCAGAACGGAATTCTAGAAGAGAGACGAGATGTCGTCCTTTGGTTTTGCGGGAGATCCACCCATCGATGCCAATGCAGAAGCCGAGGGAAGAGGTACGGACGGTTGAGGAGGAGGAAGGAGCGACGAGTAGGGAGAGAGGATGGCATCAAACTCGGCATCTGACGAAAGGGGAAGGGAAGTAGAGACTGTCATCAGTCAATCTGCAGATTATACTGTCCAGTAACTCACCATGCTCCACGACTGGCGTTGCCGGCTGCGTCGCCTTTGACATACCGCCGAGTATCAACCGCCTGATACCTGCTGCATCCAAAGGCGCTTCCACCTTCTTCTCAGCGGTGCCGCTCGGCGCGGTCGCCTTCGACTACTGATCAGCTTGGGCGTCATGCCTTCCCCAAGAGCGCTCACTTCGCTTGCCCGCTTTCCGCTTGGTCCCATGATGTCCGTGACGAGCTTCTCGGCAGAGCCATACGCGCTCTTGACGGCGCCCATCGCCTTGAGCACGTCTCCCTTGGTCAACATGCCCCCTCTTCCAGTTCCCTGCAGGTTGGTAATGGTATCTTGGCTCAGGCCGGATTCGCCCAATCTGCCATCAGCCAAAACCCAACCAAGACCTATCTAACAGAGGCCGAAAGCCCACTCACAGTCTAGCCACACCAGGGAATAGCGGTTTAGGATGAGTAAACGCCTGGTGCTCGTGCTTCTTCTCCTCGGCTTTTGGTGTCGGGGTAGGCGCACTCTCCTTCTTCGGTTCAGGCGCTGCTGGCTTTGCATCTTCCTTCGGTGCCTCAGAGGCAGATGGTGAGGCTGATCCTTCCGGACCCAGATCTTTCGGCACCTCGATAGCAGCCAAATCGTCCCCTTCTTCCGCGAGCACGGCGATAACCTGGCCAACTGGGATCTTGCTCGAACCCGCCTGGACCTGCCTGTCAGCTAATGCTCCGAGCGCGGATGTCGCAAGCTGACAATGATCTTGCCCATCACACCGTCATCCTGCGCCTCTACGTCAATTGTCGCTTTGTCAGTCTCCTAAGAAGGCATCAGCTCCCAACTTTGCTTTTATCGGCAAGTCCGAACGAAGCACAACTCACAACTTCAAGCAGAACATCCCCAGCTGCAAAGGCTTCTCCCTCGTTCTTCTTCCATGAGGTGATACCGCCTTCTGTCATAGTCGGACTCATGGCCGGCATCCGGAGGGAAGTTGAGGCATACCGGATAGCTAGCGCCCTTGCAGCTGCCTCATCAGCTGTGCAAGACCTTTCCGGAGCGAAAGCTGACGCTTGACTGTCCGAGAGGCTCGAGCAGCTCTCACGAGCCCCTGCAAAGATGTCGAAGCTCTCATCGTGCGCTTCTTAGGACTTGATGGGCAAGATGAGATCACAGGTTGACTTTTTGTTGGACACTGGTGAGATGGGGACGGAAGACTCGGGACCTTCGGCTTCCGGCGACGGGATCAAAACCACGTGCCAATTCAGGCTGGGCCAGGCTGGGGCTGGCTGCTGAAGCTATATGCATGCGCAGAGAGCAGTGTGAGTGGAATGCAACGAGACGGAGAGAGTCAAATGCCCCTATGCTACAGTCAAACCGACTACTGATCCCTCAAGAACAAAAGCAGCGCCTCGTAGACGCTCCATGCGATCGCGCTGGACGCTGCTTTCCGGGAAATGCGCAATGACGAACCAGAGAAGAAACCGAGCAGGCCCCTATCCTGTCTTGTCAGCTACGTAGCCAGGTTTTAAGAGCCAGCTGACAGCATATATCCGGCGCACGGCCGCCCTCAACGTGGGATGTTCCACGGGGTCTACCTGCATACGAGTCTACCGGTCAGTCGAATCAACGGAGGACAGTGGTCACCCACTTTCACGCAGTCTGCCGGCGAGGTGACAAGAGTTGCGGCCACTGCTGCTGCGGCGCCAGATGCAGAATGCAGTGCAGCATTTGGGATGCTGGGGTTCTGCCCTGCTAGACGCGCTAGCATATGAGCTTTGTACTGGATCTCATGATATAGCTTACCTGTGAGGTCTTTACCTTTCTCGTAGAAGACGAGATACAAGCCGGCGTAGGGAGCGTCCCTAGCAGCCGTTGCTGTGAAGCCTTGGAAGAGACCTCTGACGCCGCTCGTCCGATACAAGGCTCTCATAGATCCGAAAATAGAGTGATACTCGCTATACCGATTTGACTGCCATTAGTCACCGGATTGGGGGCATCTCGAATAGTAACAACACACCTCGTATCGAGCTTTCAGCACGGTTATGGGGTTGAGGACGAACCCGACCGACGTCCTTGCGATAGCGCCCGCTAGAAGATTGCCTTGCATAGATAGTCGGACGAGTGCAGATCTGGCGGTCGACCCTGACGCAGTGGAGGGCCCATCGGCGATGGGGATGGCAAAGTACGGCACGAAAGAGAGGCGATTCCGTATGGCTGACAGCGAGTAGAAGTATATAGCTACACCTGGGACATTCCTTACTGTCAGCTGTGGCAGCTATTGTCATTCCGCAGACTTGCCGGACGAGTGTAGGTACTGTGCCACGCCATAGACCAAGGACGCCATCTTCTCTCAAGACTTGCTTGACTGTCGGTGCTAAACGCCGCCTGACATCAGCTTCTTCCTCGGGCATAGGGGGCAAAGGCATGAGAAGTCAGGATAGCAAGAAGCTCACCGTTTCGCTGCGCTGCTCGGCTCGGCTGCCTGCTGCAACCTCGTCTTGAGCAGGTCCAAGGGTTGAAGGATGACCGCAGAGGTCAAGCCAGACAGAGCTCCCGAAGAGAGATGATTCCACGCTTTGAGCTCGCCCTTGCCTTTTGGGCGACTGGAAGACGCCACTGCGGACATGTCTACCAGCTCCGAAATGCAGGTTAAGCTGGTGAGGAGAAGAATCAGAAGTAGAACGAGATCGTCATTCGAGTGGACCATTTTGGAGATCTCGCCGGTGTTCGGAGTACCTTTGCCGGCGGGTCACCACGGAGAGGGAACGACTTTGCCCGGGTGGCCAATCTCGCGTTTGCATTTACACCCTCGTCCTCAAGGGGTACAAGCATGAGATAGCATGAGCTTCCAGGTGCGTCGCTCAGCGACGTCAGCTGACAGACCCGACTGGCCGAGCTGACTTTTAGGACCGGAGCCAGGCCAACGTCAAGAACCTTCTTGCGCTCCTCCGGTCCACCCAAGATCCCTCTGCTTCGCCCGGTCCCTCAAGCCAGACACGATCTTTTGCAGTAGCGGCAGAGAACGCTTCTCCTCAGCAGCCTCCCGCATCCCGTCCTGGACTTCAAGCCCACTATACACCGCCTGCGAGCAATGAGGAGCCGGCCCTCCCCTCGCAAAGTCAGCTAGACGAGCTTTTGGCATCGCTCAATCAACGCCCTCTTTCGTCTCCCACCAAGACACATCGCGATGCTCTCATACCTGCTTTCGGACCTGTTGGACAAGATGCAGGACCTACAAGCCGGCCCTTCGACCCGCAAGAGGGGATGGGGAGAAGCAGAGGCTCCGAGTCTGCGCTTGCACATCCATCCGAGCGAGGTGCAGATTTCGATGACATGAGCTTTGGCAAAGCTTTGCCTATCATTGGCCAGCTCCTTTCCGATGACAAGTTCAAGATGGAAATCAAGAAGGTGGGTACATGATTATGTCAGAGGCGGGCCGGGTTTGATGTGGCAGATGAAAGCGGACCAAGACGCCCTCGAGAGGAGATTATGGGCCAAAGGCGAGAGGATCAAGGCAGAGCACAACGAGCGGGTCAAGGCGGAGAGAGACATGTGCGTTGCAATTCGATGTGATACGAGACGCTGAGGGCACAGAGCCCGCATTGCTCGTCGACCTCTCACACAAGAGAAGATCTCTGTGAGTGTCGAGAGGGCCTCAGCTGGTCCAGCTCTGACGGGAAAGGAATGGTCTGTCCAGCTCGACGATGCCATGCAAGAGTTTTATCGCACACATTGTCTATCCTCTGTCGACGGTCTCGCTGTTCGCCAGCGGCAGAAGCTGAAGGATCTGGGGGTGCCTGGTCTGGGGACCGGAACGTACGACCAGAAGTCCAAAGAGCGTGTAAAGAGGATCATGGACGTCCTCGAGGCGGGTTTAGAAGAATAGAGAAAATGTGCATCTCGTGAATGGATCGTGATTGTCGTAAATACGTGAAGAAGCAGCCGAGTGTCAATTCTGTCCGGTCAGCAGATATTCTCCACGATTACAAAAAAGATGCCCACCTCTCGCCATTGATGTGCGCACTCGACACATTTGCTGCCCGGTCAGCGAGTGCAATTGCCACGAAGGACGAAGCTGCGCAGACTCACTAGAAGGTAGTCATGGGCTCGTCGGCTGACCGGATCTGTAATTGACGAAAGTATGCCTTCCTCGCATCGCATTTCGGACACGTCGCTGCGCATCAGAATGCACTCTGTGACGGTCATGCAACCTTGGATGGGGACGTGGCCATCGGAGCAGGTCGAGACTTACCGTCAATCTTGTCCACATTTGCCCATGCCTCCTTGCCACCCATCACGTCGTCGACCTGTTTTCTGGGATAATGCGTCCGCATCGATATCTCCTGATCAGCCACCCTTCTTGTTATCAGCTCTCGATGTGAGCTTACTGGCTCTTGCGCCTTGATGAGGTATTTGTACGGACATGTCGGGCATACCCTGCGAGTCAGCCCTCGCCAGCCAGTGAGTCGATAGTGCCGAGAGAGAGGCAGGAGGGACGTACCAGCACTTTTTGTTCTCGGCGTCTTCGGCATCACCGATGGTGAGCGTGTTGGAGCAATAGGGGCAGAAGAGCATCGCGCCGAGTCGAGTTCAGCGGGGCAGGCGAGTGAAGAGTAGTTGACGTGAGGCAGAGAGATTCTCGAAATCTTGTCTGGCTCGCCGAGCCGGGCGGTGCCTGGAAAGACCCGGGACGACTGACCAGATGAGATTTCGCTGCTAGTCATGTTCTTGTCGCTTGATATCAGACAAGATGCCCGACTTGAATCTACGACCTGTGAGCGATGCGTCGACTTCCAGCGCCGTACGATCCCGGCCTATACCGACCAAGTCTCTGCTCAAGCTGTGGGAGTTCGACTATGCGCCTTCGAGCTCGGGGATAGACCTCAACCTGCTCATCATGTTTCACGGCATGGGTGAGTGCTTCTCCGGAGAGCAGATCCAGTGTTCGTCAAGATGTCGTGGGCTGATCCATGATAGGCGATACGAAAGCGTCCTTCTTCAACCTCGCGAAGTCGCTCAACCTTCCGCACACTGCCGTCCTATCCCTCCAAGCGCCCGAACCGTAAATCCCTTCTGACCTCCCTGGGAGGTCTCAGAGAGTTGAAGCTTATGACAGCGTCCCACTCATGGACCTTCCTTCGTACATGTGGTACAACACTTTCGACGCATTCTTCAACCCCCTCCCCTCGCCCGATCCGAGCAAGCCACTCCCTGCTCTCCGGGATCTCTTGACAACTCTCACTTCGCCTGAAGGAGGATGGGACCTCACGCAGATCCACCTCTTCGGTTGGGGCCAAGGTGGGACTATGGCACTTGAGCTAGCCTATTCCATCGGCCGGTCACCTCTTCCAGAATCAGAAACTGGCGCATCGAATACAACATCGACCAGCGTGTCGCCGAGTGGTACCGGGCGGCGGAGACTAGGCAGTGTCGTGTCGGTGTGCGCTGGGCTGCTGTCTCACCCGACGAAAGAAGAACGCCTCCCAACGCCCACATTGATCTTCACGCGGAAAGACCCGAATTCTGCCATAGGACAGAAGGTGCTGAGCGGCACACGGCGGGCGTTCCGTGATGTAGAGGTCGTCCCTGCCAAAGGAGGAGGGGAAGACATGCCGCGCGGAGCGGACGAGTGGAGGGGGATCATGCGGTTCTGGGGCCAAGTGTTGGGTCGGGACGAAGGGTGGAAGGGTCAAGGAGAGGTGTACGAGGTCGTACGATGAGCGAACCGGACAAACGGACGAGACAAGTTGTTGTAAGCATGTACGAGAAGACACTGCGCTGCATACCACACGCAAGATTATACTTGATCACCCCTTCCAGATTACTTACGCGGCACCCGCCAACCCACAAACAGACTCGAGCTGTTCATACCCGCTACTGTCCCGTTGCCGCTGATTGTGACGTTCTGCCCATTCTGGATCTCCATGATGGGGATCTGGGGGCAAGTCGGCATAGGCAGGTACTGCCCGTAGTTCGCCGCTGTCCACAGGACGACGCCGTTGGTCCATCCGAACCCAATCTGCACCGTGTACTCGCCCCCACCGCCAGAGGCATCCACATCCGACGCATTGAACTTTTCAAACATAACGCCGGTCGTCCCTGCCGTATAGGTCCCCGAGGCGTTCAACTGAGAAAGAGGAAGCTGATTGAGCAGCCCAGAGATCTCGCCACCGGTAGCTGGCAATCAGCACCGGACTAGGCTGAGTCAATGGTGACTCACAATACCACGTGCAGAACGCAGCCTGCATGTACCGATTTGCATACTCGATGCTGAGACCCAATGGCCAGGGCTTGCCTTGTGCCTCTTGCGTTTCGAGGCTCTGGTTGCCGATCAGACTAGAGTCCTGCGCAGGGACGGCAGATTCATTCAAGCCAAGTTGTCCAGCTCGTACGTCCGCGTACTCCACAGTCAAGTTGGTGGTCGTGGATGCATTGGGATAGAGCCGGCCGAGCGCTTCAAATGTTTTGATGCTTGTATCTGGTCATCAACACAGGAACCTCATAGGACGGGTGACTCACAAGCGTGTGGCGGCCATGCGTTCGGGAAGTCCTGCATGTTCAGCCTAATCTCATAGCGTCGTCGGGTGACTTACCCAGTTGAGGCCCGTGTTGAGGAGCGTCGCCACGCTTGGCAAGCCGGCGTACTTTCCAAGCAGGTACCTGAGACCGGAAGCGAATGCCAAAGCCTCAGTCTCGTTATTCTGGATTTGGCTAGGGGTGATGTTCTGCCACAGAGGGTATGTTCCGGCCATAGTAAACAGGTCTGAGCGCGCATTGGCAGTGAGGTTGAAGTCATAGAACCACGCCTTGTTGTAGTCGTAGTGAATGTCCAGCACCGCATTGGAGAGGTCAGTCGAGACATTACGGTGGTACGCAGCCTGAGTGGTAGCGTTGGAGGCGATGGTCGAGTTGGAGTTGGACGAGTTGGCATACAGTTCGTATAGGCCGGCGAGCTCACCGTCAGCACAGCTCCCCCCTAACAACCACACTACGTACCAAGGCATGATCTCCAGCTAGCAGCGAGTTGAGCTCGACCGGGATCACACCCTTCACGTTCAATGTACGCAGGGCGGGATCGTTGTCCGTCAGGTTCAACAGTGGCTGTTTACACCAGCGGGACG